>KB445804.1:395784-507237 GCA_000320605.2 Gelatoporia subvermispora B
CCGTTTGTTTTGTGCCGCGCGTGGGCTCCTCCGTGTCAGTCGCACCGCCAGTCGCCGTAGGTATCACCAGGTCTGCTAGCGAAGGCACCGGGCCCGGAGGCGTGTCCTCGACGCGGTCTTCACCGCCAGGCTCGCCAGGTTGCATATTGACTGAAGCGCCGTTCAGTAGGCGCGCCAATTCACCACATAGCACTCACGGATTCTGCACACAGCTGTGTCGGGATCCCCGATAGGAGTGTCTGTGTGGTCCGCACAAGCACCTTGGGGCACAATCTCCCCTGGGCCCCACCAGCCACCCGGGCAGCAACTGTACAGTACCCGCGGACTGCGCCGAGCGGCCGTACTGATCGCCCGTCCAACGGGAGCAAATCTACCAGCCTATTAGTCGGGCGGGACCACTGTTGCGTTGCCCATAGCTCACCTGCCGTCGCGACGCGCCACTCACTATTCGGTGCATTTACACGCACCTCGCAGCGCAGTGCGCCTCTGGCGCGTGGCAGGACAAACGGTCGTGTGTAGGCGACGCATCGCAGCCTCTTGCGTGCGATGAAGGGAGCGGTGAGAAGCAGAGACGACTCGCAGCGCTGCAGTCCAACACTGGTCCATATATGGGCACGCCCACGTGGATGTCACGCGACGTACCGCCACCTTCCTGCCTCCCGACAGCCAGCAGGCATGCTCTCCCGCCGAACGCAAGCGCGTGCCCTCCCCGCTTCACTGCGCACCGAGATGCGTCAATTTAGAGGTCCTCCAGGTGTTGCAGACTATAACCATCCAAATCGCGGGGGCCACGCACAGACATATGCGCGTTCTACGCTCCGTTCTGTCTAAGCGCCGTAGGCGTGATACACATCCGACCGCACGCCCCGCCATCCACCCCCGTGTACCCGCAGGCAGCAGCCGCAGAGCCTCCAGCGCACTCCACTAGCTACCTGACGTTGAACAGGCAGGGGATTGAGTCTCGTAGCCCATGCACAGCGGCCCAGCGGACACTGTTCCCCAGGGGGTGGTACGCACTCAGCCCCGCGTCCCGGCCGCAGCCCCGCACGAGGCCCTCCTCCCGCAGGACACATCTCCCCCAGGTGGACCCGTAGAGATATCGATTCTGGTTGTACACACGCGCCATCATATAGGGCCACGCTTCCGGAGGGGGCGCTCTCCTGTACGCACTACCCCGAGACCTCACGAGGTCCATAAGTGTTATTTCCCCATCTCCCTAAGAGCCACCGTTCGTGCACCCCGCAGGGTCGTCACGACCAGACGATGCTTCTCCTGGATATCTGGTTGGTAGGCGGGACGTGAAGGAGTAGGGTGACAGGAATGGAGCCATGATGAGACTGAGTAGTTGCACCGAGATCTGCTGGCACCTGGTACTGCTCATCCATGTACGCTTTCGACTCATCAAAGACTCGCCAAGCAGACGCCGAGTAGGAGTGTGTCCTATATTACAACAAGTCAAAACCAGCAACCGCCCTACGAGGCAACCTAGCACCCCTGCATCCTGCGCCGCATCATCTCCGGGTATCTCTCTTGAAATAATGACTGTTGACTGCGGTACCCTGGATCATGTCAAGGATCGTCTCCCCGACGCCGAGATAACGCTCCGCCACGGATCGCATGGTGTCATCGGTGATGAGCTCGGTCTGGGGTCTATGTTTGAGGCGCCGTGCGACTCTTGTCAATCCTCGCGGAATGGTGATGCCATGAGAAGGAGACGTACGTGAAGCCACTTGACCTCCTGACCCCAGCAACGACCGTTGATATCAATACTGCGTCCACGGCATAATGGAAGACTCGGCCGAGCATGACGTTGCGCTGAGGTTCTTCCGGGGAGGGCGCAAGATGAGTTGATGAGAATGGGGGATTTCTGGCAGTACTGGTTCAGCCAAAGATTATGTAGGGTACCGCTGGAGGGGCTCTGGCCTTCTAAAGACACGACGGCGAGAGTCTTCGCAGTGAGACACGAATTCGGACGGCACAGTCGCGTTCACGTGACTTATACGACTGTGGGAGGAGTTGACACAATTTCACGACGTTGCGGGATCTCAACATCTACCCTCTTCCTTTACTTAGGCTCTCGCTTGCGATGGAGTGCTTCCACTGGAATTTACTGGGATCGACAGTCTGTCATATACAATCTCTGCAGCTATCTCCAGTATGCCGAACCTCTTTACGTAACTTGCCCCCCTCTCGGAATACCCTCTTTCGTCTGCCGGAAAGGGCGTGCAGGGTCGTCGCCGCATGAGATAGGAGACGCTGTACTGACAGTCATTTCGAAAGTTCGAGTGGCCTGGCCGACATCTTCTGCACTTCGTTGCGACACAAATGTCAGCCCGGTCGCAAATTTAGAGGCGATACTGGGGAACAGGAGAGCTTGACCACGGGCGCCATCACGCGGGGTTGTCATTCGGAATTGGCGTCGAACTCGTGTCGCGCCATGCCACTTCCATGCCGCGGGCTATATAACTGCTCTGCATACCTGGACGACCCTTGTGCTGCGAGCTCGATAGTGCCCATATCTGCGCGGAACGATGCCTCAGAATGAAATGGACTACTCCGGCGAGGTCCCGCACTCTTCGCTTGTCATAGTCAGAGGCGACCAACCCTTCAATGCCGAGCCGACTGCTGCAGCCCTTGTTGAGTTCCCTATCACTCCCGATGAGCTCGTCTATTGCCGGAACCATGGACCTGTTCTTGAGCTCGATGATGACAAATATCTCATTCGAGTGAACGGTGCAGTGAACACGGAGAAGACATTCACCATGCGAGAGCTTCGGGAGTCCTTCCCCAAGGCCGAGGTTGTGGCTGCGCTGCAGGTAAGTAAACTGTCCCTTGCTGCGACTCCGCTCAAACCGCCCCTGCATCACAGTGCGCTGGTAACAGACGGAAGGAGATGAATGAAGTCAAACCGGTGCATGGGATACTCTGGGACGACGGCGTCATCTGCAATACACGATGGGCTGGCGCGCGCCTCCGTGACGTCCTTCAGAGCGTTGACGTCAACATCCAAGGAGAAGCGCATGTGTGCTTCGCTTCATATGTGACGCTCTGTCAGGATGACTCCTATTATGGGGGCTCGATCCCCCTAGACAAGGCTATGGGCGAGGATGAGGACGTGCTGCTTGCCTATGACGTAGGCCTAGTTCTGATATCAACAATTCAGACTTGCTGAAGTGCTTCGAAGATGAATGACGAGCCTTTGACTCCCGACCGCGGGGCGCCTCTCAGAATAGTCGTCCCCGGATACGCCGGTGCGAGATGGGTCAAGTGGGTTGACACTATCACGGTCTCCTCAGAAGAGTCTCCAAACTTCTATCAGCAACTCGACTATAAAATTTTGCCGCCAGAGGTAAGGGTTCTAGCGGACCGCACTGGCACCTATCTGACACGTCGAGGAACACAGGTAGAGACCAAGGCGCAAGCAGCCCCTCTATGGGTAAAATACCCTTCAATAACGACTCTCCCTGTTAACTCTATTGTTGCATCCACGACCCGCACTTCACCGACGTCCGTCCGTGTCAAGGGCTATGCCATCAGTGGCGGCGATAACAAGATCGTGCGCGTCGAGGTTTCCATCGACGACGGTACGACATGGCGCGACGCTCAAATCACATATCAGGAGGGAAAATGGAGCTGGACACTCTGGGAGGCACATCTCGAGGATGTCGAGGCTTCTGGAGTTGTCTACAGTCGTGCCACAGATGCAACCGGTAAGATGCAGCAGCGAGACAGTGCGTGGAACGTTAGAGGCGTCGCTTACAACCCCTGGGGAAGGGGAAAGTGGTGACTTTATACGCATCCCGAGATCACAGTGTAGCTGACGACGGCATGTACATACGGCGGAAGGACTAATTTGGGAGGCTTTGCGTAACTACTACGTCGGGCGAATGGCATGCGAGCGCTGTTTTGCAACGCCGCATGCTGAGGGTACCTGCTCGTGTGGCCGAGGAGCCTTACTTGATCACCTGTCCTTCGGATGCCAAACCGGTGTTAAACGGATGCATGGCACACCGTATGTGCATTAGATTTGAAGTGCATGCTTCGCCGCCCTGATATGTTGAGTACATACTCCGTACTGTCAGATATATTCTCAGACTTCTGTGCGGGGACTCCGCCACTTCCGTTCCCGTGACTTAGACCGCCGGAGAACCAAGTCTGTTTTGCAGAATCTGCGGCATCCTGAAATGCTTGGAGAGACAGAGTATGGTGGATCCTTAGCACGTCGTGGGGAGTGACTAGGACAGTGCTATGTCATGTTGTGCGCACTGCGTCAGCTGCTTATCAGTCAGAAAATGCGATGCAGTGTGGTGCTCGCGTGAGCTGATCGGCGCTCTCGGGTCGCTCGCATGGATGCTCATCTTCTTGAGGCCAGGCGCTGAGGACATGGCATCCATTTGCTCTAGTGATTCGACTCACAAAGCTTGGTATCGAACGGTTATGACCTCATGAATCGCAGTTTACGAGACGTCAAGGACTCGGAGAATTACATGTCAAACGAATCAGAGGGATGTCCGCCACTGCGCAACGTGTTACTACCTCTTATGTCGTGACAGCCTCCGAGGTTCTAGCTGCTCTTCTCATTCCAAACTGCTCAAGCGTTGAGGCAGCCTTATCTGAAGCCTCTTTGGCGACATGAAGAGAACCTTACTGGCCTATCTCTGCGACTCTAGCGTTCTTGCGGAAGAAGTTGCAATGATCATATGCTGCATTCCAGCTGCGAACAGCGTTATCCTCGCCGCTTGATGGGCACCTGATCGTTCTGCACGACGCCTCCGGAAGCACCCTCTATGTCTCGACGACTCAAAGAACCTTTTTGTCTTCCGGTGACCCGGCGAGTGGCCTAGACCCACCAGTGCTGGCAGATTATTTGAGTTCGTGGAGACCATCATGTGTTGCCATTCTCCGGCATGGTAGCTTCGTCCGCTGCTTTACACACCGGTTTTTGCCAAAGAGCTACCTGCATTTCAAGTGCTGCATCACCCGGCGCCGGCATGCGGTCTTCACCATCTGGTATCTTCGCGCGGTTCACCGCTACCGGTGGGCACCCGCACTGAACCCTCGCTATCGGGGAAGCACCAGATGGCCTGAGCCCGCATGGTCGTCCTTCCGCCGTGAAGCAGCTGAGGACCGCACGGGCACCTGCGCGCCAGGTACCGATAATCAGCGTCGATGCGCCTTTCAGGCGTTCTCGGCGGCGGCAGAAGAGCGATCAGGAGTTCCTCGCTGTATATGTGCGTATCTGGATAGATGTGGCAGTTGCAGCACATGGGCCGGTGCAGGCTGACGAGGTTGCAGCTGCCGCCCTCGAGCTTCGCGATGCAACGATCATAAGGCCGCAGGCGCATCTGGTCGCTCGAGGGATATTAAAAGGGGGCGAACTATGTCCGGATGAGCTGGCTCTCTCCCGACCTCAGAAGCTCATTGTCAGGCAACATGGCTGTTGTATCTCGGTTGACATCGTTCTCCCGCCTTGGCGCCTTGGTGGCCAGCCTGTTTGTTCTCCCAGCCCTTGGCTTCAACAACGCCGCGCAAGACAACGTGAGTCTAACATTGCAGATCGTTTCAGTGGGATTAGAAGCTAATCAGTCATTCATATAGGTTGCAGCGTATGTTCTCGTTGCCCCGAGATTCTTCCTCAGTGTCTGACTTCTAAGCACAGTTACTGGGGTCAAAACTCGTACGGTGCCACCAACAGTAACCAGGCATTGTGGCAGCAGCCCATTTCGTTCTACTGCTCGGTAGTTCCTTCGATGCATTTCACCTACATACGCTCATCTAGTCTCAGGATGACTCCATTGACGCGTTCCCGGTCGCGTTCTTAAATGTTTTCTTCAGCTCCGATGGTCTGCCTTCGATTGATCTGGCCAACGTACGTGCATTTGTATATGACAGTTACATATGACTTAACCACTATCCACATAGACATGCAATGTCAATGACGACGCTGTGTTCTCTGGGACCCAATTGCCTGACTGCAGCTTCTTGGCCTCGGACATCGAGACATGCCAGGCTGCAGGCAAGATCGTCACTATGAGTCTCGGCGGCGCTACAGGCGCAGCGGGCTTCACGTCCGACTCGCAGGCGTCGGAATTCGCTACCACTATCTGGGACCTATTCTTAGGAGGCTCCAGCTCGACCCGTCCTTTCGGAAGCGCTGTGCTTGATGGGTATGTGAGCCCTATTTTGCAAGAGCGTCGAAATCCTCATACGCTCGTATAGTGTGGATTTGGACATTGAGGGTGGCTCAACGGAGTACTTCCCGACTTTCGTTTCGAGTCTGCGGTCTTTGATGAACAGCGGTAGCAAGCAGTGAGTAACTTGCCTACGACCTGAGATCAACAGACACTTATTCAATGCCAGGTACTACATCACGGCTGCCCCGCAGTGCCCTTTCCCAGACGCCTACGTTGGCAGGTAATCATCTTTTGACATGGATATGGAAACTGTTCTGATACATCTTTACAGCGTCATCAACGCCGAGCCCTTTGACGCAGTTTACGTTCAGTTCTGTACGCCCTTGCAACGAATTTCAGTGTTTGCTTTAGCTAACAGGTAACCAGACAACAACTACTGCGAGTTAACCGAGTTCTCCGACCCCAATGATTGGGACTTCTCTGTTTGGTATGCTTAACACGGAAATTATCTCGCTTTGGAAGACTGATTCGTCGTCCAGGGACAACTGGGCTAAGACCACCTCGCCGAACCCGAACGTCAAGGTCTACATCGGCGCTCCCGCAGCACAAGCAGCTGCTGGCTCGGGTTACGTCGATGCCAGCACGCTCGCTAACATCGCGATCGAGACGCGCAACCAGTATTCCTCGTTCGGCGGTGTCATGCTTTGGGACGCATCTCAAGCCTACGGTAAGTTATTCCAAACATCCCAGGCATCTGTGACTGAACAAGCACGATCCTAGCGAACGGCAACTTCGCTGCTGCGATCAAGAGCGCAATCGCGGGAGGCGGTTCTGCTCCTGCGCCACCGCCGACGACCGCTCCGACTACGCCCGCACCAACCCCGACGCCAACCCCGACGCCGACGACCGCACCGACCTCCGCGCCGAGCCCAGCCCCTACCGCAGGTAACTGCGCTGGTGTCAACGCCTGGGTTGCGAACGTCGCCTACACCGGCGGAGACGAGGTCATGTACGGGTGAGTAATCAATAGCTGAGTTTTGCACATCGCAGCCCTGACGCTCATGCTTCCCAAAGCGGTGACCTCTGGACTGCCAAGTGGTGGAGCTACGGCGACACCCCAGGAGGTACGTCCTTCCGCGCCATCTTACACAATCCTCTCGCTCAACGAGTAGCAGGCGTTGCTGGTGACTGGCAGAACGACGGGGCGTGCGTTGCCGCGGCACTTGCGCCTGGCGAATTCATCAAAGCCCACTACGAGAGCAAGTCAATCCCGCTCACCGTGAAGCCCAAGGCGACTGCACCGCTTCAGACGGTCGCGGCTGCCAAGGGGACCTCGCGCAAGAGCTCCCGCGACTTCAGGGCATGAAGCTGCTTCTTGTGTCACGACCGCATATGAGTGTTGTATTTATTAGCACTATGATTTTTGAGGCATTTGGCTGTTGTAGAGTGAAGCATGACGAGCCGGGTTCTTGCATGTACTAGTACTCATGATAGCAAACAGACTGCTCATGCATAGCATACATGATGTCACCTATGTTGTGCGAGGAGCCGGCTCTTGATAGGAGTAGTAGTCTGAAGTGTTTGCGACGGTATTGTACAACATCGGTATACGGGTGCATGGCTTCGGTTGATGTCAGCCCGAAGTTTGTAATCGCGTACTAAGTGGGAGCTCCGCAGTAGCACCAGCATCCAAGAAGACGAGAAGATCGAATACTGGGCCACCACGGCTTGCGTGCCCAAAGCCAGATTATGAGCGACCGGCGAACATCAGCGCTTGTACCACTCGGTGGTCGCCCCAGAACGAAGTGGCTCAACCCTCCATGCGCACACCTGATTGCTCTGGTTGCTGGTCTTGCGTAGTGTTGGAGCTCAATAGGTCGTTTAAGAGACCTGCAACCTTCTCCTTCAGCTCCTCCGTTTCGCTCTGCACTTGCCTCAATTCCAGGTCGCGACGGTTCGCAATTTGCGCTTCATCTGATAGGAGTAATAGGAGCTTCATGGAGTGGATAATAGACAGCAAGGAGTGTGCTGAACGGATCTGGGAAAGACGGGATGTAGACCAAAATCAGACAGCCGACATAGGGTGGACTCACCATCGACTCTGCCCGACACTCCGCTTGGAAAGACTCCTGCGCAACCCGAAACTTGTCCTTGTCGCCAATCTGACGGAGGTGCTGTCAGACTATACACGGCTCAAATAAGGGTCGAAGCGCACCGATGCCAGTCCTACGAGGTCGACCATCCCATCTACAAGCGTCTCAATCTCCACGTCGACCTTCTTGTTCCACTCTTCCTCGATCGCATCTAGGTACTCGTTCGAGTTCTGGTCAACGGATGGCTGAGTCTGGCGCTGAAGGAGTTTCGCAGTGGGCAGCGCAGAGGGCCGGGAGACATCGGACTGTGGTACATCAGCCATTGGCCATCAGCTCCGGCGGCGAGTGGCAAGTACTGGCAACTGCGCACAGGTACATATGTAGCGCTCGACCGGTGCACGTGATAAGAACGCGTCTGGCAGTAGGCACTAGGCAGTAAGCACGCCGGCCGACGCGTCCCTGTGCGCGACTGGAATCCCGCAGCCACCCGACTCGCACAAGGAGGACGATTTGGAGTTCACACCATTCGAAGGGCTACGCTGGATGACGCTTTTCCTGGCCTACTGCAAGACGCTCAGGACAATGCCTCGCCCATCCCCGCGATGGTACACAACTTTCCGGTGGTCACGGCCGGCCTCGACCTCACCTGGGACATCATCCACGAGCTCGCGCAACACCCGAAGATCGTCGGGACGAAGCTCTCATGCGGGAACATCGGCAAGCTCCACCGCCTGACGTCCTCCGACCCCGCCTCGAAATTCGCCACATTCCCCGGAGTGTCCGACGTCTTCCTCCAAGGGCTCGTCTCCGGCAGCGCCGGCCTCATCGGCGCGCTCCCTAACATCGCGCCCAAGGCGCATGCAGAGCTGCACAGGCTCTACAAGGCGGGGAAGATGGAAGAGGCGGAGCGCCTGCAGGGGCTATTGGGGCATGCGGACTGGGAGCTCACCAAGATGGGCAGTATCGCGGGCATCAAGGCAGCTTGCGTGAAGCACTTCGGCTACGGCACGCCGGTCGTCTGGGGGCCTTTAGATATGGTCGATTTCGACACGGCCAGCACAGGGAAGCTAGATAAGCTCATTGCGTTCGAGAAGTCGCTTTAGAGTATGCACTATACTCGTCCATCATGAACCGTCTTTCGAATGTCGGCAAAAAATATGCGTGGAAAATTCGCTGATCGGATTGTTATGCGGGTACGATGAATGACGAACGGGTTCATTGCACAATGTCGAAATTGCTCCTTCCCTGACCACGGCAGAATTTGAGTGCAAAAGTTGCCCCGAGCAAACTCAACCACGCGTTGTGTTTAGGTGCATAGTTGTGACGCGCCTGTCACATGCCAGGTTTACGCTGCCGCGATGCAGCAGCATGCAGGGAACCTCGCATTGAACCTCGCTGCTGCGCCTGCGGGACGGGACCCAATAGTCAGCTTGTGTCATTTTCTTAGCTGACGGAATCAACGCGAAAGAGGCATGAGCTAGTGACGGACGGGACCTATCGTGTTGTACTGGCGATTGAGAATCGGAAACTGATGTTTGTGTAGAAGGCTTGAGTTGATGAGAACCCCTACATTGGGCGCGCGATGGTACGGATAATGCCACACGAGAGAAGCACGGAAAGCAGCTTGCGATATATATTATACAGTCGGAGATTGGTACATGTTGAGGAGATGTGCAGCAAAAGCTATGGGGATTGGTCATATCGATAGCTGGTATGGTATGGAAGCCCGTGTCGTCTCGTTATCGGTCGTTACGCCGATAGAAAGCTCAATCCTGGGATGGGTATTTCCTTTCGTTGCCTGAAGACGTAATGTCAGATGCCGCACCAGTCTGTCAGGAGGTCAACTCACAGTTCCCGTACTATCCAGAGCAACCGCGAGAGGATTCGTCAGAAAGGGCTTTTGAGCTAACATGAAGAGCTTACTCCGGATGATAAAGTTGGCGAGGATGGCGCAGAACAGTAATACACTGATGGTCACAGGACCAGCAATTTGGTCTACGCGGCGTGAGCCTGTGAAGAAATACGCAGTAAGAATCACTGACCAAAGTGACCCGGGTGCCGTTTCCGGATGAGTGTTATCCTATGCTGGTAAACAGCGTAGCCATATATCTGCAATACTGTCAGAACCATCGAAAACCTGAGCATATTTGAACAGACCAGAATTCCAATGCTGATCGCCGCATAGGTGTATGCGAAATTCCGCGCAACCTGGTCCTTCGAAGCATTGAAGAGAGCCAGAGAGAGCGTCCCAATGAGCACCGCCATACTCAGATAGGATATCCAGGCTGCGCAGTGCCGTTAACAATCTCGAGGTTCGGGGGGCGCGGGCACTGCTCACTTCTCTCGTTTGCGAACCAGACCTTGCCCTCGACCTTGATCGGAGTAGCAATCTTCTTTGGTACGCGGACCTGCGGCGGGACGGAGTTGATCGCATGGTAGTCGCGCACGGTGGGCATCTGCCCGTCGGCATTCTGCTCGGCCTCTGGGATGTTGTCGTTGCGCGTGTAGCGCGGGCGCGGACGGAGGGTGCGCTTCGGGAGGGAGGCGAGGGCGGAGGGCGAGAACGGGGAGAGGATGTCGGTCACGGCGTGCCACGAGCGGCGGAGGATGGAGTTTCCGTGCTCGTCGTCGTCATGTCTGTCTGCTGGAGGCGCGTCGAGCAGCGGGGTCGTCGACGTCGCGGAGGCCATGGTGCGGTCGAGGAGCAGACAGCTCGTTCCGTTATGGCGGTCTGGGCCAGACTCCGCTGCGGGGACTGCGAGAAAAGCGGAGCTGCGGAGTTGTAATGATAAGCGTGGCTGCCACTGGCGGCCATGAGGCTGAGCGACGTCACTTGTGGCTGAGCATGTCTCGTTCGACGGTTCTGGTATGTTCTCGCAATACCGACAACCCTGAGGCTGGGTCTAGACCTTCGCGTTCCTCGCACTACTTAACACGCTCTCCCTTTAACCCCCACGTAGACGTTGTATTCTCCGTACTTTACGCATTACCCCGCATTACCCTTTTCTCTGATCGTTACTTCATTACACCATGGGTACGGACTACTACAAGTTGCTCGGCGTTGACAAGAATGCCAGCGAAGAGGATATTAAGAAGGCCTACAAGAAGATGGTACGCCGCAAAAGGTGCTTGTATCGACATGCGCTGACGTTATGTGTAGGCTCTGAAGTGGCATCCCGATCGCAATGGCGGTTCCGAGGACGCATCCAAGAAGTTCAAGCAGGTATGCTCGAAGCGGGGTTCACGTCACCGTTCGATTACTAATCACAATGCAGATCTCGGAAGCCTTTGAGGTCCTGAACGACAAGCAAAAGAGAGCAATATACGACCAATTCGGCGAGGAGGGTCTCAAGGGCGGCGGGGTGCCGCCACCGGGCGCAGGGGCACCGGGAGGCTACTCGTCGTTCAACGGCTTCCCTGGCGGAGGCGGGACCACCTTCACCTTCACCTCCGGACCCGGCGGCTCGTTTGGCGGTCGCTCGGGAGGCTTTTCTCCTACAGATCCCAACAAGATTTTTGAGTGAGTAACCCGATCCCGCCCCTGAATCGGACCAATTTCTGACATGTCTTCTTGCAGGCAATTCTTTGGTGGCGGCATGGGTGGCATGCCCGGATTCGGCCGGAGAGCAGGCAGCATGGGCGGCATGGGCAGCATGTTCGGCGACGAGGACGACGACATGAACGGCGGCTCCTACTTCTCCTCCATGCCCGGTGCCATGCCCAGCGGCCGCGCACGACCCTCGCCGCACCGGCGCAACTCGCGCGCGTCGTCCCCCGCACCGAGTGCGCCGTCGGAGATCACGCGCCCGCTCAAGGTCTCGCTCGAGGACCTCTACAACGGCGGCGTCAAGCACCTCAAGGTCGGCCGCAAGCTGCTCAACGGCGGCACCGAGGAGAAGGTGCTCGAGATCCAGATCCACCCCGGCTGGAAGAGCGGCACAAAGATCCGCTTCCCCCGCGCCGGCAACGAGATGCCCTCCGGCGAGGCGCAGGACCTCGTCTTCGTCGTCGAGGAGAAGCCGCACGAGCGCTTCGAGCGCGACGGGAACGACCTCGTCACGCACCTACAGCTCCCGCTCGTCGATGCGCTCGCTGGGGCCGGCGGTAAGCAGGCCGTGGAGCACCTCGACGGACGCAAGGTCCAGGTCGCCATCCCGAGCGGTGTCGTCAAGCCTGGCCAGCAAACCACGATCCCTGGCGAGGGTATGCCCATCCGCAAGGAGGGCAGCGTCAAGAAGAAGGGCGACATGATCGTCAAGTGGGATGTTGTCTTCCCCGATCGGTTAACACCCGCGCAGAAGGAGGGCATCCGGAAGGTCCTGGCTTGAGCTCACTTGCGTAGGGGCGGAGGACTTTATACATGAGCTTAGGGCAGGAGCACTTCACACGAACTTTCGGGGTTGCAGGTCTTCATGCACATTCTATTACTTGTTGTCTGTATAATATTATGTATCACATCCGCAATTTTGTATCAACACTGTAGACATGATACCCCAGCAACTCATCTTGCGATTGCGAGGCACTACTTGATCAAGTCTGACAGGAGTGACGAGCAAACGTCTAAACACCTCACACCGAGATGTTTGTATCCAACTCCGACCGAGTCCGTTTCGTGCTATCGTACATACAATCTTTCTGCAACGGAACCCCCATCCTCCTACGTGTGACACGTTATGCGCTCTGAGATTTATTCAGGAAGATCTCCACCTCCGGCTTGATGCTCGCAAGCATATCCGCCGTGGTGTACTTCGGCTTCCATCCAATCGAGCGACCACGGTCCGCCCTGCAGCGCGAGTTGGTCCCGCTAACCGCGTTGCCGAACGCCTGCGCACAGCACGGAACCATCAGCCTCCACACTACCCTCTGCGAACGCTGAGTGGCACTCACCTCCGATCCGAAGTACTTGATCAGCTCCTCGCGCTCAAACGTCGTCGGCTCGTCGCTCTCGCTCACACCCACCTCGACGAGCGCACGCCCGATGGCCTTCCCGAGGTCCATCCACGTGTGCTCGCCGTTCTCGGCGAAGTAGTACCCCTCGCGCCCGTGCCCGACCGCGTCCGGGTCCGTCGCGATCGCGTCGTAGAGCACGATGTACAGGTCCGCGACGTCGTCGACGTGCACGTCCGCCCAGACCGCCTTGCCCGCCCCGACGATCCCCGCGCGCTTCCGGGCGAGGGACGCCTTGATGAGGTACGGGATCTGGATCGAGTGCGGGTTTGCGATGCCCGCCTCGACGAGCGGGCCAGAGGCGAGCCCTTAGATCAAACAGGGGATGATGACGTATGACCGGACGTATCCTGAGAGAAGCGTGTGATGTCAGATGGGGTCCGGGGAAGACAGGACGCGTCAAAAGCAGGCGGGGAATTACGAATGGGAAATGGGAAATGAGAAGAACCTCAAACGAACCTTGCTGGTCTGCGCCGACGACCTCGAGGTCGACGTTGCGGTGCCACGCGGTAGGCGGGAGCGACTCGACCTGCTCGACGTTCATGTCAGAGTAGATCAGATCAGTCGCGTACATCCCACGCGCATCGTCCGTCAGGACACCTGTAGAGTCAAAATGCGGTCAGGACGGGTCCCGTATACGCCCAGGGTCGAGACGTGCCTGTGCCAGACTGCAGATCGAACACAGTCAGTCAGGGCGGGATCTATATATATGCAGGGTGGGCGTACTCACGGTGTGGATGAGGATGGGCAAATCGCCAAGAGTCGCCTGACGCTTGCGTAGGCCTGCCACGATAGCCTGCATCGCGGGGACGTCATCGGAGGAGGCCTGCACACAGCTGTGAATAGTCGGTCACAGACATATATGCTCAAGGTGCTTACGATTGAAAAGACAACGTGCGCCTCGGAAGCGAGCCGCTCGAGCTTCTCTAGCTCGCCGTGGTGCCCCACGACGGCCTTCACGCCAAACTGGGAGTCGAGGAGCGTCGCCTTCTCCGGGGAGCGCACAAGGGCGGTGATCTCAAACGTCGAGGCGCTCGGGTGCGCGAGCAGACGCTGCAGAACCTGGCTGCCGAGGTAGCCTGTACATGGTCAAGAGGTGGCGTCCGCCTCAGCACTTGCGTCCGTCAGAGCAACATCGGATATACACGCACCGGTCGCGCCGAGCATGAAGATGGGGGTCTTTCCGCTGGACATGATGGGATGCCTCGCAGACGTCACAGGTTACACCCAGAGGAATGCTATGGACTGGTCGCGATTTTGAGGCGGCAAAGGATATTTAACGGATGCGACAACCACTCCATGGGTGTTCGATGCGGTTCCGATTTCGGCTTCGTCAGCAATGTTGTCTTCATAAGCGCAAGTAAGCGAAGGCGCCGCCAAAGGCACAGGAAATAAGCAGCATCAGTGAGCCGTTCTAGTGAATCTTCCCAGCCTCTCGGCTCTTTTCTGGTGACTTGAGCTCAGTCGCGTGTCGAGAGTTCATTTGCTGTGAGTTAGAGGACCTCATGAACCTCCTACGCTGTCTGGAAACCTTGAGTGACGCTTACGGCCTTTACGCAGTGCGTTTAGTGCTATCGTACGTACATATTTTTTGCAACGTAGTCCCCATCCTCCTACGTGTGACGCGCGTTATGCGCTCTGGGATTTATTCAAGAAGATCCCCACTAACGGCTTGATGCTCGCAAGCATATCCGCCATAGTATGTTTCGGCTTCCGTCCGGTCGAGCGACCGCGGTCCATTCTGCAGTGCGATTCATTCCGCTGTGGTCACCCATCGCCTACGCACATACCCATCGGCTTCCACACTACCATGTCCAAACCCTGACTGCAGCACTCACCTCCGACGTAAAGTACATGACAAACTCGCACCCGTGGTGAGGTACGGGATCTGGGTTGATCGCGAATTTGCGACGCCCGCCTCAACGAGCGGGTCGGTGGCGAGACCGCAGATGGTCGAGGGGAGGACGATGTATGGACGGAGGTACCCTGCGCAGCGAAACGTGTGATATCAGATGGGGTCCGTAGTTGCGACAGAATGTGTCAAGAAGCATGAGGGGGATTACGAAAGCCAGAGGGGAGCCTTGAGGGAAGGGGGCATGAAACGCATCTTGCTGGGGGTCGGAGCGACTCGATCTGCTCGATGTTCAATTGTCGGATTAGATTCATGTCGGATTAGATCGTGTCCGTCGCGTACACGCCACGAGCATCGTCCGTCAGGACACTTGCAACATCGCGCTGCGGTCAGGATCGGTCCCGCATATGTCCAGGGTCGAGACGCAGTGCCTATGCCAGACTGCAGATAGAACGCAGCCAGGGTAAGTTCGCAGACATGCAGGGCGGGCGCACTCACGGTGTGCGTGAGGATAGCCAGTTGAAAAAAAAATTGTGACCATAAGTATCACTGAAGCTCACTTACGGGTCTCATGAAGAGGCATCGGCCATGCCAGGTTGCGAAGTCGTAGTGTTCTCCTGTAATTATCAATGGGGCTGGCAGAGCCCGTAGGTGTGAGGTAGGCCTATGAGCGCAGCCTATATTCATCATGCCATTCTATGATGGGGCCGCGCAATTGTATTCGTAGCCATAGTGCACTCTCAGCCCTAGACCAATGGGCACATGAACGTATTGTGTCTGTAAAAGCGAACACGGAAGGACGGAGAATCGGGGAATACTCAATGCGATGGAGATTCTTGAATGTGCGGGATGTAGGACGGCGTTCGGACGTGCATGTCAATCTGCATGCTTATGGTCTTCAATGCGAGCGGCCCCCACAAGGCCGTAGAATCGAGACGCAGTCACTGCGGTCGTTGATCGTCGCGGTCAAGGAAAGAGCGACGTGTCCCAAATTCTTCAGGGAGGGGCGGCGTCGATGCGGAAGTTACATGCAAAGTACTCCAGGTGCTGGAACTGTGCAAGTCGGTGGGCGTACTCCCAGCCGGCGTGCGGCCAGACGCTCTGGTTCGTCTCGCCATGTTCGCGTTTGACCAGTGTGAGGGCTTCAAGGTCCGGGAACGCTTCCGCGAGACGATCAGTTGGGTCTAGCCCAGCGTAGCTGATGCCCTCAATTGAGAAGACCCGCAGCTTGGCACTCGAGCTTGAAATACATTAGGCAGGGCCTATCGGCGAACAAGGTGTGCAGGCGTTCCAGTGTGCCGAATGGACCGCAACGTTGACCGAAACTAAACGGATCACGGTTAGGGAAGTTCCATTCGCTGGCCCTGCGCAGTACGCCTTGGTGAAGCACCGTTTCGGAAGTAGTGGTAATGACAACTGGGCAGTGGTGACCTCTTCGCTTTATGTGCGCGGGCAATTCGACCATATATTTTGACCTACACCGTTTGATGAGTATAGGGCACCGATCATTGTTGAGAAGTTCCGGCACTTGAAGTGAGGCATAATACCAGTGTCTCCTTTAGGCCCTGGCGGCTCCCTGGTCAAGATAGAACCCTCATCACCACCCTCCTCCTCCTGTGATCGAGTTCTGCTAGATTGTGGGGGTGTCGGCATCCAACTTCAACTGATCTGAATTCGTGCTATCATACATACACAATTTCTGCAACATAAACCTCAACTTTCCGCGTAGTAACGCATCATGCACTCTGAGACTTCTTCAGGAAGATTTCTACTTCCGGCTTGATGCTCGCAAGCATATCCGCCGTGGTGTACTTTGGCTTCCACCCAATTGAGCGACTGCGGTCCGCCCTGCAGCGCGAGTTCGTTCCGCTGTAGTTGCCCATAGCCTGCATTAAACGCGTCAGACTCCACGCTACCCTGTTAAAATACGCCACAGCACTCACCTCCGACGTGAAGTACTTGATGAGCTCTTCACGCGAGAACGCCGTTGGCTCGTCGCTCTCGCTCACACCCAGCTCAACGAGCGCACGCCCGATGGCCTTCCCAATATCCATCCACGTGTGCTCGCCGTTCTCGCCAAAGTAGTACCCCTCGCGCCCGTGGCCGATTGCGTCCGGGTTTTTAGTGATCCCGTCGAACAGCACGATGTACAGGTCCGCGACGTCGTCGATGTGCACGTCCGGCCAGATCGCCTTGCCCGCCCCGACGATGCCCGCGCGCTTCCGTTGGAGGGATGCCTTGATGAGGTACGGGATCTGGATCGAGTGCGGATTTGCGACGCCTGCCTCGACGAGCGGGCCCGTGGCGAGTCCATAGATCGTTGAAGGGAGAATGATGTATGAACGGAGGTATCCTGCAAAATGAAGCGTGTGAGATCAGATGGGTCCAGGGAGAGACAGGATGCGTCAAGAAGCACGTATGGAACAAGAATCACGAATGTCAAGGGGGGACCTTGAGAGAAAGGAGCGTGAGACGAACCTTGCTTGTCAGCGCTGACAATCTCGAGATCCACATTGCGGTGCAGCGCGGTGGGCGGGAGTGACTCGATCTGCTCAACGTTCATGTCGGAGTAGATCGTGTCCGTCGCGTACATGCCGCGAGCATCGTCCGTCAGGACACCTGCAAAGTCAAGCTGCGGTCAGGATCGGCCCCGCATATGTCCAGGGTTGAGACGTGCCTGTGCCAGACTGCAGATCGGACGCAAGTCAGGGCGAGGTGTGCAGACGTACAGGATGGGCGCACTCACAGTGTGAATCAGAATGGGCAGGTCCCCGAGGGTCGCATGACGCTTCCGCAGACCCGCCAGTATGGCCTGCATCGCGGGCAAGTAGTCCGCATCAGCCTGTACACGGCTGTAAGTAATCGCTCGGAGACATACATACTCAAGATACTTGCCACCGAGAAGACGACGTGCGCCTCGGAAGCGAGCTGTTCGAGCTTCTCGAGCTCGCCGTGGTGCCCCACGACGGCCTTCACGCCAAACTTGGATTCGAGGAGCGTCGCCTTCTCCGGGGAGCGCACAAGGGCGGTAATCTCAAACGTCGAGGCGCTCGGATGCGCGAGCAGGCGCTGCACAACCTGACCGCCGATGTAGCCTGCATATGGTCAAGAGGTGGCATCCGCCTCAGCACTTGCCTCCGTCGGGGCAGCATCGAATATACGTACCGGTCGCGCCGAGGATGAAGATGGAGGTCGTTCCGCTGGACATGATGAGATGCTTCGTAGACGTCACAGATTACACTCAGAGGAATGCTATGGATTGATCGGGATGTTGGGATGGTCGAGGGTATTTAATGGGTGCGACAACCGTTCCATGGGAGTTCGATGCGGTTCTGGCTTCGCTTGGTCAGCAAAGCTGTCTTCATAAGCAATGGTGCTACCCGTCTGTAGGTGGGCTGCTCCAAAGAGTCTGGGTTTGCCTGGTAGCTATCCTCCACGGAAACGGACACAGACAAGTGCAGAGAAGGTTGGACCCAAAGGAGTCGTGTCGATACGTCGACCCTGTCTGACTCTCGTGCGAACCAACGCAATCCCGAATCGAACGGATCGCTCTGACCTGCAGAATCAGCGATCTGTGTCGATGAGTGGATCTGACACTTGTTAGCGCATAGTGATGCTTTGCAGACATCATAGAAAGCATTTTCTGGTGAGAATTTACCGCCGATCTCCACTACTTGTCGTTGTGCCCTTGCAAGCCTCAGGCTCGGCAAGTTGTGTAGCGACCCGTCAGGTGCAAAACGCGTCGGTGGCGACGCGTCGCTGGATAGTATATCGTATCGTGTGCATCGGAGCTCGAACACAGAGACTGCTGCTCCTCTATCGAGCTGTTCGCGGCCAGCTCCGGCAATGAACGCGTCCAATATGCTGCATAGACTGCCTACCATACAAACAAGCAGAGAGACACCCTGACCAGCATTTGAATCCCCACGCTTTCCTCTTCTCCGCTATCAACGTGCCGGTGTGCCGGCGGAGACGACTGTTCCGCCAGTCTTCCACGCGCTCAGCAATGGTTATTAGCATCAGCAGGCACCAGGTCTATTTGACCTGTCTTACTCGTTGACCTGCACAATGACTCCCGCGACACCTCCCCCATCCGGCGTGTACGTCCCAGCGGTGCTATTCTTCGACGAGAACGAGGAATTCGACGTACCGTCGATCCAAGCGCACGTCCTCCGTCTCGCACAGGTGAGTCACCCGCCCAGAGTCGGATCTGCTACATCGATGTGCTAACTTTTGCACAGGGCGGTGTCACGGGCATCCTCGTCCAGGGCAGCAATGGCGAGGCGCAGCATCTCTCGCACGACGAGCGCAAGGCTGCCATCCGACTAACGCGGCAGACTCTCGACGAGAACGGCTTTCCGCACGTCGTAGTCATTGCTGGCACCGGCGGGCAGTCCACGCGCGAGACCAAGAAACTCTGTGCGGACGCGGCCGAGGCGGGCGCAGCATACTGCCTGGTGCTCACTCCCGGTGTCTGGCCGCCGCAGATGACGCCTGCCAACATCCTGCGCTTCCACCGCGAGGTGCGTGGTCCACTCCTGTGGGGCTGCACAATGCCGATATACTGACCCGCAAGGACAGGTCGCCGACGCGTCGCCGATCCCGACGATGATCTACAACTTCCCCGTCGTGACCGCGGGGCTGGACCTCACGTCGGACATCATCTACGAGCTCGCGCAGCACCCTAACATCGTCGGCACGAAGCTCTCCTGCGGGAACATCGGCAAGGTCCACCGCCTCGCTTCCTCAGTCCCCTCGACCAAGTTCGCCACCTTTCCCGGCGTGTCCGAGGTCTTCCTCCAAGGGCTCGTCTCGGGCAGCGCGGGCGTCATCGGCGCACTCCCGAACATCGCCCCGAAAGCGCATGCAGAACTGTACAGACTTTACAAGGCGGGGAAGCTCGAGGAGGCGACGCGTATACAGGCGATGCTCGGGCATGCGGACTGGGAGCTGAGGAAGCTGGGGAGTATCGGTGGTATCAAGGCGGCCGTCTCGAAGTACTTCGGCTATGGAAAGCCAGTCGTACGCGGACCGCTGAGCAGCCCAAACATGGAAACGGCGAGTATCGGGAGGCTGGAAGAGTTGATCGCGTTTGAGAAGGCGCTATAGTATGTGTAATGTCTGGCGTGGCCCATCCTGAGGCACCACCTAGGTCGTTTGAGGGTGGTAGATATCCAAGGATATAGCCGTAAAGCATAGTAGTGTCAGCTGGAGAGGATGAAATCGATGATCATGGTACGAAGGTAGCCTTCTTCATCGTGTCCCTATGGTATTGGTACCTTCGTGAATCTCCCTCGTCTAACGCCCAGCTCCCCGAATAGCCCATCGCATAACCCATGCTCTTCCCTCCTATACCCTGGGTCGGTCTCCAGAACATAGGTGGTGGTCTTGGTGGCGCCTCCCGTGCCTTCCTCCTCCGCTTCTTCTTGGTATGCGAGGCGTCTAAAGTATCGACTTGAACAACAGGCAAGGTGCATGTGGGTCGAGTGCTATGGGGGGATGGAGTGACTTCGAGCGAAAGGTCCTTGGAGCAAAGGTGCGGCGCCCTTGGTGTCTGGCGTGGTCGTTCTGCGACCATAACAGCAGGAGGTTGGCCAGGAAGCTGGGCTGTTACATGGGTGACTTTCTTCTCATTCTGCTTTGAAGATAAGTCATGCAGTTGAATCAATGGAGAACGGGACGCTACAATCGACACGCACCACATAGACCTTCTTTGATTGCTCGAGGATCCAGTCGAAGTCTACAGCAACTGCCATTGCCTGACTCGCGCGAAGCTCTGCTTCTTCTGTCGTGTCCTCTCGTGCGGGCTCCCTCGTTCTGTGCAATGCTCAGTATGTGTGAAGAGCGACGTGGGAGTGAGACACTCACTTGATGACCGGAGGAGGCTTCGGCTGCAACACAACTGGCTTCGGCGGGAGTTTGTTCGAAACGAGTCTAAATGCTGTGAGCGCATGAGCCCCCACAGCGCCAAATCCTGAGCAGCACAGATGCTCACGTATCGAATCCATCACAGATTCTAGGTCTGCACTGATAGCTGCTGGGGCAACCTCTTCCGTCTTTCTGCGCTTCTTCTTTCGCGAGCTTTCATCCGATTCTTCGGCACCTCCCATGGCAAGTTGAATATCTCCAAGAGACTTCTTTAGCATGTCCTCTAGTTGGAAGACCATAGCCAGTCGATCGCTGAACGGTACATCCTCCACCTCCATCGGCGCGTCGTCTTCATCGCCATTTAGGGCCGCGCGGGAGACAATCTCCAGTTGTTCAAAGAGGGAGCTAGGATTCGAGTACCGTGGAATCATCTTGGAAAACTGCGCTGCAGAGCGCCCAGATACCGAAAAGCCCTAAGAACAGATTGAGATATACCACCAAAGGAGACCTCGCGGTGAGATCTTGAGACAGAGTAGCGAGACGTGCGCACGTGGCGGAGGATGTTTGGATCAGAAGCTGTTGCCAAACAACCGGATAAATATGGGAATCGATGAATCTCGACGGCCGGCCGGGTCGACGGGATGGCATTGGTCTCTCACCGTGTCCAATCGTTGAAAATTTACGTGTTATCGATGCACTCCATATTCATATATACGCGCATAAGGTCTCCAGCCTCCAGGACGTCCATGTGCTTCTCGTGTTTTCTCTTCTCCCACTGACCTGACTGCAAACCTTGAATCCGAATAGCTGCAATTGGACTAGGGCTACTGCAAGTACTACTTCAACTATTTCAGGTCTCGGCTTGCAGGACTCCGACACGGCCAAATCTTAATTCGCGAAAGGGCCACGACGGCCGAAGTCATCTTGCGCGCACCGTGTACAGCTTTTCGCTGAGTGTATACTGCAAGCGGTAACCACAAGAGATGATGGACTGTTCATCACTGCAGTCCGCGGCGGACCCGTCATCCACGGGGTCCTGCAGTGCTATGTCGCGACGTTGGTGTGAAATTCACACATGGTCATCTTGAATGACGGCGGCTCCGTGACCTTCATAAGATGCTGCAACTGAACAGGAGTCAGGATGTGTCACCTCGCCGCTTTCCCCTCCACTTTATCACTCAAGGATCAAGCTCTTGGAAATCACTCTTGGCGGCTTCTGAATACGGACTCCAGTCTCTCAACCATGCAAAGGACGTGATGAAGCATTCATTCGGGTAGGTCGCGATGACTCGAGGCTATAATACATACAGGACACTCGATGCCGATCGGGAAACATACGGGAGGAGCTCAACTCGCAGCCAAATAGGAGAGACGTACACTAGCAACCAGGGGATCCGGGAGAACGAAAGGGTAGGAATACATACAATGTCCGCTGCCTTATGGCTCAATCCAAGATAAAATAAGGTATCGTTGAGGTTTGTCGTTACGGTATGCTTGCTGCGCTGGATGAGGTCGCTGAATTTTGCGCAATCTATGCAGAGCTCACCTTAATATGTCGATGGGAGACCCAACGCTCGGGCTCCTGCACCGGCCGCACCTTCCCACCCGAAGAACCGCTCACCACCTATCCGTTCGACACGCTCTGGCGAGCCATATGCCTCTTCATCCTTCCACGCGCGGATGCCCTTCGAGCGTGCCCATACGGATATGAACAATATACGTTTGAGCTTCCGGTTCAAGAAGAACCAGTGTGAGCTCCAAAGCAGGGCACCGCGACGCTTCATACGGATCGGCGAGCGGATGCGTGGGATCTCCTCCTTGTCGCCGCTGTAGGACGTGCCGTTGCGGCTCGGGCGGCGCTGAAATTCATCCGGCTCGTAGTCAAACTGGAACGTGGTATCTTCGTCGTCCGTGTCTGTGTCCTCATCGCCAACAGATGCAACATCGTCTTCGACATCCTCGTAGTCGTTCGCATGCGGGTCGCTCTCGATGTCGGGCGTGAACGAGAAGACCTCGCACTCAGATAACCCCATCACTTCGTCAAGAATGCGGTACAATGTGGGGTGCGTGCCCGAGAGCGCTTTCGATGGCGAGTGTGGGCTCGGCTTCAGATAGTCGTGTGGTGACGACGACGTTGGCACGCTTGATGGGAAGAAGTCTGATGACGTCGGCGGGTACGCGGAGTACGTGCGGGGGGCCTGCATGCCGGCGCGGTGCGGTGAGACGAGGGTGGTACTGAGCGCATTGAGGACACTTGCGCCGCTCTCCTCGCGGCTAAAGTGCCAGGGGCGGACGTCGGAGAACTCGTGGTCGGGAAAGGCCACGTTGAGTGTGGCGATGAGGAGGTAGAGGGTCTTGCGGGAGTTGTGCTCCTTGAGGGGCCCGAATGGCGTCATGTCCGGCTCGCGGTCGAGCACGAAGGGCGGTGGTGGCGGAGAATTGGACAGTTCGTCTGCATATGCGCTCTCGAGGGTGCGGAAGAGCTTCTTGTCGCGCTTGATATTCTTGCAGCTGTACGCCTCGATGCGGGTGTGTACGGCGCATTCAGGGCCCTCGTGGGTGAGCGCCTGGGTGAGCCGCGAGAGCTCGGGGATCTCGATGTACTTCATGCGCGTGGGGGAGCTGGTGTGGTGCGTATGTGAAGAGCAAGGATAGAACGTGCGTGATTGAGAGCGGGAGCGGCTGAAGGAGGCAGCCGCAAGTAGCCGCCGGACGTCATGCGTGCGCTCCGAGTGCTTTATCTACAGTGTCCGGCGCTCAAAACCGACCTCTTGGCACCCCGTCTCGCGCATTTGTATCTGCACCCGCGGATGTTGTCCGATACTCACTAAATCGTGGATTTCGTACAGAATACACCATATCTGCACGACTATCTCAATAAAATTCTGATCTGGGCACTTTTCAAAATTTTCGCGAGGCCAAAAGTAAATCTACCCTTTATGGGGGGTCGTGAGAAGATGACTAATACACCATAATTGGCAATTAGGCGCTAAATCCACACTCACAAACGGAGCAGTCAGTCCTGAGCCGAATGATATGCTCTCCAACGCTTGTTGAGACTGTGTAAAGTTGAGGTTTTTTTATTTTCAGGCCGCATTATGCTACAAAATGTGTTTGAACATCTGTTTTTAGGTAGTCATACTTCCGGTTTTTTGTCGACAAAAAGTAAAAATAGGTCACGTGATCACAAAATCCAGATTTACGCTCATTTACCCCACTTTCTGTCCTAGAACGCGAGGGTTTGGCTCCTATAGCAAAATTACGCCTTCCCGAGGGAGGTCGGTTTTTGCCGCATGACACTGTAGCTGTGCCCCGCGCTACCCGTCCCCGACCCGGCCCCATCCCCCCTCTCACGCCCCGACATCGACCACGACGCCGCCGCCGGCGTACGCGACGGTGAGCACCTCTTCCTGCTTCCCCCTGTTTTCCTATACTTGCAGAGCCACGCACGAGCCTAAAACTTGTGCCTCCGTCGCATTGCAGAAGGCGGTCGTCGACTTCGGCCGTTGCGAATGGTGCGACGGCGGCTAGATATGGAAATGTCGCCTCATAGGTCGCGTAGCTTGCTGATACGAGACTACTCCGCAATATTGCTATAATGCACTGCAGCCCTTCGAGATTTGACAATCTAACTGCGATTCCGATACGCATAAGCATGTTCGTGTGCACAATGTAGGGCAGAGTATGATGGGATCCAGAACACAAGGCAAGAAGAGAAGGCCATCCTCATTTCGCCAAGCTCATCTCGGTGTCAACCATGAATGAATGACACCCATCCGGACACGTGTATCTACGCGAGATACCGGGCACCGCTCGATGTGCGCCGCTGCTCGCATCCTGCGACGAGGATCGCTCATCCTACACTCATTTCTTCATCTGCAGCGGGTACTGCTGCCTGCGGAATGTCCTGCGCCACGTTCCTCCCGGCAGCCTGCTTGCCCTTTCCTTTGTCCCTGTGCTCACGCATCTTGCGTGCCCAGTCTTCTTCTCCGCCGGGGAAACCTTTGAAACCGAACGGACCTGCCGCTGCGCTCGCCTTGAGCGCGAGGTCCAGAAGTTCGATAATGTGACCATTTATAGGGTCAATGCTCAGGGTCTGTTGAACAATTGAGTGTGCATTCGGACGCAAAGCGATATGCATTACCTCGTGATACTTGACGATCGCTGCTTCGGTATCTCCGAGCAGGTGGTATACCATTCCCAGGAAACCGAGTGCGTTAGTGTTTCGGGGATCAATCTCCAGAACCCGTTGATATGCAGTTTTTGCCTCTTCGAACCGTCTAATGGCACGACATGAGTCAAACATACATACTACCACATAATTGAGCACTCACTCTAGTTTGCGGTATGCAGTGCCGAGATTGATATATGTGGATGTCCATGCCGATTGTGACGTTTGCACGATTTGTGCAAGCTGCAATGCACGTTCAAACAACTCTACGGCTTCTTCGTAGCTGATGACAAATCTTGGTGTAAGCACGAGTCCTAATTATTAGAGCATGACACGGACCGTCCATGGTTGAAAGCCATTACTCCTCGCTCGTTGGCAAGTAGTGGGTCGGCATCGCATATTGCGTGAGCAGTGTGTAATGCTTCGTCCGCCAGGGGATGGTTCGAGAGCACAATGTGTTCCATTCCGATAAATAACATCGGCAAATGCGACCTAATAAGTCGTCAATCAAAGCGCACTGATAAATCTGCAAATGTTCTTACCCCGCAAACATACGAGCGCACGTCGAATATGCTGTAACCGCGTGGTCGTGCTCCCCTTCAGCCGCAAACGTATGCGCGAAGGCAATCCATGCAGGAGCAAAGCGGGGGTCCATCAGTGATGTCTTGCTTCGAATCGCCTTCCGTTAGCTATCAATATGCCATGAATCGCAGGTACAGCACGTACCTGAAGTATGTCCTGGCTTCGCTGTACTTCTTGGCAGAAAGGTACCACACGCCAACTGCATACCAGCTGATCGGTGATTCTGGCTCCTTCTCCACCAATTCATGTGCAAGTATGAACAGTTTCGAGTTTAAATGCGATATATGGTGCATACATGCTATATGCAGTGGCATTGTTGGTGCGTGTACGGAGACTAAGCCAAGGATGCTGTCATGGAAGCTTAGTCACGAGACAACGATTACAGTGAAACGGTGAGAATATGCACATACCGAGATGTCACAGCGAAACAGTCCGCCCACCTGAATTGTGCGTACAAGGCATCTGCGAAACTAAAAAGAACGTCTGGATTGTCCCCCAAGCCATACTCCTCGACTAAACGGCTCCGCACAATTGCATGCTCCTCTGCATGCTTATATTTGCGCAATCGGGATGTATACATCAGCCGAATAAATTCCGCGTCTTCAGCTGTTTGCTCGTGGAATGGTAGAGATTGGACGAACTCCCACTCTGCATGCAGACATGAGCAATCATGGCAAGTGTCAGATGAGTAGCATTCATACCCTCATCGGGTGTCATCATCTCCCCTGTGACAATATAGTCAAATGACTCGTAACACTTGACATCTAGTGCTAGTGCCTCCATAAAGCAGTGCTTCGCCTGATCAGCGCGGTTGAGCTTCAGCATCAGCACCCCCCGCAAGTGGCACATAGAGGCTTCAATCTGGTAATGTCAAGTACGACCAGAATCATGATGACGAACATGCATACCTTGATACCGCCGTCCATATTCGGGACCGCAGGCCCGCCGAGCCCCGCACTGCGGAAGGGGTTCGCCTCCCCAAGCATCTCCGTTGCCTCGTTCCACTTGCCCTGGCGCACCTGACACTGTGCGGCGAGGTACCGACACGCGACGCTCATATCGACGAGGCGCGACACGCCCGCCTCGAACTGCACCGCGACGTCGATCATCTCGCTCGGGCCTACGGGCAGCCGCGTCGTAGCAATGGGCGGCACGGCGGTGACGACGGGTGGCATCACTTCTTTTCCCTTGCCTTTGGCGCTGTCTGTAACGGAGAATGTCGACATGTGACCGTTCGTCGAAGGACCTTCTGGCTGAGCCTTCCGCGGGCTACTGGGGAATGGCCGGGTGAGCAGTCGCTCGGCTCGCGAGTATTGGTGTGTCAGGAAGTATGTCTGTGCGAGCCAGAATGCATCATTGGGGTCGCCTAAAAAGCCGCATTATAACTCCGTATCAGCACGATACGGGTATGCACACAGCAGTGAACACGCACTAGTCCAGCTCAGGATCTTGTCGCCCCAGAACGCTGCACTGTCGTACAAATGCTGCATCAGCGCGTCGTGTCTCCACAACCTCATACGGTCGACAATGCTCCACTCATATCCATCCTCATCCTCGTCGCCGCCAGGATCATCAAATACTCCCGTGCTCTCATTCGCGAGCGGGTGGCGCGCGGTGCTCTTCGTCCGTCGTGGCAGCCGGGGCGACGAGCGCAAGGGCGATGGTGGAAGAATCGAGCGATTGGGGTCGAGTGCAAAGGAGCGCGGGTCTGACGTCGTGCTGCTGTTCGCGCCCGCTAGGGATGCCACGAGCGACTGTGGCCCGAACGAGAAAGACGAGTTGATAGAGTGGCGGGGACGCGAGCTCGATGGAGACGGCAGCCTCGGCATCGGTTGCGCATTAAATGTGTTCGGCGGGGGTGGTGTGGACGCCATCTCGTGTGGGCTGGAGGATAGTTCGAGTGTGAGAATGAGAGACGCGTCGCGCGGAGGAGCAGCGTGACGCGTAGGCGCGAAGCGGTTGTTTGATTCTAAAGCTGTTGCCAAATAAACGCACGTGGCAAATCCGATCGCGAGTGAGACGCTCATTTCTCAAAATTGTCAGGTAGCTCGCTGGTGTCGCTCAGTTTCCCCCGCCTCCCTATAGATCTCTCATCATCTCCAAGTCACTACAATGGCCAAAGTAACGAGCGATAAGCTATCCAAAGCCGTTAAGCAGAAAAAGTCTGCTAAGGATGAAGTAGTGAAGAAGCCCGCACAGGTCGTGGTCGAGGCGGCGGAGAAGCCTACGAAAACGCGAGCGAAGCCTACCCCTGCTCCTGCTCCTCCGAAAGAGAAGAAAGCAAAAGAAGAAAAGTCAAAGGCCGTAGCTGCACCCGCTGCACCCGCTTCCCCTGTTATTCCGACTGTCGACAAGACGAAGAAGCGCAAAAAGGCCGATTCTGTCAGCGAGCCCGCGCCTGCTGCTCCTGCACAGAAGACCAAGGCGTCGAAGCCTGCACCCGCGGACACTGAGGAGGAGGCTCCCAAGAAAAAAGCGAAGAAGGCTGCTGCGCCTGAACCTATCAAGGCAGAGGTCGAGAAGCCTGCTGAAAAGCCCAAACCTACCAAACCTACCACTGCCGACAAGAAAGGCAAGAAGGCCGCGGAGAAGCAGCCTGAGCCGGCGGTGAAGGCAGCGAGCGAGAAGAAGGGCAAGAAGCGGGAGGAAGTTGAGGAGAGCGAGGCTGAGCAAGCGGAGTCGAGCAAGCGGAAAGCCAAGGGCAAAGCACCCGCGAAGGTCGCTGAGCCCAAGGCAGTAGTGAAGGTGGCGGACAAGAAGGTCGAAGTCAAGCCCGCCACGAAGGCTGCTCCGCCAGCGAAGAAGACAAAAATTACAGCGAAGGCTCCCTCCCCGTCTCCGTCCGCAGCCTCCCAGTCTGAGGCACAGGAGGAAGGAGAGGGCTCAGCGGCAGAGGAGGATAAGAGTGACGAGGAGGATGAGGATGAGGGCCACCTTTATGGCTTCTCTACAGACGACGAGGGCGACTCGTCTGACGAGGAGGTCTCGGGCGATTGGGAGGGCATTGATGTCAGCAAGCTGCCCACCATCGCGAAAGACGACGCGGTTATCAAGAAGAAACTGGAGAAGGCGAAGAAGCAGCCGGTAAGCAATCTTCTGTGGACCTCAGTCCCGTCTCAACGATGCTCATCATCCTTGTTTATGCCTCACAGACAGAAGACCGCGGTGTGATATACCTCGGCCGGCTACCCCATGGTTTCTACGAAGACCAGATGCGCGCATACTTCACGCAATTCGGAGAGGTCACTCGGCTACGACTCTCTCGCAACAAAAAGGTTCGCCCCCTCCCTCATTGACCCACTTTCCCTCACAGAAACTGAACTGTTCGCAGACTGGCCAGTCCAAGCACTACGCCTTCATCGAGTTCGACTCCTCCGCGGTCGCCAAGATCGTTGCGGAGACGATGGACAACTACCTCCTCTTGGGACATATCCTGCGCTGCAAAATGATCCCGAAGGACGAGGTGCACCCCGAGCTCTGGGTTGGCGCAAACCGCAAGTGGCGCAAGGTGCCGCGGGACCGTGTTGCGCGTGTGCAACACAACAAGGTGGGTTGATCTCTTACCACTCCCAGCGAGAGGCTCAAATTGACCCGACTTATAGCCCCGGACGAAGGAGGAGCAGGAGAAGGCGGAGAAGCGGCTGTTGGGCCGGCAGGAGCAGAAGAAGCGGAAGCTGGAGGAAGCTGGCATCAAGTATGACTTCGAGGCCGTTGCATATGTAAGTGCATCCTGTAGCAACGCTCACGTCGACGCTGACATGCATCTGTGAAGAAGAAAAAGGCAAAGTCTGCGGAGGCATAGTCGTGTATTGTCCAACGCTTGCATTATTCTACTTTGTCTTCACAGGGATGTTGTCAATGCTACCCACGGTTTTCCTGGTCCCGTTTACACCTCATCGTACCCGCTCCTTCTGCCGCTTTGACCGGCAGTAAGATCAAGTACTGCCTCCCGTTAATCCTCTCACGAAGGAGGGCTGACTTGCAGAGACTGACGCGCCTCGTTGCGCACCTCGCGAACATGTTTCCGCACAAATGTTACGACGTCCAGATGAACGTGGATGCGACATATCTGCATCGCACGTTCTTTGACTGCGATCCAGCCGCTAACGAAAGCGCTGCAGAGGTGGCTCTGACAGCAGATAGTATTCCCTCGCCACGGCCAGTGCAGACGCCTATCTACGATCTTACGTATGCCCTCCACGAGCTCACCCATCCTCTTGCAGCCCCCCAGCTCGCCGAGGCAACCTGTCAGCCCCTCAAAACCGGCAGCCAGGATGACCCGGTGAGCCCTCATAATTGAATGCGCTGTCGCAGCTAAGGCACCGCGCCCACACATTCGTCCCAAAGGCGTCATGCCGAGCCCATGTCGACTGCGCGGGCTCGAAATATCACCTGCACGGTGCCGCTGGATAGCCTTTGATGCATCGATGAGCCGTTGGACAGACGAACGTGCATGTGTCCATCAGGCAGGCAGGCCGAGGAGGCTCTTGGTGCCTAGTCCCCGCGGCCTCGGTGTGCCCCGTGCCGGGCGGACGGCCGCCCAGTACGGGTCTCGTCGACAACTGCACACCAGCCGTTCCGTTTCCCGTTTCTGAGAGACCAATGCATCATTGAGTCTTATCGACCCTGCGCATCGTTCCGCTTCCAACGACCAGATCCGAGTACAGAGCCCCAGGGCAACAGGAAATCCAGGACCGACACTGCCAACAAGCCCGATTCTCTGCACGAGCCCTTGGACAGACCCCACAACCCAAAGCCACCCGCGCCGCCTGTGCCCAGCCCCTCACAACTTGCTCCTCCTCCCCCCGCTCCTCTCCGGGCCGTTCGCCCCCCTCCCATTGCCCGCCTGGCGCCCCCTGCGGTGCGCAACCACCTGCGGGTTCTCCTCCTGCTCGCCGCGCAGCTGCTCGCGAGGCTTCTCCTCGGGCTTCACCCCCGAGGGCTCGGACGGCTCCGAGACGCGCGAGGCGGGGACGAGCTCGGGCTGCTTGGGCTTGGGCGGGGCCATGTCCGGTGTCTCGCGTGCTGTTCGTCACGCGTCAGGTCTCTTTCTAGTGGAGGGGCTTGCGTTTTCCGTCGCGTGGTGTGCTGAGACGGTGTCAGTCTCCAGGCTCTACCGCGGTGCAGCTCCGAAGGGGCGCCTCACGCTAGTGTCTCCCGAATCGACGGTGTGCAAATGTGGATTTTTGTTATGCTCGTGTCGCCGTTCGTCCGTTCGCGTTCGCGAAATGCGGATTGCCAGTTATGCAAATGTTTGTTTTGATAACGCTCGTGTCGTCGTTCGTCCGCTCGTCCGCTCGCTTTTGCGAAATCCGGAATATCGCCCGTTTCTCTGAAACGGGGGACCACACAAACTAGCGGCGAGTTCGAAATCGAGAGGTTATGATCACAAGTACCGAGAGGGTTGCATTCGCCCCCTTTGTCAAGTACTCAAGCACTCAAGCACTCGACGCTAGCGGCAGCGACGTACGTCACGTCGCGCGTCATTGCGCCTTTCCGCCGCACCTAGTGCGCAGCGATCCGTCCCCTCGCGAGTCGAGCCCGTCGATCGAGGAGACCTGCCATAACCGGCCAAGCCCCGACGCCTTCTCGCGCAAAGGCACCGTGGCGCAGCGTCGTAAATCTTCGTAGTAGTGCTAGAACTAGTGTCTCTTCACCGCGCACGACACCGCGCGCCAGCTACAGCACATCAACTCCTCCGAATTTCCCGTTGTTCCATTCGCTGCAAAATCGCATAATGGCGAGCCTCCGGTCGCAAGATCCCACTTCACCATCGCCGCACCCCCAGAGCCCACACGTTCATTTTCACACGATTGCATAACGGAGCGAATGTGAACAGCAGAGCAGACAAATGCACGTCATAAATACCACCACACCAAGCCACCGTGAGCGATCATGAGCATGAGGTGCGACAAGCGAAACAACGACGAGAGGGGATCCGGATTAGTACAACACAGTGACCCGCGTCGGCGCATCATTGGCATGCGCGCCGCCGGTCTTATACTTTACTGTATAGACAAGCGAGAGCGGAACGTGGGGGGAATGGAGCAGGGGAGCGGGGGTGAGTAGGGGAGGGAGTTTTGAAAGTAGTGCAAAGTGAATAACGTCGGACGACCTGTGCCGGTCCGATGGTCGTGAAAAGATGATGAAGGGTGGAATGCGCGGTAGTATGACAGTGCAGTGTATGCTTTATGCCGCGTGTGCGACACCTACAACACAACCCGACCCATCAGCTCTGCGCCTACAACTCACTCTCGCCAGGTAAGAAACGCACCTTCTACGAAGCCCTCCTGCTTCTCGCCCGAGATGTCCTCGAGCGTCTTCTGCTTCGTCTCGGGGAGCAGCAGCGTCGAGCAGACACCCGTGAGCATGAAGAACGCGAAGATCTCCATGATGTGCTTCACAAACGCGTTCGTGCCGCCGATGTTCACGAGGCGCGAGAACCCGACCTGCGCGACGATCGCGCCGAGCTTGCCGGTCGCCGCCGAGATACCGTGGCCCGTCGAGCGGTAGCGCGTCGGGAACGCCTCGCCGGGGATGATGAATGTCGTCGTGTTGGGGCCGAAATTCTGGAAGAAGTTCGTGAGGCAGTACAGGAATACGAACGCATCCTTCGCCGAGCCCGTCGCGGTGAGCTTGTCGTATGCGAAGCCCATGATGATGAACAGGATGGTGAGCATGATGAAGCCCATCAGCTGAATGGGCTTGCGGCCCCAGCTGTCGATGAACAAGAATGTCGCCCAGTAACCAGGGATGAGACCAGCGGCCGACAGGATCATGTTGCCAACGCAAATGTTCTTCAGGTTAGTATATACGGCCAGTGTCTTCGGCAAATTCCCAGTGGGAGTACCAAAGCCGATCGCCTCGAGGATGATGGACGAGTTCAGGCCAAGACCGTAGAACGCAATCTGTGCGAGAGCCTACATCAGACAAAATATCGAATTTAGGAAGGAACACAACGAACATCGAGCGCGAACCACGAGTACGACGTGCCGATGAGTAGCTTCGCGTTCTCCCACTTTGAGAAATAATGGATAAAGTCGCGCTTGGTCGCCCTGGGTGCCTGCACGCGCTGGATGACCGCGTCAGGGTCGACGTGGTAGGTGCCGGTGGTGAGGAAATTGTCGACATCCTGCGCCGCCTGGTTAACATTGCGCTCGACATCCATGGTGAAACGGGGCGTCTCGGGGATTGTGAGCCGGAAGTAGAGGGCGACGACACCGGGAACACAGCCGAGACCGATGAGCAGACGCCAGATGAAATCGACATGGCGAAGCACGGTCGGATCGTCGTTAATCACACTGTCCTTGAACGCCGCGACAAGGATGAATGCGATCAGCGCGGCAGCTGCATAGGCTGATGAGCTTTGTGCGCGTAAATTTAGGTAACCAGAACGTACCGAACTGGCCCCATCCTTGGTTGGCAAACACGGCGGTCATAAGTCTCCCTCGCGATTTTGTCGCAGCGAACTCGGACGAAATGACGGCACTTAGAGGATAGTCTCCTCCGATACCCACGCCCATGATGAATCGCCAGACCATGATGACCGCGAGGATGTTGACCGCATGCGCCTCGCCCGCGACAGCCTGACCGAAAGTCGCGACGATGATGATCATGAGCTCGATACCGTCTGGAGAAATTATCAGCGCTCGTATCGCCCATCACAGATAAAGGAACGACGTACACATGCGCTTGCGCCCGACAACATCGGCAAGCCAGCCGAAAATCAATTGACCGAACAGGTTACCGATGGGGGTTGCGACCTTGACACCGAGATCCTGGTTTGTGTTCAGCTTGCCGCCTAGCAAGAAGATATATGAGGCAAATTGTCAGAGAAAAGCGAAAGAAAAACGCACCTTTTCCGTACAAGTAGCCCAACATAGTCGACGCAATGTTGATGGCGAAAATGTCGTATGCATCGGTGAAGAAGCCGACACCCGCGACGAGCGAGACCTTCACATGGAACCACCTATGGTGCGCACGCGTTTAACGAGCATTCACGCTTTCGGATAAGATGGGTGCTTACGAGAAAGGCGCCTCGTCGATTTCGGCAAGGGCAGCGCGCCGGCGCTCGTCGAGCTCGAAGGCGGCATCGTGTGTCTTCTCGAGCTGGGGCTCGTTGGACGAGTGGGACGAGACCTTGTCGACGGCGTAGGATGTGGCGGCCATCTCGTTCGGGGCCTCGGGGGGTAGAGGGGGGGAACGAGGAACGGCAGATGCGGCGGCGACGACGGGGGTATGATGGCTTTATATTCCTCGCACGCTGACCGGGTGGCAGGATCCGGGGATGAAATTGGGCCTGGGCGGGTGCATATTGGGATGACCTGAGAGATCTGTGGATTGCGCTTCTGCGTGGGTGCCTCGCCCGTTTGTGGGCAACTGCATGCTCTCCCAAGGTCGTTCCTTGCACGTTCGTAGTGCCCAGCCAATCAGCGTCCGCCCCGCGCTTGGCACAACACCTGCCTAATCGGGCGCTGGTGCACGTTCGCTATGCGCGATCAATGTTCGCTGCTCGAGACGAGGCCTTCGCCGTCCTATCCTACCCAGACTGATCTCCCGACGGGGCTCAACCCTCCGCCCGGTCTCTCCTGTTTCTACTGTGTCTAATTACTCGTCTGTCCGCTCGCCCGCCTCCCGCCTCCACCCCAAACTCCTGTCTCGTGATTTGCCTGTGCTTGCCTAGATTCTGTCACCCTGCGCGTCCATCTCTCCGGAGCTGTGCCGGCCGTTCGCCCCGGGGCTACAGCTGACCCTCAGACGTCGCGCGCCTGCCCTCGTTGGAGTGCATTCACTGCCCTGCCGCCTTCTCGATCCTTCTCTCGCCCGCCACCCACCACATAGTCGCAACAAATTGCCTGTCGGAGCGTGCGCATACTCTGTTCAGCCTCGTATTCCTGTCCTCGCCACGACGCAATCATGACTCGAAGAACCGCGCATGTGCTTCATGTCAAGAGCTGCAGACAGATCCAGGCATGCCGGCACGGCGCGCGGCCGCGAAGCTTGTCCATATCAGCGCGATTCGCACCACCGCGCACCGCGCTGCTGATCGTGTGCCGCGCCTATGCACGCCCGGCATGTTTAGACAAGGTTCGCGGGTGCTCGCACGCACTTTTTATGTCACTTCGGACGCACCGCCGACGCAGCTGCTGCGAGAAAGTTGCCATGTAGACCGATCCCGCGTCCACATACTATTTGCACAGTGGCTTGATGGCCCGCCGTGCAGCGCTGCGGTGCATGCCATATACCCTCGTCCTTGCTTTCCCTAGACTAGCGAACCCGCCGGCAATGCAGTGATCCTGTCGATTTCCGCCTGCGCAGCCTCGGTCTGCTACCATTTGTCCTTCACTTCTATCTTGGAGCGCACGCCGCGCGGCCGCATTGACAGAGGCACACGTCTACCAAGGTTTGCTCCTGTCCACCCCGATTCGTGCATCGATTCAACATATCACACTGTCCACCACGCGGCGTCGTCCTCTATTCTCGGACCCCATTGAGCGGAGCCTGCAGGCAGTTTGCATCCAGGCGATGTGGATGCGGAATCACGTTCGCATCTCCATCGCCCTTGTTGGCCAACTGTGCGAGCAGCCAGAAGCTGTTCGTGCGCTGTACGTGTATCTCGGAAGCCCCCTCACCGCCTCGCGCGACGTGCGTGCGACGGGGCCTGTACGCTCCGTCGGTTCCAGACCAGCACCAACTTTGCTATCTACCCTCGTGTGTGCGTCTGGGCCACAGAGCTTCGAGTGTGCGGCGCGTCACAGCCATCAGGCGTCTCCCGCGTCGCTATGAGCACCCAGGACACTCGAGCGCAGGGCTGCTTCCTGGCTTCTAATGGCTAGCGGGATCTGAGCCGCGCTCGCTTAGCTGGATCGACGGCCCAGGGATTGTGCGCGCGTCATCGCGCTAGAGGCCTGCACGCTGCATCTCGAGTCCGCGCACGCGCTGTCTGCTGCGCAGGGACCGGGACAAATGTCGGCCTCACGTGCTCGGCGTATTTCATCGCGCGCAGAGCACGCGCACCCCGTCACCGTGCATACACGTCCCGGTCCCGCGCTTCTGCTCGGGTGTGCTTCTGGGCATGGTATGACACCTCCCAAGCCCAAGCGAGTTGCCATCTCACGTCGTCCCCTTTGAGCTGCGCGCATCCGACAAGACTGGGCCGCGCGCTCGCGGTTTCCGTGCCTATCTCTTCGGTGGCGAACGCGCACGGCTCGCCGGGGGCGTGCTGATTATATCAACACGAGTGCCGCGGGCGAGGATGCCATCGTGGATGCGGGCGCGCCCTCCCCACGCTCGCGTTCCTCCATTGCTGATGGTCAACAGGCCGTGTTCGCAACATCGACACATCGGTTCATCCGCTCAGCGCACCGCTCTCAGGCGATACGATGGCTGTGCGATCTGGGTTTGCTTCACAGGGCCCAGGACGGCATCCTGAGGCCCGAAGGCCTGAACCCCGCGCCACTCCGTCACTGCCCGCGAGTCCCGGATATGCGAAGAATCAATTTCCGCGACATCGACTCTGCTTCTGCTACTTCGACTCGTCCGCTCTGATCCTATCTTTTGCGAGATATGGCTCGCGAAGTACCAGAGCTATATCCGCCAAGGCCATCTCGCGCTCCGTGGCCACAATCATGCTGCGCAGAGTCCATCTACTTCTTACAGCTGCATTCCTGCTGGTAACACTAACAAGGTACGCCCCTGCATAGCCTCGTATACGTCCGCGGCGCTGCGCGTGCTTCGTTCTGACTCCATCTACAACGAACTGAATGGACATCAGTGAACCCTTCACTTCCGCTGTTCGTGCTTGCACGACTCAAAGCAGCAACAGCAGAGGAAAAGCAGATGCGGCATTTTTCTGATGCATGCCAAGATCGATGTTCTCGACCCCATACCCTCCAGGGCCGTCGACACTTTATGTGCACAGCTTCCGCACCAGTGTGATGTCTACTGTTCATCATTGTTCAGCGGCCCCACCACTTCGGCCCAACAACCGCGTGAAAAAAGGGAGAAACGCATAATTCCCCGCTCTTGATGCGCACTTGTGCCTCACTTGCATCGGCGCTCCTAGCATACGCTTCTATTGCGAAAGTAGCAAAATCTGTCGAAGCATGAAAGGCAAACGTGAGGCTTCTCGCATGGTCTGACCAGTGTTTGTGACGTCTTCTTGAAAATATTTTGATACTCCTCGTTTACAGCCTGGCGGGGCGGAGCCCCACGGCACGGTGTGTAACGAAAAGACACTGCCCGAAAGCACAATAGCGACGTCTTTTTCCAGTGGCGTTGTATAGCACAGCATCGCATCCGACCGTGTTCGATGCGAACTTCCCTCTCCCTCGCCATTTTCCTCAATGAAGATCAATATTATCATCCGTGCTAGACTCACGATACGCTATTTGCATCAAGCAGCGAAACATGTCTCCCCGAGTCCCAAATCTCAATGCCTAGCAGTTACCCCCGTCGGGAAGATGGAGCGGGCTGTAGGTATGGAATGCATGTTCGTCATCCCGGATCGCCATTTTCAGCCACTTTGGTGGTTTTCCCGACAACAGGCGGAGCGTCATGTGGCGTTTTACGCGAGCTCTCACCGTGGTCCTGTCTGTCGCAGCTGCCAATAAGTACTTTGCAGTCCTGTCAGGTATGACGTTCGGTATATGTGGGTCGCTGTGTGCATCAGTGCACGCTTTGTCAGAATGCACACGTTGCTATACATATCTTGGCGCCTCCTTCTAACTCTCTCCGGCGCACAGACTGTAGCACGTCGTTACGAAAACCCGCCATACAATGCTTTCCGCGCGCTGAACACATTGACAGTGTCCTGCTATGATCCCCCTGCTGTCCCAGCTCCTCGGAACAGCTCTGCTGCGCACTGACAAAGTTTACCCAGCCCGATAGGGTGCTCCGTTTCCCTCGCCGATCGCCCAAATCGACCACACCTTCCCGCACCGTACCTGCAGCCCGAGCCTATCCAGTGCACGTGCGCCTGCCCGCCCACTCACAGCGGAACGCAAGGTTGCAAGGTTCATGATGACCCGCGCTCCGCTGGTCGCGGCCTGCGCAGCGCGGGATGTATATGCCTTCGCGGCTTCTATCCTGGCTCTATTGCGTCCGCGAGCAGCTCCGCTGACAGCTTCGCTGTACCGGCGGCGAAGCCGTGGATGCCGCGCGATCGCGTTTGCGCGGATTGCTATCTGCTGTTCGGACGTCGGGCGCGGCGCGCGGGCGGTGTGGCTGGTGATTTGGTTTGCGGGGTGTCGTGTGAGCGTCCAGGCGCGCGCAGAGTGCGCTGATTGTTGTCAGGTCCAGGACGCGGTTTGTAATCTGAGGTGTTGGATGTAGTTCCAGAACGGAACGATACTATGGAATACCGTCTTCCTACATTTCAGGGCGGTGCATCATAGAATAACACTATGGAACACCGACTTACTACATTTTCAGGACGGTGCATCATAGAAGGTGGGTTTCTTATCTGAATCACTTGCCAGTCACAGGACCACCGAAACTTACGATTCACCGCGAGCCGTGGGCCGCACTGCGTCATATTGGACAGACCTTTACAGTCGCACGACCTTGTTACGTCGCATCCCGCTCGCCGGCGGCGTATCGAAGGTACATCTAGGCTCGGCATGCGTGCCGGCTCCCGTGATAGGTATCCGATATTCCTTGGCCCCTGTCTTTGTGGCGTTCTTCACAGAATATGTGGCGAATACCGAGAAGCACGGGTGCAAAGCAACCCAGGCAGCGTCCAATACGATGGCGAGGACTGTCAGTGCTGTGATGTGCTTGTCTGTTTGTGTCGCTGAGTCGCAGGCCACTGGACGAGCTGACGTGTTTCGCGCGGAAACATAGCAACCAAATAGCTTGACATGTTTTCGGTGGTGACTGCGGTACGTGGTCAGCATTCCATGTCGTGGGTCGGCGCAAGATTCAATACAACGCATCTGACGCATCTTCCGATACCGTCCCCCGGACTTGGGTCATCTCGCACGTCCTCCGTTCGCGTATGACTGTTCATACCACAAATACATATGAGAGTATCACACTACAGAAGTCTATCTGTGCAGAGCATGTTTGTTGTGGTGCGTGATGCTGCTTGTTGATGCTACTAAAATTATTGTTCCCGCAGTAGTCCTTGCGCCAAGCCCCTAGTGCTATTGAAGACTGTAAAAAATCGGGATTCCGATGCTGCATCTCAAAACCTGTACGCCGAGACATTTCCGAAACTCTCCTGTCTCGTGGATTGCCCGCGCAAAGATGTCGGGTTGCGGGTACTATGAGAGCCGCGACATGCGTGTGAACGCCGGGGAGGGCTCGCAGAGCGTGCAGACTGCACTGCCTGGCTAGCTTCTCCATGAACATGGTATTTCGCGATATCGCTCTGCTCATCATTACAATTGCAACTCCTAAACGTTGCTTGGCAAAGGCACAGCCACGCACCGAGCACGGCGCCCCGACGCATTTTCGCGCATATTCCGAATTACTTCTCTGCCACCGAAACGTATCCCCCCGACAGTAAAGCATGTTATCGAGGGCCAAGTTGATTTTGCGGCGTATTCTTCCTGCTTTCTCCTCCGGACCTGCGGTATGACATGCTAATATCAAAGATATGCCAGTGCAAGCTTTCTAAGATTGATAAACACGCTATTCCGATATCTATGTTGCCTGACTATCTCTCCTCGGTAACCAGTTGAGCCACAGCTTGACACTTGCTCAGGGATACCCGGGTAACTCTTTCTCGGCTGCCATACAGTCGGCGTAAAGAATCACGTTGATCACTCCGCATTTGTTGACGAACACAGAAACCGAGATTGACAATCTGGAAACACTGATAGATGCAATACTTTTAGTAGATTGTTGCGCACTGTTGGCATTTGATGCGCTCGCAGAGACACACACGGGGGGGGATACCAAAAGGCCAGTCTATCATTGCTCACACCTTCGAGCTTACGTCTGGTAGGTTTGATAACTCATGTTGCAGTGTAGGACATCAAGCTGCTGATGATCGTATCTTGACAATTTCCCCATTCTGTAGTGTGGGTCTTGGACTTCCATTCGGGATACGATAGTGTACCTATTTCGCTGCGTCTCAATTCCGCTAATTCTGCTTTTGGCGCAGACACACTGAGCCCCTTTTCGGTTGGAAAGCTTTAGACTCAAGCTCCGCCGGAGCGCCGAGTCGACAAGAGCTAAAATGGTATTTCAATTACGGAGCTCGATTTCTTGGCTATCAGCCTAGGACATTACCTCAGTTGCTCGATCCGACGCATCTTGCGACATCTGTACTTCCAATGTCAGACATTAAGCTGTTGTCTGAAGTCAACCAGTCTATCATTTGTGATGACGTGATGTCGAGAGTGTGAGATGCCGCTGTCCAGAGTTAGTCTCTCCAATGAATGTTCTTTGCGTACCGAAGTGATAACATCTAGCCGTTTGCAGACCCCTCCGAGACGTGGTTACCACATTCGCTCTTCCGAGTCGCAACGGAGATAAATCTTCGTGAGCGGTGCTATGCTTTCCCTGCGGTGCCTATATAGATTCAACGAGGGTCATCAGCCGGTTGCCGCCGCAGATACGTTCTTCGGCTCGTCTTTGGGTGCAGTCTCTGTGAACATCTTTCGGCACGTCATCGACCTTGACTACGTATGATTCTCTCTCTCTCTCTCTCTCTTTCTGCAAATGGTTGCTATAGACATGTCAATAGGACCTCACAATGGGCTGCTCGCGCACTACCTCGAGGCTTGCTGAAGCCACTGTGAGCATGACATGGTCTTATTCAGGTTTAGGGTTTGTGCTGAGAGATTGCGAGATGCAATCTTGTACTCGAATCAGAAATGATATGACTGTGATAGAAAGCTACAAAGGAAACATCATGCATGCCAATGTGCGAGCTAAAGAGACACATCAGCGGGCTCGCCGACAGTAGGGGTTGGGCGCGTTCCTAGTAAGCACTTCCTTTTTCGGCGGGTCCCTGACCGATACGTCGCATGTCGGCGTGGCTTACCAAACGCCCTATCCGTCGACACGTTTTCCCACCGAAACTTTTGCGCTTCCACGGACCCACTTCTATCTCCTTTTGCAAGCAGCTTGGAGAGGTCATGCGGCGTTGCATCTACATTCCTAGTGCCGCAACGTTATATAGTACTACGCATAACGCTTTTGGCGTTCACTGCAAACCCGCCGAGATCTGATATCTGAGCTGTACGACGACTGTTCTGTGCTGATTCTCTGGTCCGTCTCCGCCGTCCGTATAGAGGCGACTAAATTTCAATATATAGATGCGATCTTCGAATTTGGAATCGCCCGACATAAGACTGCTTCCTGAATATTTTCCCTTCACAAGCGTGGGAGTGCGCCTGGTTCTGTCAATTTGTATGTGCACGCACGTTTAGCATCGGCACCGGCGAGCGGCCTATCTCCATTGGGACGTGGCACATCCCTGCATCTATCCCATACTGTGGTCAACTCAGGAAAAGCGTCGGTATCGTTGGTGCCGCCTAGACAGGGCTATGATTCGCTCTATGACACTAGATTGGACGCCCGTAGCATCTGGCCCGCGGGTTGATGCGTGCTCAGCGGTTGTGCGCTGCACACCCAACTAGAACATCAGGTACAACGGTCTGACCCGAGCGGTGAAAGGCTGGGCGTACCGGCTATATAGCCCTATGAACCTTACCGGTGAAATGACCCCTGCGCCCCTAGACTGAAGAGCGAACGTGCTATACATACTGCGACCTCCGACCTACCCTAAGACTCCTTCCGGGTTCGCGCCCCCGTCATAATGGCTGCGTTACCTACGTTCTTTCCCTCTTCCAAAGCATCTTCGGGCGCTCTGCGTTCCACTCGTGAACGCGAATCAACGACTCGTTCGAGGTCGAGTGCTCGACTCCTCAACGAGCGACGACAAGCTGTATTAGCTGAGATCGACAATGCTCAATTTTCGTACGTACCTCAATATCTTGCTGATCAATGCTCGATCCTCATGCCGATGTCGCGCCAGGTGGTTCCACGTGAAGGTCTCGTTCGTGTCAGGCGCCGGTTTCTTTACCGATGCGTACGTTGCATCCCTCTGCATCCCTTCATTGTATTCATCTGAAATTCGCCCGCAGCTACGACATTTTTTCGATCAGTATCGTTGCAACTATCTTGGGCTATTTGTATGGTTCAGGTACTTGACCATCTTTGCAAAGCGTGAGGTACCGTCTTGATCCGCCGGATATATCTGGCCACAGTGCAAGACCCATCTGATCCTAGCATTTCTGGCCGGTCGCTCAGTGTTTCACAGTCTCTGGGCGTGAAGATCGCAACACCTGTTGGCATCTTATTCGGTCAGTTGCTCTTTGGATGGCTTGGGGATGTTCTGGGTCGCAAACGGATATGTGAGGATCTCATGCCCCGAAAGTCTCATTTTCGAGTACAATCTGACTAGATATACAGATGGCTTGGAGCTCACTATTATGATCATTGCGACGTTCGGTCAGACAACATGTGCGCAAGGTGCTGCTGTCAACGCCATCAGTCTACTTGTCGTCTGGCGACTCATCGTGAGTCTACCTCGTCCTCAGAAGTCATCGGGATAATGTCGCATTGTCTTCGCGAGCTTTTCCTACCCTTTCGAGGCTTTCGCTCCTCCTCACCGCGCGCCTGACGGGCGGTGAAGGGGGAAAGACGCGACAAAGCCTCAAAAGGCAGGCGAAGCGCCCACAGTCAACTTGGCTAACCTTCGTCCACAGATGGGCATAGGAATCGGTGGAGACTACCCCTTGAGTGCCGTGATATCTTCGGAGTTTTCGTCTGTGTATATTCGTGGCCGAGTAATGACTGCCGTCTTTGCCAATCAGGGCTGGGGTCAGCTGGGTAAGTCCACATGTTTGTCCTATGTCACACGTCTTACTATAGGCGCATTTCTAGCCGCTACGATCGTCTCTACAGTAGTTGTCTCCGCATACAAATCTTCCGTATTGCATGAGAACGGCTCATTTGAGCGAGACTTGGATCAAATTTGGCGTCTGGTCATCGGCCTCGGATGTGTTCCTGCTGCCGTCGCACTTTACTTTCGTCTCACTATCCCGGAGACACCGCGATTTACCATGGATATCGAGAACAATGTTTCGCAAGCTGCCAAAGACGTCGACAGTTACCTCAACACTGGCCTGTACACCGTTGAACCTGAGGCAGTCGCCAATCGGGCAAATGCGCGTGTGGCATCCAGGCGGGACTTCGCAGTCTACTTCTCGCAGTGGAAGAACCTCAAAGTTCTCGTTGGTACTGCGTACTCTTGGTTCGTCCTGGATGTGAGCACCCCTCTGTAGGCTAGCACTCTTTCGTCATGCTGACACTACTGACAGATTGCTTTTTACGGTCTGAGCCTCAATAGTTCAACGCTACTCGAAGCTATCCACTTTGGCTCTGCGGACAAGGGATTGACTAGTGCGGCAGCTGTCATATACCAGAATATTCGCAATGTTTGTATTGGAAACCTTGTGCTCTCTTTGGCAGGATTTATTCCTGGTTACTGGGCCTGTTTCTGTGTGATTGATAGTTGGGGGCGCAAACCCATCCAACTGATGGGCTTCGGTGTCCTCACGGTGCTCTTCATCATCATGGGTCAGTTTTATCCCCTTTCTTGATTTTATATTCGCTGATGAGGGGATGATGGAATATGATAGGCTCGGCATACGAGAGACTGACGCAGACAAGCGCAGGGCAATCGATATTTGTTGCTCTGTACTGCCTAGCCGATTTCTTCCAAAATTTCGGTCCTAACACCACGACATTCATCATCCCTGGCGAGGTCTTTCCCACTCGCTACCGGTCGACCGCCCACGGTATCTCCGCTGCCTGCGGCAAGCTCGGCGCTGTTCTTGCGCAGATCGCCTTCCAATGGCTGAAGGACATCGGCGGTGAAAACAAGTGGATTGGACACATGTGGGAGCCAATTGCTCCTTTGTACATCGCATTCTGACAGGATATAACAGTCTGCAGATTTTCGGCGCGTTCATGGTCACGGGTATATTGTCTACCTTGTTGATCCCCGAAACTAAGCAAAAGACCCTTGAATTTCTTTCGAACGAGGACCAAATTGGGTTCATGCGGACAGGTCCGTCATTGACATCCTCATCTACGTCGTAGATGACTGACGATGACATCCTCAGAGTCGAGATTCAGCCCCAGTGACAGATTCCGCTTTTCGGCTGACTTTCAGATGGCCCCGATATCTCTATCGCCAATCGAAGAACCTAGACCAATGAGCCCGGCGGCGGCGTGGATTGGTAGAAATGTAGATCGTGGTGTATCCCCGGACTTGTACCCTAACAGAGCAAAGTAGCTGTATTGTATAGGCTTCTTCCATGTGTCAATAAGTACTGTAATCATTTGTAGTCGTTGTGTCATCGGCGAGGCTGATGGCTATGTCAAATGTGGGGATCTTTGTCGAAAAGGTCAAAATGCCTGGTTCACCGCTGGTGTTCTTTCCGTTCCAGGATACACCGAGATGTAAATCCTTGAATGCTCGGTTTCATGTCGCCTAAATGCACGAATCATGTGGTCACTGAGCCGGAAGCTTTTCTCTATCAATTAAATCTGCAGATAAATCAGACCGTGGGAATGATCTCCGACTCAGCATCATCGCGGAAAGGACCATGTCACGGACGCTATGACGCTCGAGACTACCCATCACAACTACCTCGTGGGTGAGCAAGTCAGACTGCCGAGTTCGATTTGAAGCCCTGTCTGTTCTTGGTCACCCCAAGGAATAATTAACGTTGTATGATCCGTGCGACATGGGCCTCGAAGTCTACTACATCCGACTGGTGACGTGTCCCCGATGGCCGCGTCCGAATTGTGGTAGCACGCAAAACGTATGCTCTCTAGTGCATTGTGCACGATTCAGCAGGTAAGCGTATCTGTATTACGTCGGACTTACCTCGATTAACACCCCGGTACGCTTTGGCGAACAGGCTGTCTTCGGCGTGCCTCCCATGAGGCTCTCCGGATGTTCTAAACTACCTGATATGTCCAGGAACGTCGTAAGATCGCAGCTCGCTCCGCAGGTCTCCACGTTGGAAGAGTTCTCGGGCCCGATACCTCGCTTCATATCGCTCGCATGGATATAGCGGCGATGGCAGTCTAATCGCACTCGTCCCCGCAATCGATACCTCTTCAGCTAACGTCCTGTAGTGCCCGGCCGAATGACTGCGTCGTCTCATGTTCCACGCGACTACTATCAGGTTCTTGGCCTGACGCGCGACGCAACCAACGAACAGGTCAAAGATGCGTACAGGCAACTAGTGAGATCACAGCAGAGTCCACGCGAGTTGATGCGGAAGTATCATTAACAACGCCCTTCCCAGGCATTGAAATGGCATCCCGATCGACATACCTCCGCCAAGGAGGAGGCTCAACAGCGGTTTGTCGAAGTAAGCTACGCGGAAAGTAGTCACGTCGCAATGCGAGACCCTAATCCTGGCACTTCGTGCCCAGATCAGCAATGCCTATAAGAAACTGACGAATAGAATCCAACGTCAGACGCAAGATTCGACAATGTCATCTGATGTGGCGATGCGGCATGCGCAGCAGTCCTTGACTCCGGTAGCTTCTTCGTGCCCTCGCAATCCAAAGAGGCCAGCGATTCCTACCGTCGCGACAAATGCGAACTCAGGTCAAGATCCCGACCCGTACGTCTCTGTTTTCAGTGCATCTGCCCATGCTTGACTCCCAATGCACAGAATTTATGTAGACAAGATTCACCGACATCGTCATCCGGCGCCAATAGGCAGCTTTTCTCTACCCCGGGAAGAGCAGGCACGTCATGGTCATCACGTCAACTCTCGAGCGAGTAAGCGAGACTCAGATCGAGTTCCGAGCAAGCGGTGAGCAGTGGAATTTGGGTGCTCATGTTTCGAGTTGAGTTCCGAGCCGTATTTAAAACAGAGCCCGTGAGCCAAACTTTGATATACACCGAACCAAGCTCTCCGGGGACACAAGAGCCGTGTACGAGTTGGACCGTGTCAATTCCAGTGACCTCCCCCATCCCCGGTCATGTCCCGTTCCTACCACGAAGTCAGGAAGTGACCTCGGGAAGGACTGGATCTTCCCGTTACGTCTCAGCCTCGAGACCCTGTACTTTGGCACTTCACGCCAATGTCGCATCATACGGTGCCTCAAATCCGGCAAACGAGAAGAACTGGATATCGAACTCATAGTTCGACCCGGGTGGCGCGGGGGAACGCGGATTCGCTGTCCGGATTCAGGACACGAGAGGGAGGATGGAACTTTCCAGGACGTCATCTTCGTCGTGGAGGAGATTCCACATCCCCGCTTCCGCAGGATTGATGACGACCTGCTTGTCAGCGTGCATGTACCCTGGAGCGATACATCTGCGCAACCACGCCCCTTTGTGTCGAGTCCTGAATCCGCGCAGAAAGCTCTTGAAGACGCTTTTGTACTCGGACTTGGAGGCGACGAGTACTTCTTACCCATACCCCGGTCGTTAGCAGAAGGCGCGAGCGGCACCCAAATTATCGGTGCAGGCATGCCCATATGGAGAGAGGGAAAAGTCATTGGGAAGGGTAATCTGATAGTCAAGTGAGACATTTCCTCGCATGGTCTCTACCGCATCTAACCTGCTGCCACGTTTAGGTGGGATTTCATATTCCCCGAGACGTACGATTTGCAGCGCTCACGATGGGCAAATTTCAAGCGTGCTATGCACCGGAAGGCTTGAGATCGCGCTGTTCCGCGACCACTGAACAAATCATGATGTTCTCGTACGTCTGTATACCGGGAGTTCCTGCCTGTACTGTTACAAATCAGCCCATTCATTGACGAGACGACCAAGATGGATACGGCAGACAAAGACCTCAATCCGATGATAAGCATGACGGGCCTCGATCTTGTGTATGCTAATGTGATCCGAATAGTTGTTCAATGCGCTCTACTGTACGCATAGTATAATGTAGCTAATGCGAATAAACGACTGTGGCAAGCTGACTACCAGACACATTGCTAAGCAGCAATATACGTGATGCTACCTACCTGTAGATACATACATATCGTATGTGTGAGCAAGACAATAAGATAATTATCCCCATATAAGAGGCCTCAATGACTCTGCTCGCATTATCTGCTGTGCGCCGTATCCCCCGAGCACCTCGAAGCTGTCACTTCCGTCGGACAGTGAGACCGCATGGTAATAAGCAACCGATTCAACTATGTCGATCGCAAGGAACTTTGGAGATCGATCGAGACACGCGACACGCTTTGCAATCTTGCTATGGTCAATATCATCCAGGAACATGGATAGATCCCAAGTGCCTGGATATCATGTTCTCTCTGAGTTCCATTGCCCGCAGAAGAGTAGTGCAAGTACCATATGGTTTCCGCGAATTGAACCAGACCCTCACGCGGATATCGAGGTAATCCACAGGAAATAAACGCAGTATTTGAATTAGGGTATCCTGATACGGGATCTGAGCTCTGCGGTCACCACTATCTTACGGGAAAGAACTTACCACGAACTCGCACATCCTGAGGTTGCAGTCCGTAGGATCAATGGTGATTGACAAATGTGTCAGCTCCAGGCTACGCGGTAGAGAGCTCGGAAGCCGCCTGAAGTCAAACTCCCTAAGGGCAGTCCGAAATATCAAGCACCGGGGACGAAGCTCATCGAGTGTTGTCATCATCCTGGTTATGTTGTCACCAGTTACCGGTTGATATATGACCAGACGATGGGCCCGAGAAGATATAGCTAGTGAATAGAGACTGAGCACGTCGGAAACAATCTCCTTGAGATTCGACCAAAGTTCGTCTGGTCTAGTCTGCAAATTCCTGGTGCGCGCAGTGTCGGCGACAGAATAGTCTTGTGGCCAGTCTTTTTTAATCGTGGTTATTGTCAGCCTTTGAAGGTTTGGGAAAAGGCGAAACATCTCGTTCGTGCAAATGCCTCGACCCCTGCAGCACATCTCTAACTCCAGGGTGTGCAAGCGAGGGAATGTCATTGTGGCGTCGGGCATATCACATAGACTGAGATACATCTCCTCTAGTGTGTCTTGGCAGCGAGCAACCCAAGGCGATGGATCTAAATGCCCCGGTCCAACGAAATTGAGCGTCAGCTTCGCCAGCGATGCTCGCAGTTGTTTGGCCAGCTGGTGTGCGAACGGGCCCGCGTCTGAAAGAGTAAGTTCCTTCAACGCAGCCACTTTAGCAATGGCCTGGATCAGCCGAACTGGGTCCCAGCGCAAGAGATCTTCACTGTGGACAAGTGTCAGGCTGCGTAGGGACGGTAGCCGCCCCATTAGGTCCACGAATTCGTCTGCCCAATCCTTGCGAAGGCAGTGTCGTCCGATGTCTATCTTGAGTATCCGTAGATGATGATGTGCCACTCCGGAATTCCCCTTCATGTACAAGATGAAGGACGGATAGCGGCGGTCGTCAATGATAGCGCCAACGTTGACCAGGTGAGAGATTCCAGCTGCAAGGAGGGTGCGACATGTCATCGACAAAGCAAGTATTTCTGCTTGATGGAGGAACTTCATGAGGAACGTAAGAACGTCGTAGTTGAGCTTCATCCTGGAGTGAAAGAAGTGCAAAGCTACGTCAAACCAAGTACATGTAAATGCCGTGAGCATGTCGCACCCTGGATGTCCGAGGGGCCATACGAAACAATACTCCTCCGGTGACGCAGACATCCTCAACATTGCAGGGAAGGCACACTATGGTTGTCGAAGATTGATGGCAAGGGGTGCAGCGAGCTGCTGGAAGTTGAGTCGTGACTAGTCACTGTGGCTGGTCAAATGTCCCCAAGCGCTCATATGTTGAACATCGGGAGCTCATGTCAATGTTTCGCACCAGAGTAGTAATATCGTAACAATGCACAACAGTGTATCATTCGTAAGCAAGTACATGCAAGTACTAGTCATCAAGACTTGCGGATCGTAATATCGTCAGTAATACCATGCACAACAACAGCTGACTCTCCGATGATCGAACATCTAACGTCCACGCTTGCACCCCCCGAAAGTCCGCGCCATCCACACAAAAAGCATACAAGAATAACACAGACACCATATCTCTATCCAACATACTTCTCTTTGCTGTAACAGGAATAATCAGTGGAACATTGGGGTTACGTTCCTGACCGCCGGCAGTCCGGATGCATATGTACCCGCGGCTGTGCCTTCACGCTGCCTCTTCATAGGCGATGCCGGCGCAGACCCGGTGACGGGCAAAGAGCTCTTCCCGAGATTCTGAACTTGCGCGCGGCCCACCACAGCGTTGCGCATGTTCGAGGGCGGCGAACCAATGATTCGAGATAGTGACCAGGGTAGCTCAAAGCCTGCGCGGCCGACTGCAGAGACATAACGCGCAATTTCGAGATGCAGAGTAGGATAATAAGTGACAGAAGCTTTCCGAGCGACCTACACATAATGATTAAAGTCTTAACATCAGAGAATATTCGTTATTGGAAAACTCACAAGGAGGACACGCTCCATGCCGGACAGGAACATATCACTGTGGAAACGGTACGCAGAATGTTCATGGTCGTTGGGCAAATTAAGGTCTTGTGCCGCCGTTGAGACCGCGTTAAGGAAGCGGAAGTGTGTGGTCTGCCAACAACAGTAAGTCGTCGCGTTTACATGCGAATGTGGTACCACTTACCATATATCCCATCGCTTCGAACTCTACACCACCGGTCATGCCGCCAGGTGCACGCGGCTTCTCGACCTTGTTCTCATCGGTTTCATCCAGGTTCCACACAGTGTTACTGGGATGGCAGAATACCCAGAAGTAATCTCGACATAGATCGCTCAATTCTTGCATGTATGTCTTGAAAACTCTGGGGCGGTGAAGTTCCTCAATGAATTCGTGTGGCTCGACGGGTATACCAGTTTGCTCGGCCTTGGGTGGTGCTGGTGTCAACAGCAGGCTGCGGACGAACGCGAATAGAGTGTCGTACGGCGCAGGCAGGGTCACCAAGCTGCTTTGCACTGGTGAACGCAGCGAGCGCTCCCATGGTACTGATTGGGTGCGAGCATGAGTTCGAGAAACTGTCGAAAAGATAGGGCTTCCGGCGGAAGGTAAGGCGGAGGGCGGATACAACTCGAAGAGAACCAGGAGCAACTCCACCACGAGCTGACGTGTGCCAACTTCGCCAGGCTTCTTGTCGGAGTATAGCAGTGTGACGAGTTCTGAGTATGGTGTAGGGCATCGGCTGCGAAGAGCGGCACATCCAACGGCAGACGTTGACAATGCCTTGAAGCACCGCAACAACTCGTGTAGGATCTGGTCGTCATGTTGTTCCTCGCTGTGCCACGATCAGAGGGTGAATACAGTAATGGACATGCTACTCACCGCCACTCAACCCCAAGGATCTCCTTGAGTCTCGCAAGAAGGGCATCATAGCCACCGTGAAGGAGGAACTCCTCAGTCCAGCTAAGAAAGGATTCAATCCAACAGGTTGCACAGATATCCATGCACGACACTTACCTAGCTGCCTCATTCCTGAGAAGCAATCTGAGCTTCTTGACAGTTTCCACCTCTAAGCGAATACTGGAGGAACTCTCCAGAATCTTACACCATTTCTCTGGTTTTCCTGCCGTCTTCGACCGCTTTTCCTTGACGGGTTTCGGAAGGGGCGGCACAGCCTCCGACTCCAACAGATTGGCTTGACTAGCGAAGTTGAACGAAGTACCACGGGCATACCCTGTTGTCATAAAAGAGGGGAGGCCCTTTGAGCCGTCCATCAGCTCGGACTGCTCTCGCGAATGTCGGGTTTGTGATTGCAGAGAGTCAGTGCTGCGTGCTCTACGGACACCGCGTGGGGAGAGAGTGGGTGGCTTAGAAGTAGCAAGAACCTGAGACGACTTCAACATAGCAGCCTTCACAGTGGCATCCATGCCAGCTAGCTTCGGACGCAGCGTTGACGGAATCTGGAGGTCATCCTGCAAACATAAGATGAGATTATTGTTCATCAGACGGAAGTAATTCATGGGACGGAAGCAAATGAACACGCCAGACGTTGACGAACTACGTCCACAACACCACATCCGCCAGTAACGAATTGGAGACGATGTGATAAAGGAAGGGACACTAATGCATTACTCCGATTCTAAGACCGAAAGCGACAAGTGGATAGATGCGAGAGAAGCACCACACAAATGTGATCGCCAAGGCGTAGCGAACCTCATGCAAAGCTAGACTCACCAGAAGTCTATCAAAAGCTTCAGTTGTCACAACACCTTCCATCGGCATATCTTTTCCCTTTGATTTTTTCTGTTTCTCTGTACGGTACCGCTCATTTGCGGCGCTGGTGAGGTGGGGGTAGCAGTTCTCCTTGCCATTTGGTTCCGAGAAAGGTGGGTTCGTGAGCATCTGGAAGTCGGCAGAAGGCACCCGCCTGGAAGGAAGGATACTTTTGAACATGTCTGTGTTGAACGGGAGGGAAAGAGACGTGGTTCAAATGTAAAGGAACGAGACGCCGTATGCCGGCCGAAGGTTGGAATCAAGTTGAACATGACCGCGTCGCTAATGAGTGGACCTGCACGCGTATCTCACGTGACCGTCACTCGCTAAGTTCGTCTGGCAGAATGATGAGGACACCTCTCGTCTTTACGCTACACCATAGATTTGGTATGAATATCATGAGTACACCATCCTCGATCGATGTGAACTCCCTAAGTATGTGAAGCCGAGTGAAGCCCCGCCGTGACATCAGCTACCCTCAGCGAGACGAATGCGCAGCCTTGATCAGTTCGGCGGCCTTTTCGGCAACAGCGAGAGTGGGCGCAGCCTGTGGTGCATTCCTCATCATTTCCTGAAAACAACGTATAAGATGGAAGTATGCCTTACCGTATGACCAGAAACTATAATCGGAAAAACCGACGCGTCCGCCACGCGCAGGTTCGGGATACCATGCACGCGCAGGAATGGATCGACAACGCCACCGTCCTCGAGGGGAGCCATGCGCGCAGTGGATGTGGGGTGATACAACGTGTCCGCCTTACGGCGAACGTACTCCTCCAGCTCGGTGTCGCTGAGCTTCAAGATCCCGTGATCAGTATGCTCGTCAGAGTCCCCAGCATGGTCAATCATAGACGCCAGAGGTTCAGTGTGCGCGAGACGGCCCAGCAGCCGCGCAGCGCGCATGAGCGTGAGCATGTCGTTCCTATTCGTGAGGTATCTGGTAATCACAGATGATCGTGAAATTCTGCGGCATTCGGGAAGATAGCGCTACGCACGCAGGATCAATCACGGGGATATCAAGCGGGTTAGACGATTTGAGCGCGATCTTGCCTGAGCTCATCGGTCTGAGGGGCGGAGATCAGTGGCCGATACCACGACAGTCGGACCCAGAGACGGGGAGCTCACTGGAGACAGACTGCATGTAACGCGAAATAGTCCCCGGGAGGGAAGGGAGTTTGGCCATGATCGATGTACGCCATAGGTGTGTAGTACAGTTCAATGTCGGGAGCATTGGGCCCGGTCGTGTTGTCCTGATGTATCTCTGTCGCCGGAGTGTTCTCAGAGGAGAGGAGCTTCGGATCGTTCGATCGGCAGAACGCTAAGGATTCCGCGATCTAGATATGTGTTGTTATCGCACATCCGCGCCGGCGCGTGAAGACCAGAGCTCACATTTGTTGTCAGCGGGCCTCTGCCTGTCAGGCGATACTGCACAAGAGCCGTTAAAAGTTTTATAGTCTGCCCCAGGTTCTTGGGGATCAGATATCCTACGCCTGATTTCGTCTTGTCCCGGAAGTTTAGGTTCAGGACAAGGTGATCCATGAGTTGCGAGCCAACGCCAGGTAAATCAGCTACTATCGGAATGTCATGTCTCTTGAGCTCAGCAGCCGGGCCAACACCAGATAGCATGAGGATCTAAATAGCACTGTCGTCAGGGTGCGCAGATTGACAATCTGTCGATCATCCTCACATGCGGAGTATTCACGGCACCTGCCCTACAAAACACGTTCGATAAAGCACACATCGCGACGAATGCGACCATGCACTTACGAAATGACCACCTCCTTACGCGCGTGGATCTGGAATCGTTCCCCACTTGCATTTAAAAATTCGACGCCTGTTGCCAGAGGTCCGCCGGCTGAGTTGTTGAATAGGATACGCGATACGTGAGCTCTGGTCGCAACCTGCAAGTTGGGCCGCGCAAGTACTTCGGGTGTCAGGTAAGCGAGTTCTGCCGTAACCCGACGACCATCCTTATTCATGTAAGTCACTGCAACGTGCATCAGCAAGTGGATCTTCGTCCAATAATCCTGGCCCAGACTGACTAGCCTGCAGGAATTTCGATTGATGTGAGCGATCGCACAACAGCCTCGTATATTGAGTTCAACGCATACTTTGCCTGCCCCCAAAGTTCCACTGGGAGTATTGAAATCTGCGACACGAGATATACCAACGGCAGCGCATGCGTCCAGGAATTTCCCAGAACCAGCTGATGTGTGCGAGAAATAGCCAACTATAACCACACACTCAGAACCCGTTGTCGGCAGATTTATGGACATATACGTACTATGAACAGGGCCAGAGGACCCATGATGAGAGGTGTCCACCGAATAACGCGGATCCGGGTGGAACTTCTCGAACTTTAAGAAGTATCTGTCGCATGAGACAAACTGTCAGACATGAATTGACGGAACTCAATCACGCGTGCGTACGGGTGAAATTCCTTGTAAGACCACGCGTCAGCTCCTTCTTGGCCTTTCTGCAGCTCGGCCCACTTGTCATAGTCCGAAGGAGCTCCGTAGTGGAATCTGTGAGCGGGTCACTCAAGAAATCGGGATGAGAATCGCGTTAGTACTTACATCATGGCATTAATCGTAGTACCTTGGCATGCATAAGTCGGCCGTAAACAATGCAGTGTCAATGTAACACTCACATCCCCCAAGAAGCTTCGCTTTGGTAGCTTTTAGTACAAGTAATGTGCTCGGAACACATGCGAGGCAACGTACCTCTTGGCCAATACCTGGACCACCCTCCTGCATTCTCCTGAGGTATGGTAGACACCAACCAGGAATGCTTCAGGTCCTTGAACAGACGAGAGGCTGCTGATGGTATCGTCGCAAATGGATTATCCAGCGAACTTAGACGGATAGACAATGTTATCAGCGCTTCTGACAGACTGGCACAGTGGCAACATTCCGATGAGGGCAAGCACGTACCTTCCGCCAGCTTCGAGTAGTAAAACCTTCAGAGAAGGATCCTCAGATAGCCTAGCTGCCAGCACACACCCGGCAGTGCCTGCACAGTCATACTTATTGAGCTCCCGAATGCAACATCCCAGCTACTTAGATCTCATCCGACGGCCCACTCACCACCTCCGATGATTACTACATCATATTCCGCCTTCTCCTGTGATCCGACCCGTTGGCCTACTTTCGCAGCATCCTTGACCAACCTCGACTTCGATGGTTTCTTGCCTTTTCCCTTGAACGCAATCACGACCCGCAATGCGAACACGAGCGCTGCAGACGTCACCGCGAGCCGCACGCCAGGCGACGCGCCCCTAAAGCGGTCAGCAGCACCGTGTAAGAGGCCTAGCGTGTGCCCCGGCAGGAGCTCAATGTGTGATGCGACGTTCCCCATGGTACGACGAGGATGTAGCCTGCGGAACAGCTAGCAAGACCCGTACAACGCCCCTGTTCCCACATCATTTATGTGGGTGCCACTCTGTGCCACAGGGAGAGCTCTAGCTCAATCGAAGGGGCCGAACGGGAAGATGCGGTCCCCTAACGCTCTCGGTTGGCCATTCGGCTTGGCGGGATGTTCAAACACCGGGTGAGGCATGCATATGTTTCCGCTGAAAGACTGAGACTCTAGCGCGGGTAACCCGCGAAGCTGAAATCACGTTGGCTGGTTGTTACTGGACAACGACCAAGAAGTTCAATCGCTCGCCGAGCCGAAGACTAAGTGCAAAGGGACAGCCACTCCAGGCGTCACACCACGGACGTGAAGTGATAGAATAGTCACCACGAGACGGCAGAACTCACGGCATCCCAGAGTGATGTACTGTGCAAGACTGGCAAGATGAAGAGGTGAAAGGCGGACTCTCCGAGTCTCATTCCAGCTAGGCTACAAGTAGTGTTGCAAAGCACAACACGGAACACAAATGCGACATTCGAGTCCGTAGCTCACAGAGTACGTACGAGTCCACGTAGGCCGCGAGGTGGCAGACAGCCTAGGTATACTACCGGCTACCGGCTCGTCAAAGGTCCAGAATTATCCGCACAGAAATACCGAAGTGTAGGGTGTATCACTATGCTAAAGAGTCATGTGCATGGGCGATGCAATGTCAAGTCCGAGTCGTGCGAGGAGGGGCGACTTAGTCGATCTCGCAGTTGGGTATCGTGATGTCCTTGAGGGTTTTGCTGAGGGAACATTAGGAGGTCAGTGATCATGGAAATCCCACCCGTGACGAAGAGGACGCACTTCGCATAGAACAGACCCCAGTAGCCTTCAACTCCACCGAATTGGATGAGCTTCCATGTCTCATCGAAGAACTACACAAGAGCATGTGTTAATAGTTAGACAGCCGTGACAGATGGCCGGATACACACCTCGAAGAAGAAGTAATCTGTGCCATTCTGGTTGGCCTGGCACACGAAGGTGTCAAGGAAGGTTTGGAGGTTCGGTTCCGAAGCTGTCGAAGGTCCATTGCTCTCGTTGCCTGCATCGGACGAGTTCTAAAAAGATGCTAAGGTCAATAGACGAAGATGTATGAAGTGTCGTGTGAACGCACCGTAGGCCATCCGGTCTCCGCAATGTACATCTTGGGGGCATTAGGGAGTGCGTTCGCAACAGCCACGTCTTGTGTCTGGAAGAAGTTGTATGTCCAGTCCGCAGCCTGGTCGATGGAGACGTTCGCGAACCACGGGTGCACGTTTGCCATCTGTTCATTTCATCATGAGTATTAGGGTCCATCATGCACAAATGACAGACGTACTCCGTAGTCGACGTTCTCAAGAACCTCGTTGTTGAAGTAACTACCGGCATCAGAGGTACCGACTTGGAGGCTGACGCCCATGTTTGCAAGCGTGTTCTTCATATCGGTAATGTTGGAGTTGAGAAGTGCAGCACCCTGGTTACCGATGGGGCCGTTAGGGGTGTCAGTGCCGTCACCGTACGCTGACAGGTAGCTGTGGAGTAAGATGGACGTTAGCATCTCGCTTCTGCATCACATCGCGGCCTCACTCACTCCAAGATGAACTCGTTGCCGACCGTAACACCTGCAATATGGTCCGTGCCGTAGGTCTTGATCGCATCGACGATCTTGTCGCGCTGCTCCGAGTACGCGGTCGCGTTCGTGGGGACGTTGTAGACAGCGAGCCACACGGACATGTTGACCTTTGTGCGCTCGATCGCCTCGAGCACGAGCGCGGACTGGTTGCAGTCCGCGCCGTACAGCCGGATGCGCGACGTGAGTTGGGAGATGAGCTGGATGTCCTCGATGACCTGGTCAAGCGAGTTGCCGCACTCGGGCAGCTGCGAGCCCGCGGGGGTGTATGCGAGGCCATAGAAGGAGTGCTTCAGGCGCGAGTCGGGCACGAATGTGCTGGGGTCGTTCGGGTCGGTCTGGTTCACGACGCCCGATGGGCCAACTGTCGTGGCAGCGCTCGAGGAGGACGGGCTTGAAGAGCTCGAGCTTGAGTGCTTGCGGGAAAGGAGAACACCAACGGTGACACCCGCTGCGATGAGGACTACGAGCGCAATGAGTGAGGTGACGACCTAGACGTGTCGTCAGTTTTGACCCTGCTGCGGAGACGGACGTGCCAGCAGATCGCACTCACGATGCACTTGGACCGCTTGCTGCGGGACTCCTGCTTCTCGAGCCACTGGCTCTGGCTGTATGCCGAGTTGTTGTAGGGAGACTCCATGTTGGCGTAGCCGCCATTGCTGTCTGCAGGCATGTTGGGTACAGGGAGGTAGCTACCGTGTAAAGCTGGGTTGGAGGGGGTTGGAGTCTTCAGTAGACTGGGCTGGGAGGCGTAAGGATCGTCTGCGCCGGATAGGCGGTGGGGGGCTGCACGGCAGTCGGTGTGTGTGTGTTACAATGCGAAGGATGAGGAGGACGAGGAGGAAGAGTTGAAAGAGAACAGGAGGTTAGAAAGCGTCTCCAGGGCGGTTGTGGAGGATCAGAAGCGCACCGGAAGTGTATCGGCTGCGAAATAGTCCTGGAGATCTGGGTTCGATGCTCTGACGCCCGTGGCTTCGTCGCGATAGGCTGACATGTCGTTGTCGAGGCTCGCTACGGCTCGGCTTCCTACTGCGTTTTGTCTGGAAATGTCGTCGTGAACGTCGTTCAAGTCGTGAAAAGCAGCGAGCAAGGCTCCCTGCTTGATGCTGCAAACAGGGAGTGATGCGGGCCTAGCCACTGAGGGTCACGCACGTATGCAGGGCAGGCTGCGCACGCGTCAGAGTCAGCGCCACTCGAAACGGGGGTGGCAGTTGGGAATGGGACAATTATAGATGCGCTATATATACATCGCTTCAGGGCGTGATACTGTATAATGTCCGTGGGCAAAGAGAGGCAGAGTAGCACAGAATAACAGATATGAAGACACAAGCAACAGTAGGCTCTAGCTACTGTCCGACAAGTAATGAAACAGGGGTAGCAGGGTAGCATGAAGAGTGGTATAGCAGAAACGACAAGAAAGAAGCGAAATCCGGACCTCTATGTTACAGACCCAGACGCGACGGCACCCCGCCGAGCCATTATTGTCAGCCGGCCGCAGGTGCCTCACCGGCAGGCGACGTTCGCGCTGCTGCGGGCTGCATCGAGGAGCGTTTCTGCTTCTTCTGCAGCTTTGCGTGCCGTTCGTCGTCTGTGCTGTGCCCCTCACCTCGTCGTGACCTCGAGTGGGGCATCGTCCGACTTCTTGTAATGCTCACGGTCGAGCTCTCTGTTCGCGACGGTGGTGTCTCGAGCACCGGCGAGAGGTCACGGTCCTCTTCGAACAGAGTCTTGTCTGATGGCGAGTAAGTTAGCCATTGTGCGGCATTGATCACAGAATACGAGCTCACCACCGGAGCGCTCAGTTGTAGTGCGTCGTCTCGTTATCCTCCTCGGGACTGGAGCCTTGTTCACGAGCTTCCAACCCCCAGGCTGATCTTCGTCCGAGCTGGGCATTACATCCACGGGATCCCCCGACGGTGTGGTCACCGTCGCAGCGCTATCAGAACGTCTGGCAGGTGGGGGTGGTATGTCCAACATGAACCAATCCTGGTGAGCGATCAAGAACTCAAGCACATCCTGGCTAAGCTGGTGTTCTTGCGGAGAGAGCTCATGGCTTGGATGCGCAATGAGCGCTGGTCGGAAGATCACCGCAAGATCTAGAGGCACGGTGAGCAAACCGGTGAAGTAGATTTGACAAAAATTCTCACTCTTCGCGGTCATCAGGTTCTTGTCTGATTTCCGTGCGAAGACCGACAGTAGGTCCAGTACGTAGAGGAGCAAGTACTGATTCGCGCGAGGCATCGAACGGATCAGTCTCTTGTATGTTTGGACGACTTCATCCTGGTTGTACGGCTTCTTTGCTAGACTACATGAGTTAGAGCGAGCACAGCAGACACGGCATGGGTCAGATCCCGGTAAGACTCACCTAAGGCATCCCGAAACTAGTGCATGTGAGTTCATTATTATCCCAAAGGCTCAGCAGTTGACTCACATAATGGTACATATCGTGGGGTATCACGGACTCCTGCGTCGTTGATATCAGATGTGAGGGACAGAGAATGGCGGATCCTTGAACGTACGGGCATCTGAGTCAAGAACCTACGAAACACGCTCGCCACGTCGTGTGTAGTATAGTGTTCTTGTTTCCAATCCAGGTTTTTACCATACTGTGTGGGGTGTGAGATGGATGGACGGGAGTAATGCGTGCAGGTGCTCACCCTTGGGGGAGTCTCGAAAGCTGCCTGCAACTCTCGCATCCGCTTGTTGGACCCATTCACACGGAAAGTACCTTCCACCTCGGTCGCTGCCACCGAGGATCAGTCGAAGACGTAAGGGGGAATTGAACGGGCCGCACCATTCTCCTTCAAGTAGAGACCACTGCACGCTGATCAGCAGGAAGAAGGGGCAGCCGTCAACGTGAGACGCACCATTTCGCCACCACGACTGGTATATATCCCCATACGTAGAGCTCCCCGTTGGCGTTGGCGGTCGAGATCTGCACGCTCGCATACTTGAGGCTCTCCTTGAGCGGCCTGCCAAAGACGACACCCCGGCCTGAAGCGAGAGTCAACCCTGAGTGGGGGTTGGGCGTGCGAGCACCCCTAAACTCGCCTTTCTTTTCCTCTGCCTCCTTCTTCATCTTCTGGGCGGAGGTGAAGTGGTTCCACCATGTCTTGAGGCTGGCCTTGCTGGGGGTGGGCTCGGTCGCCTCGTGGGTGCGCGGATCAGAGGTCATGGGCGAGTCGGTGAGGCGGAGGGGACTAGCTTGGCGGGGGGACCGTGCGACTGCGCGTGCCGCGGGGCTGTCGGTCGTGTTCGAGCGGCGGCGATGGCCCCTTGGCAGGAGCCCGAGCAGAGGGCGGCGGCGGCGCGAGGCCAGCGTAAACGATGATCCAGCGCTGCAATGGCGGACAACGACCAACGTATGGAGAGGTGGCGATTGCGGGCACTGCTGGTTGAGGCTGTGCGGCTGGCGGGGGCGGCAGGCACAGGAGTCGTCTGGGGCGGGCTCGGCGACGTCGTGAACGATGGCAACACTCACGCTGCGCCCGACGAATTTTCGTAGCGCTTGTTTAGCCGAGCACGCTCTCAAGCTAGCCAGCCTCCACCCATTTCTTCGCCGTCTTTTTGACTTATACGACTATCCGATTCGACGCTGACGACACCGACTTGATATCCGGGGCACATATCTCTTTGCACTGTATCGTACACGGCTGCAGCGGCGACACATGCCCGGAGACAGAACTCTCTACTCCCGTCACAGCGTACTCGAGCACCTCTGGGGACCGCGTATCTAAACATGTTCAGCCAACTTTCAAACTGATCCGCTGCGCGAGGCAGTGCTCATGGGATGCGTCTCTGCGGTCTGTCAGTGCCAGCCCCAGTATAGTTTGAAAGACCAACTACCAGCATCCATCTGCTCTCCCAGGAGCACCCGGCGGCTCTTGGTACTCGTCAGTAATCATGTGCAACGCACGCAAGGCAGCTCGTGGTCGAGACTACTGGGATCCCCGTCTTCGTATCAAGCCAAATCAACCTACCAGGCCTTCATGACTTGGCAGGTATGGTCACCCGACCAGCAAGAGGGTCCCCCGCTGCAAGTTAAGCCCAACACTAACGCAACAGCGGACCGATAAGCGGATCTTCCTGGCTCCAGGACTAGCGAGTGCTTGCTCCGTCTCTATATCTCACGTCTGCAAGTGCCCCAATTTACCGGCTTCATCGTGCGAGCACCCAGTGGTGTCACCCGGCTTGCTTGTGAACACATTCCATCGACGAGCGGGACGTGCCCGCTTCGTCATTCATACCTCACGTCTAGATTTGGCTCACGAAACGCAACCTTTGAACTCTCTACAGTCGCTATTCCGAGCATCCGCGGCCGACGCTCGCCTTGTCATCAGACCAGTGTGAGTAACGTAATGAACGGCTGCCAGTAAACTCCATCAGGTACTGGCGTCACCTTCGATTGGTGGTAAGACTCATCCAAGCTCTTGGTACACGCAGCTCGAAGTACTACCGGGCGTTATCTCACCGTGTAGGTGAAGTTAGTGCGCCCTCAAGTGGACCTGGGCGCCAGAACATGCTACCGGGATCTGTACTCTCATTGGGAACTCTATCAAACGGGTGACGGACTCCGTTGCAGCGGTCGTGGAACTGGAAGATGGATGATAACCTCATGTATCAGGGTAGGCGGAAAAGAAGACCTTTGTATTTGTATTTCTCTTGTACCTTAGTGAGCGGCACGCCGGTGCTAATAATAATGGAGGGGTCGATTTGAGACTTCAGTAGGTCTACTTTGGCTCGCACATTGAGCGGTGCACAACACCGTTCAATCGAGGGGTGCTTAGCCGACAGACCCGCTAAAGCGTGCATTACATTGAGGAAATACGATGGAGAGCATACAGTGGTCCAACAGAGATAAGGACAGAACAACATAAATCAAAAGAGTCCAACGAGTGTATCCAAAAAAAACCATGCAACCATCCATTCAAACATTCAAACAAGGCCCCGTCCCCCCATCCGCACCGTATCGCTGACGGCTCGCAACGTTTCCTGCCACAGGCGAGACACAATTCCCCCCGTTCCTGTCGCGCCACTCGCGCGCAGCCGCCTCCTAACCTCTGCCGCAGTCGACCCCGGCACCGCAGCTCCCCCGGGCGTGAGCCTTCTCCGCCGCACGCGGAACGCAAACGAGAGCAATGGCACGACGACCGCGAAGATCAGAAACGCAGTGAATCGCGCGCCGGGCACGCTCCGTAGCCACCCCTCAAACGACTGGCGGAGCAACAGAAGCGTCGACGGCGCGCGAGCGGTGAGCGGCATCTCCGCAGGTGGCGCACGGGGCGGGATGGGTAGAGGTGATATCTCCCCGCCCGCGTGGGGGGACGAGCGGCGCCGCTCTGGTGTGCGGCGCTGCCGAGCGTTACCATTCGCTGCGCGCTGCTTGCTCGATTGGCGCGAGGGCGTGACGGTACGCGACGTCGCGGTGGATGAGATGGATTGGGAGGACGCAGAACCGGAGCCGGAGGATATGGACGAGGTCATGCTCCCGAGCAGTGGAGGGGCGCGCCCCTTGCCCTTGCCTTTTGATGCGCCCGGATGTGGCGTGCGCGGCGTTGCGGTGTGCTCGGAGCTACTGGAGCTCATGGACGACGTCGACGGGGAGGGGGAGGGCGCGCGCGAGGAGCTGGGGGACGGCTCAATTATTGTGGGTGTTACGGGCGGGAGTATCATTGAGCGGTGTGCGGTGGAGGATTGTGCGCGGAGCTTGCGCAGGGAGGAGATGATGTTCTGTATATGGGTTAGCATGTGTAGTCAAAATCGTCGTACAATTGGTGTGGCGATGATGGCATAGTGTGTTAGGGTGCACGGCCAAAGCAAAAGCCGGTGAGGATAATCGCAATGCGATTGCCTCAATCGTTGCGTCGTGGCATATAAGACACAGCTGCTTCTGTCAACAGCTCGCCCACAAGGCTCCCTTTCAGCCTCGTGGGCGAACTGCTGGCAGAAGCATCTACGGCGCATATGGACACGGCGCCCTCTGCTCTGCGCCGCCGGTCTTTCGCCCCACCAGCCGTACCTTAGAAAGTAAATGTATAGCTCACCTGTCGGACTTCAGGTGGAAGGTCACGCTCATATTGTAGGAAGTCTTCCGCATACTCCCACTGTTCCAAGCGGGGCAAGACATGGAGACAATACAACTCGAGGACTTTCGCATACCCATCAGGGGCATCGAGTGTCTCCTCCTGGCCGTGCTTCGCAAGCCAGTCCTCAATCATGTTCCGACCGACCTCCGTGCACTCGAGCTTGAGACTCGCGAGCACAAGGGTGACAAGGATCTGCGCGGGGAGAAACGCAGAGCTGGGCTTCTGCGGCGGGGCACTCGGGGTGAAGAGCTGGAGTGAGCGACTGTATATCGTCGCGATGAACGGCTCAGGCGAGAGCATCAGGTTCGCGCGCAGCGGCACGGGGAGCTCCTCTGGGTTCTGCGATGGCGGCGGCGAGGCATATAAGGTGATCTCAAACGTGATCCGCAGAATGTCCCACTTGGTGCGCTGCGGGGCGAGCGGGTCCGGCGCTGCGGACGCCGGCGGGTGCAGCAGCGCGAACGCCGAGCTCAGCAGCGAGTGCGTCAGCGCGACATTGCGCTGGAGGAACGCCTTCGCTGCGCGCGGGTAGAGCGAGCGCAGTGTGCACGTCGCCGACTTGGAGGTGGCGGCGCTGGTGGCTTGAGTGCCCTTGAGAGCGATCACGGTGGCGGGGCTCGTCGTCGCTGTTGTCACCGCTGTAGGCATTCGTTGTAGTAACGATTGAGTATGGCGGTCTCGGACTAGATGATGGTAGTGTATGGGGCCGCTCTAAGGCCTTGGAGTGGGCGGTAGTGCGACGGTCGCCGATGCAGGAGACTCAGGGTCGCCTCCTTCCGCCAAACCCGGCAACCCGTCCTTCCAGATACCGGTCACGTGTCAATTCCCACGCTCAACAATGAGTGGTTTGGGGACATTGGGCTGTGGAGTGTCGTCGAAGTTGGGCTAGACTCTTCGAAGTCATCCGCAGGCATAGTAGTACGATAATTCCTGCGCAACATCACGATCTGAGCGAAAAAGTCATAGTGAAAGCGAAGATATTCAGGTGGACTACATATAGTGGGAGATCGAACGAATATCCTTCTCGTCAAGATGCGATGCGGTCACATACACAAGGACATGCACCGAATCACATATCCTGATGAACAAGAGAGATGGTCATACATGAGTCCTCCCGCCCAGGGACTTGCAGCTTTATTTATCAGGCAGAGCAGCCGGCAGATCATTGAGATGCAAATGGAGCTGCATGCCGACGGTGCATGCGAATATGTTGAGAGATGCGGATAAGAAGGGTACAGCGCTGTGCTCAAAATCATGTTTCAAACGACCGTTTGAGTCAATTTGTTGCGCTTTTAATGGTATGACCAGTGCTCGCCGTACCTGTCATCAATCACACAGCTGTTGCAGTATGCGTTAACGATATTGGGAGGTGCTGGAATCATGATGAATTACCGGAGGTGATGCGGTTGCACATTCCACAAGTGCTAACTTTGCGGTCGCAGGATCGCTTCTGCTCCACGCGATAAGGAGCGGAGAATATAACTCCGCATAGACAATCGTGCGGGATATGACTTGGAGAAGCTATGGCCGTAACTGCGGCGGGCAAAGACATCGTGAAGGGTGATCATCGTTCCAGGTATGGTTTACATTACGACCCAGGCTCTTCCACAGACCGTATTCTGCAACTATCTCCTGCGCATTTCGATATTTCTGGCAGCGGCAGTCGTTCCTATCTTCGGATGGCGTAAACCCGAATCTTATTTGCTAGAACCAGTTGAACCAGCCACAAGCATGAGACACACATCAGAGTGCAGCAAACTTCGCATTTGTCTTCCTCCGGTGCTCGTCATAGCCGACCGTACACAGAGAACGCGAAGCTTTTCTCGTGCGCGAGCTCCCCGAACTGTGGCCTCCGGCGCTCGCAGATGACCGCACAAGAAGCAAAGCTCGGAAAGCAAGGCAGATAGGCGCCATGCAGGGTGAACGTTCTGGTCCGGAAGAAGGCTCTTGAACGCATTCTCGGTGCGCGGCAAACATAGGAGACATGGGCGCACAGATGGCGGCCCACGCGAATCCCGCATTGGCCCGCGTCGCGGTTCGACGCTTCCCTTAAGGAGTGAAAACGAGCGGTCGCCAAGAGATGCAGCCCCGCACCTGATCGCGTCTCGATAGTGATCCAAGAAACGGTGCCACTAGCTTTTGTAAGCGTAGCTGATTGCGCCTGTGGCTGATGCTCAAGAGGCCACGGCGGGACACATCGTGCAGATGCGGACCAGGCGGGGGGCCTATTCTGGCAATATGTGATGGTGACGCGCCGGCGGTTTCAGAGTTCCGTTGGAGTGTGCGCACGCGCCATGCAGGGTCAGCGGCGTGTGCGCAGGCGTCCAGATGAATATCAGACAGAGATCAGAGCCTCCGAATTGGTAGGTGGTAGGACAGGCCAGCGCTGTGGCAGAACGGTGGTATGACCGAGCGAGACCGCCGGCATGCTCAAGGCGCCGAATTCTAGACATACGACCTGCGGAAAATTGTTCGACGTGCGCAGCGAGAGAGACAATTGTTCTGCGCAATTCCGAGAGGGGGAACATGTCGGAGACGGTGAGGGGGAGCATCGCCTCGAGGCTTTGGCAACGGGACACGGATCAACGCCGCGCCGCCACAGGCTCCCGGCAATCCTCTGCAACATGGACGATGATCAATGAAGCCATCTCGAGGTGGATCGAGTTGAGAAAGCAGGTGCGGAGGAGGATAGAGGCGAGGCCGAAAAGGTATATGTGGCATGTTCAAGGACAGACGGCGCCCTCTATCAGAAAGCCGGTGTTCATTTTCGTGCGCGGCAGTCGCGCGCTGGGATGGCGCGCGGAGTTCTGCAACTGCCGCCCACGACCGCCCTTCAGTGCCGAGCACGTGATCGGAGCATTCCCCTTCCCATTGGCTGTCGTATTCGCCGATCCATCGGTATATAGACAGAGAATCAAAAGTTGTTGCTGCACGCTCTCGCAGGCCCTCGCCCCCATCTCCCCTCCTCTGCTGCCTTCCCTCGTCTCTCTACTCATCTCACTCGCGCGTCCTAATACCTCCCCGAGCACTGCGTTAATTTCTGCCTGCCCATCTCTCCAGAAATCGACCGAATGTCGGCCCGCAGTTTTCTCGGACCCGCACGCGCGGTTACTGGGTAACTCCGACCATGTCTCTCGGTTCCACGCAAATCGCACTGCTCCTCCTCCACCTTGGCTGTGCCGCGGACCTTGCGCAGACCGTGACTGTTATTAAGCACGTCGAGGAACCGAATAGCGCACCAATTATGGCTTCACCGCCACCATAACATTCGCGGCTTCAAGATTCCGCGCCGCTTCATATATCAATCCTTGGAGTATCTGATTGCCACATAGCACCGCAGCACAAGGGATTCCACATATAAGGTGTTTGTTGGCTCGTCTTCACCCATGACCTACATACTGAGATTCAACCCATCAGCTCCTGCACCTCGTCGCAGTCGCTTCCGTGGCCTCTACCTCTTGCATCAAGGCCTGCCAGAGATATACGAAGAGCAAGCTCGCGTGGTGTACCACTGGCCAAAGCTATGACGGACAATCCTTGCACGTAGTTTTGACTCACTCGCTTTAAAGGTCGACACAAGGACGTAGTTGAGCACGCGCAACGAGATGTAAATGGTAACGTGTCATTTATAAATTCCAGCAAGTTAGTACACTAATGTAGAGATACAAATTCCAGGCATAGGCATACGGAGGGTATACAAACGGAAGAAGCAAGGACACCCCACGGCTACATGGCGTGCAGCTCTATAGAAAGTACAAGGCCACGCGACAAACCAGCTCATCGGAGGCCATCAGCGAGGTCACGTGACCTCTTCTAGAGGAGAAGGAAGATCCATTGTTGACGGAGATACTCGCGCCAGTCTACGGTAACACCGCCTGCTCTGGTCCTGCGGTCATTCCAGATGCTCTCCAACGAGGTGAGGGCACAGGTACTGTTTCCGAGGTCGTTGCTCTGCAGCCGGGCGAGTCTGCTCTTGACTGTATCTTGCAGCACGGGTTGGTCCGTCATGCAGCCGAGCAAGAAGAGCGGAAACATGATCGCGCGATCGAGGTCCGATACGGGCAGATCGTGGACGAGGGTAGCGAGAGTCGCGACCGACGACGCGATCTCTGGCACAGCTGTGGACAGAGACGACGTCAGCTCGCTGCTGACTTGTCTCCACGTGGGCTTCGTACCTGGCAACGACTCGCTCAACACAGTGTGCAAGTACAAAAGTGCTGCTTCTCGGTATATCTCGACGATCTGCCGACGCGCCGCCTCTGCTGTCGGCCCTGCGTCATGTACTAAGGCTGGTGACGGCAGCCCTCCGGCCTCAGGGACGGCTGTTATCATTGCGGACAGGTGCTGGTCTAGCGGGGCTTGGTCTATTTCAAGGAATTGGCGCGGCCCTGCGCGTTGCTTCAGTCGCTGCTCGATGACGTCTCCCCTGCGGATCAGTTCGCGGGTGCTCAGGCTTCCGTTGCGCAGCTCGGTCGTCTTCCAGTGTCCAAGCGCGGAGACTTCCGCGATGGCGAGCATAGCTTCGTCGGGGCACCCGGTGAGCATGTCCATGCGAATGTCCGCCTGCTGGTGCTGCGGGTTCGCCCAGAAGCCCGCCCCGCCGGCCCAGAGCCGGTGGTAGAGCGGCAGGAAGCGCGGAGGCTGCATGAAGGTGATGCCCGCGAGGACGTCGATCCACTGCAGAAGCGAGCGCGTGAGATGATGGTCAGGGCGTATGCATGACAGACGTGCGCCTCACCATGGTTGCCTTCGCTGCGAACCGGCCTGTGGGGCTCATGTTCATCAAGATTAGCTTCGGGTTCTCTTCCTCGTAGATACCCGTCTGCGCGAGCCAGTCGTACGCCACCCCGAGGACACTTTCCCAGGTCCCGAGGCCCGAGAGGCAGGAGAAGGCGACGAGGTGCACGGCAGCAACCGCGTCGGTCTCAGAGTAGTGTCCGACGAGGGATTTGATGCTGTTCAGCTGCGCTATAGCTTGATTATAAAAGTTTGTATGTATGTGTTCCTGGGCGTCGAGCCCTTGGGCAACGCGCCTGCGGAACGAGTGTAGACTAGCCAATGCACATATGGCATTCGATGCCGCTCCCCCGATATCTGACACGATGATCTGATGAAGGGATCTGAGAGATCGTCGATGCGGCTTCTGAGAGATCACTTACAGAGTACAGCGTGTTCGTAAGGGTGTTTCCCGCAAAGGGGTATTGTACTTTTCGGACGTACTTGAAATAGTAGTTGATGTAGTCTTCGTTCATGGTAGGTGACGGCATGGGCTGTGCCATCGTCAAGCCTTGTGGTATTGCATCGTAGCCGGAACCAGCGAAGAATGCGCCGAAGGTCGGAGATGCGTCGGTGCTAGACATGGACAGCGGAGGCGAGTCCGCAGAATATGAGTATCCTTGCAGCAAGGGATCGGTCATGGTGGTATTGTGGAAAGAGCCCATCGCCATGTTGTGACGTGAATGTGGGTCGTTGCGTGCATCAGCGCTAACTGCTCCTGCAGAACGTGGGCTCAGCGTCAGCACTGGTCAGGCAACCACAAGGTCAAAACTGACCTGAGACAGGACGTATCGCATTTGATGCGCGGTGATATTGTGATGTGCCACCGTAACCGCTGCGACGATAAGCTAGGTCGACACCTGCCGCGGTGTGGTACCGCATGGACTGCGGGCCAGGACCCGCCACCGCGGGGGGCTGTGGCGACGAGAGGACGGACGAGCCAGGATTCATGTATGCGGCTCTGGGTTGTCCGCGGATGAGCCCTGCGCGAGTAAGTTGCTCCTTGATGCTGGCTTTGTAGGCGGCGACCTTCTCCTTGTCCTGTGGCAATTTTCAGATAACGAGCACGGTGCACGCGCGGGAGTTTACATACGCGCATCCACTCTGGTCGTTTGGGGCCCCACCCGAGGCAAGAAATGCCCAGACGGATGCACGTCTTGCACGAGTCGCCTTCGCGCTCTTCGTCGCATTTCTAAGGGCAGCTTGGTCAGGACAATGTTAGTCAGCGGGGCACGGGAGAACGCACTTTCCGGCGTACGCGACACGTCCTGGAAGTCGGGGATCCAGTCAGCAGCGGGTCGCGGCACACGTAAGAATGACATACCAGCATCCGCCCTTGCCGGCCGAGTGCGTACGCTGCAGTTCAGAGGCGGGACGCGTCGGGGTGCTGCGTGCACTGCGCTGGTCAGGAGCCGTCGCGTCTTCTGGCGTTGGTGTCATGTACAAAGAAGGGGTCGGGGCTGAGACGGGGGACGCGTTGCTGGACTGTCCGTCTGAGGGGATCTCGGGCGAGGGTGATTGGCTTGCGCCGCTTGGGGGCGATTCTGTAGGAAAGTGCAACATGATGAATGTCTCCTAAGTGAGCAGGGGTAAATAAACGGATAGAAGTTGTGGATGATGGGTACGGAGGAGGAGGAGGGCGGAGGCAGTGATGCGTTCCGGAGGTTGTGACTGGAAAGAGAACGGAGGGGATACTTGTGTACTTTTAGCTATACGGCACGTCCGCCAAAACCGAAGGCCAAGAAGCAGGACGGTTCGTCACTAAGGGTCTCCGCAGGCCGGATGGGCACGCGAAAGCTGTAGAAATGCCCATCATGGGACCATATGTTTCAAGCGGAATTTTAGATTTCAGGTCGATTCGGGAATGCTCAAATTGCGATCTACAGGGAGATTACAGCCAACGAGAGGCCAGCCTCACCAGAAGCACTGGCTGCACACTGGCCGTACAGGTTCGGTCATGCCTTGTTGGTTCAAACTCCGCCACTGCACAGCCAGAATGCGGTACTCTGGGAATCCACTTTTTGCTCAATACTACACGGAACCGCGACTTGCGTCCTCCGTATGTCCGGAGCCCGGCGATTTAGACTAGCAAAGGCTCCTTGCTCGTCGGTGTTTCCTGCTTGCGACGTCTTCCGCTTCGACGTTCGTATACAGTTGGTGACCACCGTAGACACCGTCATAACATCTCCTGTGATACCGCGCTTGTCACCCTCGACACGTCCAACCACGTGTATGCATGGCCAGGCTACCCATGGGCTGCCTAAGCAGCCTTTAGCACGCCAGAACATGCCTCTCGACGTTATCCGAGTGAATTCTACTGGCGCAGACGACGCGGAGGCTCTCCCATATTCCTGCCGCACTTGGTGCCGCTGATGTAAGCACCGCTTTGTGTGGTCCCGGCCGCCATGAACTGCCTCTTATGGCATCCTCAACGACCCATTCTGTCCAACAACTTCCACAGCTCCCCATCATTTTCGCCCAACACATCAACCAAACTACCTACTCTGGCATAAACCACCGTGCACTGCGTCCAGATTGAGGGTCGTGTCCCATCACAGCCAGAAATAGATCTCACCTTCGAGGATCCCGTGCGAGTCGCGTTACTATGGACCTCGATGGATGAACATCCAAGTACGCCTGCCATGTACCTTAGTAGTACGCGATCCCCGTGCTCCTCGCTGTGCTCCCGCCTCATATTTCTGCGTCATTTTCGTCACGAATCATCTCTGCCCCCGTCGTGCCCCTCCCGTTTCCCCATGCCACTCTCTCCAGCGTGTGTACGTACCGCTTTCGCTTAGCCGCGGCGGTGCAGTACGCCATACTTCTAGAATGCGCCTACTCACAGGCGTGCTTCGCCCCACAAGAACTCGGAGAATTCGCTAGTGGTGTGTGCTATTATGCGTCAGTCTCCGACTATACCGCTGCGCCCCATTCGGGCCCGAGGCTCGTATCTCTCGCAACGGGGTCTCCTACCTCTTCTAATGTGGAGGCAGTGCACAGCTCGCGCACCAGAACCTCGCAGGCTCAATCCGGGCTCCTCATATGCTGTGACCGTGAAACACGAACCCAGCCTAGCGTGCTCGTGTGTGCAAGCTCTCCTTTCCATTTGCTTCCGCCGACGTAATTCGTCTATCCCCCACCGGCTTCTGTCGGGAATTCAGGACATCCAGGCCCCTGAGCCAATCAACCAGGCGAGCCCGGCCAATGACATCGGTATATCAGCTGCTGACTGGCTCAGCCCACGCCGGACGCGTTCTATTCACGCAGCGACGTAGGTAATTGTGCTTGGACTCTGCTGGGGCACGCAGCCGAATTTGTAGCAGACAGACGCGACGTTATCCTTCTCGGTATTCGGCAGAGAACATTCATTCTATTGTGGGGAAGTGAAAAACACGCGCGCGCCGATTTCGTTATTTGCGCATGATCTAGTTGTCTACGATCAGTCAGCGCGGGGGCTCGTAATGGAGGTGCACGCGCGGCTCACACACGCCGCCCCGCATTCGCGTTGTGCGATCGAGCGAGCGACTGGCGGGGGGAGAGTCGGATCATCGCCGCGCGCACGAGGGCCGCGGAGCGGTGCAGCAGCACCGCAACAATGGAGAAACACAATAGACGGGGCCCACCACGCGAGCTGGGCAGGCCCCTGCTGTCGCAAGGCTGCCCGGGCTGATATCGCGACGGCGCGGCGGGGGCATCATGGGACTTTCGCTAGGCACCAGCACGATGGCCGCGCCCCCTGCGCCGTCGAGCCCACGGAGGCCCACGGTCGCAGGGGGCAGTCGCATTTTAGTCAGCGAGCTCGCATCGAGCCGCCTGTTCCCGCGGCCCTCTGCGACGGGTGTGCCACTGCGCGCCAGCAGTCGGCGCCAGGCTGGGGACGAATTGACCGGGGCGGGCGTCTGCAGGCGTCTGCCCTGTGCGTGCGGGCGGCAGTACGGTTGACGCTGCACGCGCAGGGCACAGGCGGCACACGCGAGATCGGACGCGATATCTGCGAGAGCTCCGACTTTCCGGAGTCTCAGAATCCGCCTGCACCTTACCCCCTTTGGGTGCGTATGTGCACTGCCTGGACCCTGGTGATGTCGTTCGACAGGCGCGGAACACAGGTCGCTGCACCACCGAGCCACGTTCTGCCCGGGGCGCCCTGTGCCCGCACGCTTCGTGTCCGACTCAATGGGATGGATCCTGTGGAAGCACATGGTGAGAAGGGTGCGAGAAGCTGCACAGTGGGCCGTTGCAATGCGCCGGAGAAGCTGTGGGCCATTGCAAAACACGTCGCAGGATTGTGCAGGGGGCCTGGCGGTGTCTGGATCAATGATAGGATGCACTCGATGATGACGCCGGCCGCCAGCGCGTCATCCAGGGCTGCAGGTCTCAACGACCTCTGCTTGCGGCGGCGGTCTGGACCGCCGGGATGGTGCTCCGTCCTGTGAAAAAATCCGTGTTGAGTGGGCAGCGTACAACGCCTATTACACACATCTATGCTACACGAGCAACGAGAAGCCAAAGTAGAATAAGTACGCACGGGGGATAGGGCGAGGGCCGAGAGCGATGCAAAAGCTGGTATGTCGAAGAAGGCGCAGAAAGGGTCAGACAAGCAGCCATACAGTGAAGGAGGCGGGGCGGCGGGGCAGCGAACCGTGAGGGCGTATCCTGAGTATGTACAAGTGCGTGAGATGGAAAGCAAGCAGCATGGAGTTAAATGAGAGCAATATTCGAGAGCGATCTTTGACACCTTACACCAGCAAGAGCAGGTCGCGCTGCGACTCGCGCATGACGTCGCGCCAGTTGACGGGGCGGTCCTGCCCGCTGTCCCTGCGCGCCCACACCTGCTCCATGAGCGCGCGCACCTCGCTCAGGTTCCCGACCGAGTCGCCCTGCTGTGTTTCCAGCAGCTTGAGCAGGAACGAGCGCTGCCGGTGGTCGTCCGTCAGGCAGCCGCAGATGCAGATCGCGAACACGACGCTCCGCACGACCCCGCGCGACACCGACGGCAGGTGCGTCGGCACCCGCCGCAGCGCGTCGATCGTCTCTGTCACGCCGCTCACGATCTCGGGGCACAGCGGGTAGTCGCCCGACAGGACCGTGTGCAGGTACACGCGCGCCGACGCGCGGAAGATGTCGTTCGTCAGCCGCCGCCGCGCCGCGACCTCCGCGTCTGCAGCAGTCATGGGCCCCTGCGCCTCTGGTGGAGGGTACGCGTTCTGCACCGGTAAGAGGTATTTCTGCTCGATGTCGATCCCCCGCTCGACGAGCTGCGGTACCGATAGGCACCCCCGGCGCTTCTGACTCTCCTTCCAATGCGCGAGGTTGGAGATCTCGGCGATGGCTAGCACGATGTGATTTTCGCATCCCATGACGGGGAGCATGGAGAATTCGGGTGCGGTGCTGACGGGGTCGTCAATGTACGCTGTATTCCGCCCGAACAATAGGCGATATGTCTCGAGGAACCGCGGGATCTGGAGCGTCGTGACCGACGCGAGTACGTCGAACCACATTGTTGTTTTGATGATGAACCGTGTGCTTTCGGAGCAATTTTTGAGCACGTCTTCTGGGCCGTAGAATCGTGGGTTGTTGAGCATGCTGTCGACATATTGACTAGCAATGTTGAGGTATGTAGCCCATGATCCCCTACCGCCGGAAAATAGGAATGATGAGACCAGATGGAGACCGGCCATCGCATCGCCCTCGGTGTACGATCTTCGCGTACTGAGCGATTCCTGTACACGCCTGAAGATGGTAACGAGCTCGTTGTTGTTTGATCTGGATGGTAATCGGACACATTGCATATGCAGTGCTGATAGTGTGCAGGCCGCATCCCTTGCTGATGGACTTGTCTGCAGTAGCTTGAACATGAAATTGTAGATGGACGAGTCGGCGAGCAGATACTGTATGGGGAGCACCTGAGACAAGTAGTGGTGTACCAGATCAGTCTGTTCGTACGGAATCATGGGTATCATCTCATAGCCGTTCACGGACGCAGGAATGAGAGGACCCGTTGGGGGTGTGCTGTCTTCTGGCTCGTCAGCGTAGTTGGTGCTGTACAAGGGCGAGAAGGAACTCTCCACGGCTGGATTGGGAGGAGCGAGATACTGTGATGAAGTTGCTGGTTGATATGCAGACGCCGCCCCGCCACCGTTAGGGAGCCCTGCCAACAAACGAGGGCATTAACATGATACATTCAATAATACACTAGGGGAAACGGTACTGAGTCTTACAAGAAGTAGAAGACATGGGAGGCACTATGCTAGGGGACTGCGCTAACAAAGACGGGGGTGGGTTGCTAGTATATAGAATGTCGGACGACAGCCCAGGGCCGCTCCGAGCCAACGTGGAGTCATGATGGTGACCCATGTCCGAAATCGAAGGTTGCCAGCCTACGAAATGTTACTACCAAGTGTATAACCTAGGGGTAGAGAGGTACACACTGGGTGGTCCAGGTTGGTAGTGGTGCATGTGCTCGGGAGGCATCTGATGAGAAGGGTGACCACCGTAAGCATCACGGATGGAAGAAGTGTTGTTAAGGGCCCCGGGATATGGTCGGTGAGACTCATTCGAGCTGGTGGACATCGTAGGGGTAGGGGGGCTGGACGGCGACGAGCGGAGGTTGTCGACGAGGATGAGCATCTGGGGGTCCTGCTCTGTCGCGCGGGGGCCCGAGCCCGAGTGCCCCTTTATCATACCCTGCGACGCAAGGAACGTCTTGATTTTCTCCCTCAGCTCCGTCACACTATTGTTCTCCTGTGTAAGGGAGGTGTGGCGTGAGCAACGGTGCGCCTTGTGCCGCAAATGGCAAGTGGGCGAAAATTTACTGACCCTCATCCAGTCTGGCCGCTTGGCCCCGAAGCCCAAGCACTGCAGACGAAGGCGAACGCAGGTCTGGCATGCGCCGTCGGCGTTGGGCTGCTCGTCGCACTTCTGTTGTTGTGGTAGGAGCGCATCGCGAGGAACAATGGCGGGACCGAGAAAAAAGACAGGGGCACTATCAGCACTGAAGGTTACTCGACGAGGCGCACGACTGCGCGCCTCTAGGGAGCGTCGCGCACCTTTCTGCGGATCCGACAGGTGTAGCAGCCCGACTTAGCGCGGACGGCGCCTTTCGGCTTGGGCGCTCCGGTTTTCTTCTGGGACCTGGCGGCAGAGGAGGTGGAGGAGAGTGCCTTGCGCGGGCTGGGCGGTGCCGTCGCGTCGGGCATCGGGTGGGCGGCGGGGTCGTACGGGGCGGTAATGGTGGAAATGGTGGCGGCGGGGGGAGCACGGGGCGTGGCGGACAGAAGACGGGGAGAAAGGGTTGTTGGAGGCGTGGCCGCTATATGTACTCCAGGGCGCTGGGGATACCGTGCGACTCCGTGCGAACGAAAGAACGGTCAAGTCTCCCTGCCTCCCATAATCGGCCATGCCCCGACCCCGGGCACTGTAAAACAAAACCCTACCCCCGGCTGCCACCTTTTTGCGGGGTCCTGATCTCGCCACAGCCTCTATCGCTGCGGGCGCCCACCCCAATTTCCAACCCAGCACGCGTCCCCTCCTGATATCCGATGCTAGCGACTCATTCCTGCTTAGCATCCGAGGTATCAGCCAGGTCGTGCGGGTGCGTCGAGCTCGACAGCCTGCGCACGGAGGGCGTGCAAGGCTGAGCTATGGGGCTGGCTGGGTCAGGGTCCAGTGGGCCCCCGGGAGCCCCCGCCACGTTGTCTGGCACCGCGTCTTTGGCCGACTCGCGCCGGGCACGGAGGGAGGTTCTTCGCTGCATGCATCGGTGGTCACAGGGCAGATGCGACGACAGACGCCAGACCCGGCCCAGACGCCGACCATGCCAGACGCCAGTCCGCTCCCAGACGCCCACGCCAGCTGCTACTCCCAGACGCCGGCTGCCAGCGGCTGCCAAACGTGGCCATGGGCTGCCAGTCGCCAGTCTCCAGCTACGACCTGCACGGTGCGACTAGACTAGCCGCCGAGATCGGGCCTTGTCGCCCAGTCATGCGATTCTCAAGGTACCCGATGCCTGGGCCTCCTCCCAGCCTGTGAGAGTCTCATATGCTCAGATCCTCCCTCTTCATTATCGCTTACGCAGCACCCACCTGCTTCTCCCGACCCTGTCCTCCGTCAGCAACCTTAGCGTCGCAATAAATCGCGTGCCAAAGGCGTGCACCTCTGGCACGTTATCTATACTCATCCATTCACTCTGCCATCCTCCCAGTAAGCACCCCGGGCCACAGTCAGCACCACGGCGCTAGCTCCCAATGGTCAAGCTAGCCTCCAGAAGCCCAGAAGCTCGTTAGGTAACCCTACGACGACATCGCAACGACACAATCAGCGATTCCAGATATGACAGATACCCACCACCCGCTGTCACCTCATGCCGCCGAAACGCGCATCTGCCCCCGCAACCCGACCCCGCAGTCGTCCCTCCACCGCCCCCTCTCCCAATCACCCCCGCCCACTTACTTCCTCCTATGTATCTTACTTTGTAGCGTAGCGTAGTACTGGTACACCGACACCCGGGAGCCTTGCGCACCCGTGCATGTCTGACCCCGTCCGTCCGTCCGTCCATCTCGTGAGAGAGAGCGAGAGCAGCACCCCGCGTCTGCGTCCGCACGCACGCCCGATGGACGCCTGGGCGTCCCCGATCCCGCGCATCCTGCGGAAGCGCAATGCTGTGCGCGAGCGCGGGCCCAAGATTACCGTTCAGATATTGCTTCCTGCGCGTTTGCACTCGCGTTCGCGTTCACATTCGCGGCCGATGTCGCTGTCGCTGTCGTCGCTTCGCCCGACGCCGCCGCCGCCATCGCCGCCGCCGCCGCGCTGCCCTGCGCGCCCGCGCCCAGGCTCAGCCGTCTCGCAATCGAGTCCCTCCGCCGCCCCGTCCCGGGGCTCGCGCCCGCGCCCAGCTCCCCCGCGGGCGCCTTGCCCGCAGGCGACGCAGCCGCGGAGCCGGAAGCGGAGGCAGAGGCAGAGGCAGACGTCGACGCGGGCGCCCCGAGCGGGGCCGCAGCCGCAGCCGCGGAGGCATCCCCTGGCACGACGCCCTGGCCCGATCGCCGCGCGAGGAGCGCCCGCACCGCGCTGAGCCACCTGATCTCCTCCTCCTCGCTCGGCGCGCACAGCAGCAGCGTCCGCTTCGTCGTTACGATCTTGAACGTGTGCGCGTGCTCGTCCGCGCCTGCGGGCGCGGCCGCCGGCGGTGCGGCCGCCGCGGGGGGCCCGCCCGCCTGCGCACTCCGGCTGTGCGCAGGGATGTCGTACTCGAGCGCGTCGAGGATCTGCGCGAGGGGTATCTGCCGGTGCGGCTTTGTGTCCTGCGCGGCACGAAGCGGTCAGTCGCCGGTGCGTGCGAAGCGAGAAGAACGTGGAGTGGGGGCGAGAACACGGACGCACCATGTGGCTTCGGGAATACACCAGCTTCTCGCCGCTGAGTACGAACCACCGTTTGTGCCAATTATGTCTGCGCGAGCCACACTTGACGAGGTATCCTGAGAGCACGGCCTTGGACGGATCCTTGGCAGGCTCCGACGGGTGCGGCGGGGAAGCCATTTCATTTGTATTGGGCCCGGACACCATCGCGGGAGAGGCCATGGAAAATGAGCGGCCGACGCTAGGAAGCCCGTCCTCGGACTCGGACGACGTCAAATGGTGACCATAGGGAGACTGCGAGGGCGAGGACAAAAGCGGGCCCGGGCGCGGCTGGCCGGAGCCTGCGCCGGGGATGGGTATCGGGGTCGACGCGGAATTCTGCGTCGACGTCGTGGAGAGCGCGGTGCGCGCCTCGTTGACCGCGCGGACCCACTCCGCGACGTCCTGCGGCGCGGCGGCCTGGAGGTAGAACGTGCGCGTGGGCGAGACGAGCCCGAACGTGTTCGCGTGCTTCTTGAGCGCGACGGGCGTGCACGCGTGGATCTCGCCGAGGTCGAGCAGGCGCAGGAGCTTGTACTCGGCGGACGTCTTGTAGAACGCGAGGTGCGCGGGGCGCAGCACGAACCACCGCTTCTTCCACGTCTGCTCGTATAAGTACCTGCGTCAGCGTCAACGCCCGGCGGGGGTGCGCGTGCGGCGTACCTTTCGCCGCTCGCCCTTCTTCCAGAGGTAGCCGGTCTTGATGACCGTCTCGTCGAGCGAGCCGCGCTGGCGTGCGGACGAGTCTGCCGCGCGCCAGCCGGCGTCCTCGTCGTCCTCGTCTTCCTCGGACTCTTCGCCGCTGGCGGACCCGCGCTCCGCGATGGACGAGAGCGGGGGCGGCTGCGAGGAGCTCGTGCTGAGCAGCGGCGCGCCGAGCGAGAGCGGGGACGCGGAGACGGCGTCGGGGGAGAAGACGGAGTCCGAGTCGGACTCGGTGCCTGAGACGGGCAGCTGCGCGGATGCGGGCTTCTGTGGGTGCATTTCGCATGCAGCATCGCGGGTGCGTTTCGAGTGCGGGCGTCCGAGGGTTCGTACATCGGGCGCACGTCGAGTTGTCGCGTCGGACGAGCAGCGTGAGCAGGCGGGCAGCGGGGAAGCGTGGGGTTAGCGCACAAGATCGTGCGTGGAGATGGAGCAGACCTTTACAGGAGGCTTGACCGAGTGGACAGAGAGCTTCCGGGTGACCTCCTGGTGGGAGGGCGGGGGCACGGAGCGGGCGGCGGATGTCGACATGGTGCGCACCAACGGGCTGCTGCGGTCGTCGCGGGCGAGAGAGATGTGTGCAGGCTGTCAGTCACTAGGATGTCAAGCAGAGGAGAGGATAACGTTGGCTCGTCGCAGTCGCGGCGATCATGCGCGTCGCAGTGGCGGCGGTTGCTCCTCTCCAGCCACCGCCCGTCAGCGGAGTTTCACCGCGTGTTGTCTGAGTTTCAGCGGGCTGATGGCGGAGTCTGATCGCGCGGTGGCTGAGGCTGCTGTTGCCCGTTGCAGCGCGCGCCCTGGCTGGCGCTCGCTGGAGGCGACGACGATCTGCAGCCCGCCGCGCGCTGAGATTGACGACAGAACGCAGATTGAGCTTGATCGCTCGCTGATCTCGTATCCTCGAGATTGTGCCTCTGAGATTGCGGTGGGGTGTGCGCCTCTCGAGGCACTCGCGATCGGTGGGGCACCAGACGCGTCTCTCGGCGACGGCTGCACGCATACCGCGGCAGACGAACACGGAGTACATAACGCTGCACTAAGTACATAATGCACGCACGCCAGACGTAGCTTGCGGAGCGTGCCATGGCGCGACCGCACGACCCGCTCGCGATGCTCGGCCGCGGGCTGGGGCATGTGCCCCGCAGCGGGTGCCCAATCTGATTATCAACCCCCATCGAGGCGTCCCTCCGCCCCAGATGCTCGTCCTGCGCTGGGGACGCGTCTGCGCCCGACGGAGTCTGCCGGCGCGACCCCAGCCAGAGTCGTCCGCGGGACTACTTAACCCGCGCCGTCTCGCCGTCGTTCTCGCCATCCAGCCCGCCCGCTACTCGCTCCAGTGACAACCAGCCCAGCATGTCCCAAGCCCAGTTCGACAAGGCCGTCGCGATCGTCAAGAGCCTTCCCAAGGACGGGCCCATCAAGCCGACCCAGGACGAGCAGCTCTACGTGAGTCCGCTCTGCCCACGCTCCCCGCCGCCACCGACTGATGGTCGCGCCGCGCTGCGCACGTGCATTTCAACTCGCAGTTCTACAAGTACTACAAACAAGGTCGGGATCCCGCCCGAGACCGCTAGGCACGCTGACTGACTGACGCTGATGGGCGGACAGGCACGGAGGGCGACGTGAACACGGCGCGTCCGGGCATGCTTGACTTTGTGGGCAAGGCGAAATGGTAAGATTTGCTCCCAGGGTGATGCCCCACGTCCGCCCGCCGCGCATCAGGGCTAACCCGGATCGGACATGCAGGGATGCCTGGGACAGCGTGAAAGGCGTTTCCAAGGAGGACGCTTGGGCCAAATACGTCGAGAAGCTGCTCGAGGTGCGTGCGGCGTTCTCTGTCGCCCGATTGATGTTCTGACGCGTCTGTCTGTGCCCGATAGATCCTTAACCGGGTGGGCGACGAGGAGTCGAAGAAGTACGTTGCAGAAATCGAGGCGGCGACCTAATAGAGAGGCAGCTCGCTCGCGTGTAATTGTGTCCCGGCACTGCGTGTAACGTGTATATCTATCTTTGAATCAGACCGAAGAGCAGCGGCTACGGCTCGCCAGGAGGAAGAATGACATCGCATGGGACTTTGTAGGATCCTCTTCTGACGGGTCGGTTGCGAACGAGATGGTGATGCGGCGACTGCGCCGTTGTCCGAATGGAGAACAAGGGCATCTATTCCCGGGGCAACGACGATCCTGCGAGGGGGCTCGCTGCGGACAGCAATATGCACACAGAGACCATACAAGGGATATGATGCCGTGTATGGGGATATGGGACTGTGGAGGAATATCACAGGCTGGAATCGAGAGGAGGAGGGCAACGTCTGCAGCAACAGTCATCGTGTCCTGGGCAGCCCTGGGCCGTCGGGCGAAATCACGGGCGGCTGATCGCTCCGGTGCCATGCCGGCGCTAGTGGAGTGGGCGCTCCGACGAAGCGCGGAGATGGCAAGGCGTGCAGGCAGGGCATCGCAGCGGCACACTCGGCGGCTCCTCTGCGCAGGCTGGCGCCGCAGCCACGCACCTCGCTCTGGTCGTATCCCCATGGGAGCGAGCCGCCCAGATCAGGGTGGACCCACAGGTGTCCATTTATTCCGAATTGGCCAATAGACGAGCTGGGGCTGTCCGGGGTCCGGGGGAGGCGTGCAGTAGCCTCAGGTCTTCCCCGACCTGGCTTCATGAACGCGCGGCGTCCGATCCCGATGAGAGCTTCTTCGCTGCGGAAGCTGAACCAGAACTGGGGCAGCCCAGCGGCTCCCCTGCGGGCCCTGCCTGCGGTCACTGCCTGACACGCTGACGTCCTCTCTCGCCCAGCGTCGCCCAGCGCCTCGCGAGGCTTCCGACCAATTTCGCGGCGTTAGCACTACTGACAGTGTTATTGCCTCGTCCGTCGCACCGTACAACGCACGCACGATATACAACCGGCGTACGTTGCACGCTCCTCTTCGGCCCCCCCTTGCGTGCCAATACTTCCCCATTCGATCCAAGGGCCTGCTCGGCCCCAATGCCCATTGGCGCACACCCTCCGGACCTTGCGCATTCGTGCCTCTTGTCCCAGTTGCGCCGCCCCAGGAACGTCACCCGCTGCTCTATCTGCTCTCTATCTATGAGACCTGCCCGCACGGGCCTGCCTGCCAAGTCCGGGTCATGTGTGCCATCTGCCCAATTCAGCTCCCCTACACACCAGACCCTTGCTCAAACCGTACGCGGGCGGGCTGTGCGGAACGCAATGAGCCCGTTTCATATCTCGACCTTCGAAGTGTTCCAACTACTTCCCGTGTATTTCGATATATGCATCTGACCACGACATGCCACATACTCCCCTCTGCACCGGACATTGATTAGCGCCGTGATGGAAACTGTGTGGTGGCACAACAGCCAATTCATTTCTAGTCCCTCTAAACTCGGGATAGCGCCACGAAACCCGGGTCTCGGTATCAGTGCACGACAAAGACGGGCATAGCACGAGCATTGATTACTACACCAGCCCGGCGTTCTGCCCGACTGCAACCCAGCAAGGATCAATGCGGCTCGGTGCGGGCATATAAGAAAAAGTAAGCAAGTCGCGAAAGCGAAGCAAAAAGGCATCAGCGGGTCGTGAATGTCGTAAGCACACAGCGAACATTACAAAGAAAGCAGCAACACCGAAGTCGTCCACAGTACTGTAAGCGCAGCAGCAAAGTCTATAAATATCCCAAAAATTCCTCAGAAGTCGGAAGGAAGCACCGGGATCGCAAGTAGGGTGGGTCGCCGCGGGCAAGGCGCGCGTCACGACGAGCTCGAAGAAGAGTGGTGCCGATGGTCCGGGTTCGCCACGAACAGAGGCGACTTTGGCGCGAGGCCGTACGTGCTCGCCGCACGGGGCCGCCGCGCGCGCGCGGGCGGCGGCAGCGGCGGCGACGGCGAGTCCCCCTGCTGCGCCTGCGACATGCGCCGCTCCAAGTCCTGCACGCGCGCCGCGACGCGCCCAGAAGAGGCCGGCCGGCGCGGGGGGCTCGTGCGCTCGTACGCAGGAGGCGGGGGGAGCCGCGCGCCCTCCGCCGGCGTCATGCGCGTCGGGGACTGCACCAGCTCCGCGGTGTCCGGCGCGAGGGCGCCCGGCGGCGCGTCGTCGCACGCGCTGCCCGTGCTCGGCGCGCTCGCGTGCGAGCTCAGCGAGTCCTGCTGCACGACGTCGAGCGTGCAGCCCATCCTCTCGATGACCGCCGAGTCCGCCGTCTGCGCAGTCTGCAGGCTCGTCGTCGACCGCCGGTGGTGCCCGCCCGCATACATCTCGCGCGCGCGGCGGGCCTCGGGAGAGTCCGGCGGCGACTGCGACTGGGAGGGGGAGTGGGCGGACTCCGCGATGGGCACGAGCCGCGGCGGCGGGTTCGGGTCGCGGAACTCGAGCGGGCGCTGCACGCTCGTGCGCCGCTCGAGCAGGGGCGTCTTGGCGAAGCGCGCCCACCAGCTGTTCGAGCGGCGCATGGGCTCGCTCGGCGGGGGGTTCGCGTCGATGATCGAGGACGGGCGCGGCCGCGGGGAGCGCGACGCCTCCTGCGAGCTGTGCGAGCTGGCGGGGAGAGGGGGTGTCGCGTGCGAGGAGTCGGAGCTCGGGAGGAGGTTGGAGAGCGTGGAGGCGGAGAGGAACTCGGAGATGGGCGAGAGCTGGTTGACGTCCACTCGGCCTGCGGAGGCGTCGAGGAAGCCGTACGGACGCGGGGGCGGGTCCTTCAGGGAGGGCAGACCCAGCTCGGCGAGTTCGTCGTCGGAATAGTCGTCCTCTTCGCTGTCCTCGCCCGGTAGTTTGAACGACTCGATCTCGTAGTCATCGAAGGGATCGACGTATGGCCCTGATCGAACCGTGGCGTACGACGGCTCGCGGCCTCCGCGGGGCCTTGACGCGTGGTACGAAGCCGAGTGAGAGCTCACAAGGCCGACGTCGCCCGCGAACGGCTCATACGGCGGGTGCTTCTCCCACCAGCCCGCCGAGCCCGCACTGCCCTCCCTCGACCGCGGCCCCCTCGCAACCGCAGAGTAGCCGAACATCGCGCCTCCGATGGACTTGAGCGACGCAAGGGACCCCTGCATCACCTCGCCAAACGTCGGCCGCTTGAGCGTGCCCCCGGAGGACCACGACGACTGCCCGCTGCTCGCCTCCCTGCGCGCGACATACCACGCGGGGAGCCCGAACTCGCGCGTGTCCTCGTCCGCGAGCATGTCGCGGCGGCGCCGCTGCTGCTGCGGGCGCGCGCGGCCTGGCACGAGCCCGCCGAGCCTGTTCTTCACGTTCACGAGCGCGGGCGGGAGGCGCTTCTCCTGCGCGCCCGCGACAGGGATCGACGCGCCGAGCCGTGCGCCCGGGCCCGCCGCGTCATCTGTGTCCGTGCCATCCAGAACATGGAAGCTCGCGCGCGCTCTCTGGTGCCGCACGTACCACGCCGCCGCCGTCGCGCCCACGAGCACGCCGAGCACGCCGAACACCGTGCCCAGCGCGATCGCCGCCGCGTCGTCGTGGCGGCTCGTCCCGCCCGCGGGGTCCATGCTGCCGGGCCCGCCAGTGCCATTGCTCCCGTTTCCATTGCCCCCTCCGGGACTGGTCGGTTGCGGATAGCCACCGCCCGCGTCACTCTGGCTGTCGCCCCCTGTGCCTGGGGGGTCTTGCCCCGAACCAGAGCCAGTCCCGGAGCCCGATCCAGATGACGGCGGGCTCGCGCCGGAGGAGCCTGTAGGCGAAGGGCCGGGGATAGTGTTCGAGGGAGAGCCCGTGGCTGACGACGGGGGCGCGAAGGAAGAGGCGAACGCGTTGGTCGAGAAGTCGAAGACGAGAAGGTCAGCAGGTGCTGGCCCGTTTGTCTCATATCCTTAGGTTCAATTAGCACAATCGGGGACGCCGATGATCTGTGACCTAAGAATACGCACCGAATCCGAATATGACTTGGGAACCCTGCGCGACGGCAAAATGATCCCGCCGAGGCCCTAATTGCGATAGTGCGGAGACAGAAGACCACGCCATGGGATTCTGGGTCGTGTCGAGAACCCACCCGTCGTCGTAGGTTGTCTGTAGCGCGGCATCGGCTCCGCCGTGTATGACAATCTTGCCGTCGTCCATTAAAGCTGCTGCAAAGCCACGCCGCGGAGGTGGCACGTTTGCGTCTGACACAGACAACGTTGCCCATCCTAGGCTGCTCGACGTGGTGTCCATCGCCCATATCGTCGTAAACGGGACGAGGCTGTTCTCCGACTGCGAGAACCCGCCAAGCACGAGAAGCCAGCCGTTCGAGAGCACGACGGACTGGTGCCCAGTTATGTCGGGTGGACCGTTCGTACTTGGCAGTTGTGTGAAAGAGGGCACGGTGGGGTCGAAGACATAGTGATCGGAAAGGGCGGTGTTTGAGCCGTCCGTCTTCTCGCCTCCAACGAGCCAAATCTTCCCACTGGAAGACGACGCGGAATGGAACATACGACGCAGAGGCTCACTGCCCCAGCCCTGTCCCTCCAGCATCCACCCCGGGTCGGAGGTATCGCCAACATTCAGAAGTGCCGCGGAGTCTGCTTCCTCTGGAACAGGTATGGAAGAGTTTGGGCCAAGCTGACCGCCGAACAATAGCAAGGTGGACGTGTTGAACGCAGATAGTGTGTGCCAGACCACGGCGGGGCCTTGCTGTGATGAACAATTCGAGCAGCCGCTCAGGTAGTTCCATGGAGGTGAAGAGGTATTGAAGGATGAGGACAGGGATAACGAGAACAGATCATTTGAGACTGGCGCCGATGTATACGCCCAGGAGTTGAACTGCTCCGTTCTGCCGCCATGTACAAAGAGGGTGTTGTCTACAAGGGCAGCCGCTTGCCCCCATCTGATTCAAGTCAAGCCGGGTCACTCAGTCGGTTCACCCGTGATTATGATTATATGGAGCATACCTAGGTATCGCAGTGTCTTGGGCGGTCACGAAGTCACGGATGAGATACAATACAGTGAAAGTGCGCAGTATAGCAGACTGCGACATGATTTCGCAAGTTGGGTATGTGTGATAAGTATACACAGATCGTCAGCAGGAATACATGAACGGAGTAGGTCGTGAAGGTCGTAATGGATATCGAGGGCGGGCCCCGTCGCGAGTCCAAAGTGGAGAATGGAGCACGTGGAGACGAGAGGAGGAGAGCAGTGTTGGCCTGAGGCGCTCATCCGGAGACGCGTGCGCGCCGTGTGGCTGATCGCTGCGATCGCGACTCGCATAATCCTTGTCTTTCCTCTCGTGCTCTCTGCGGCGTATACTCTGTACCTTCGGATTACAACTACTGAGGAGACTACTAGCCATGTCTAACGTGTCCACGGATCCTGATGCACCGCGCAAGATTGCAACCGCAAAGGAGAAGAAGGATGTGGCAGATCAAGCATTCAAGAGTGGCGACCTCCCAGCTGGTGAGGACAAACTGCATTCATTTTCGTAATCCCACGCTAGACTAGTCGATCTATTTCTTCCATTCAGCCCTTAGATCATATCATGAGGTGATGTTGCTCACCTCTCACCTGTATCCGCAGACACAAGGCCTAACGCCTGTGCCACATCAAGGCTCTGCTGTACCTGAAAGGCATTGACAGGTGTGTTGCATTACCCATAGAAAGATACGAAACCGTCACACGTGTTTGTCAGGAATACAGCCCGTGCTATGGGCGGAGGCGGGCCAGCTCTTGACGAAGCAGCAGCCGAGAAACCAAAGACCGAGGCGAGCATGATTTGAGGTGCGGTCGGACGCCGGGGAATACTGACGAGGCATCTGATTTTCTAGGTGGACGAAATGCTGGAGAAAATCCATTCCAATATGGCGGCGTGTCACATGAAGAACGGGAACTGGAAACGTGCAGTTGAGACGGCGAATATGGTATGTAGCGCTCGTAATTTGGTACTGCCAGGAACTGTGCGGGACTTACGTGCTTGTCCCCCAGGCACTCGCCATCAACCACAAGAACTCGAAAGCGTTGTTCCGTAAAGCAAGAGCTCTGGGAGAACAGGGCTACTTTGAGAAGGCCGAGAAAATCCTCGAGGACCTCCTAAAGCAAGATGACTCAGGTGACTTAGAATTCTTCCCTTCTCGTGAAGACTACTGTGCTTATGGCCGCCGCCCAGATACCCCCGCCATCAATGCGGAATTAGCACGGCTCAGAGCGAAGGACAAGGAGCGCGAGAAGGTTCACAACCAGAAGTTTAGAGGTAAGCACGGCGTGTCCCACATGGCACCTCGCTAACGTCGACTGTCCACAGGCTTCCTCAACCGCGAGAAGAAACTTGAGTCGGAGTCGGCTGCATGACTGAATCTTGCCTGGTGCTGTCTTCATTTGTACAATGGGATCCGGAATGCTCATCCGCATGCATGTGTCGCACGTCTGCCTTGCGCAATACTGAAAAGACGTAATTATCACCCGTGATGTTCTGGACCGATGAAATCCATGCAGGTGGAGGGAAGTCGCGAAAGCGGGTACGTGTGCTGCGGACGTCAAGAAGCAGTCGGGTAGCTCTGTTGAATAAGGTGGATGCCGGATCTACTCTTTGGCCGTGAGCATCAGACGTGGATTGATGTTGCCTGCCAATTCTGTTCAATTCAGGGGAGAGTATGGAGCAGTACCCGTGCCGTCTGTCGCAAGGACCCGAGGATGGCCGTTCTGTATGCAAACCACTGAGCTGCAGCGGCGGAGGACGGACTCGGGTTGAACGTGCACCTAATGACGAATGAGTGACGCGGTGCACGTGATTACTATTGTACGCGACTCGGCACGGCGCTTCCGGTTGTTCGTGCGGCGCGGCGTTCTCTCTATCACCATGTTCCCTTCTCATGACCTATGTTCCGACGCAGAGCGGTCTAGCGCGGCCAAGGTTCCAAGAAAGTCGTTGACACTACCAATACTACAATCATATTACCCGATTGTTGACAGCTTGGAGTCATACCTTTCTGAGATTCTCCAGCCCGTCGATGGCTCCTACGCCTTCTTACGGGTAGATGACGACCCGGAGCTATATGTGAATTTACTATGCAGGTCATATGTCACCATGAGACATAAGGGGTGCTCCAAGCAATGTCGTAACGAGCCGCCGATGGTCTCACTGGGGGAAGTGAGTATCCTAAAAAAAATGGTACGATGTGGCTTCTGAGTCGGTCTAGCTGTTGGAAAAGGCGCAGGAAGATCTTCTCAGCAAAGCCAAGGGCGGGAGAACACCTAACGTTCTCACTTATGGATACCGAATAGTATGTTTCTGGGCCTATTCCAGACAACCGGAGTAACACTTTAGCTTGGATCAACAGGTGGCCAGCCGAGGAGAGGCAGGACGCCTGGGACCCGGTCGAAAAATCATCGTGAATACATACCTGAATACAATAGTTGCGGCACTTTTTGCACCTGAGTGGGAGTTATTGTATCACAGGTGACTGTCCCAAACCACCCGATACATTCCTAACAACTAACGTTGGTGGGGTTTTTTACAGGATTGGTGAAGACGCGATGTTTCACCTGCTCACCGCCACGTCAATATTTTTGAGTTTACCGAATGACTGTCTCTGTCAGATGACAGGGGAACCCATTATTAACTTCAAGACTCCGCTAGGGATCGGTATCACTAATGCAGCTGTTCAGCACGCTGAAACGCCTTCCAATGCGCAGAAATCGGTATTACTCAAGAGGAAGCTCGCTCAAGATCATGCAGATGAGAGACCTGCTAAGCGATTCAAAAGGGCTGACACAACGAGTTCCATATCGTCAACTGAACAGACTAGGGTCACTGTAGCACAACAACCGTGAATACCTCGCCACACCGTAGCAGGGAATTCGCCAGCTTACATGGGACTACAGGAAAGCCCCCGCAGATATCACCTTCGGTCGAGCGCGTCTATTCTATTCTCGGCCTCGCCGAATTCCACACTCCAACACGATTCTGCTCGGGTTACCTCCGAAGCGTATGCGTATTTTCACGAGCTCGCTATTTTCACTCAATCATGTTCTGAAACAGACGTTCTGAACTGTTTGAAGCCTACTTGGTACAACACCTCCACAGAAGACCTTCGAAATTATGTGGATCCAGACCCAGTTACACAAGCCGCAAACACAAGACACTTATCGAAGTACATCTTCCCACGACAGTATGAGCTGTCAAGCCCATTCTATGCCACCGCACGCTCTCGTTACGATGCGGTCAATCTTCCCGACTATTCCGATCGCGAATCTGAGATCAAGGTACACAATATATCTTCAAATAGATTATCGATCATATGTTCTCTTATGCACCTCATTCATAGACCAGAGGTTCATGCAAGACCCCGAAGCGCCTGAGACCGGTCCTCCCGATTCTAGACAAGCTGATCAGCATGCACGGCAAGTGCCATTACAAGGCATTACTAGACACTGCATGTCCCTCAAAGGTGCGTCTCAGACTCGAACGCTACCAGGCGACGCTCGAACTGTATACACAGGTCAGGCAGGACAGTAGAAAACCACTCGATAGTAGTATAATTCTGGTATGTCCGTTGCAATACAAAAGACAAGTGCGCGGCTCTTCTGATGCACCATGCAGGAGATGATGTCCGAATATTCTTCACAACTTCGCACTCAGCCGAACCTGTCGGATCCAAGCATCTTCGATCATGAAGGGAGCACGATATCCGCTCGTGGTTTGTCGCAAGCACAGCGATATGTAAGGAATAAACCCAAGTTTGCCGAATTTGCCTGTGGCCATACCGAGGTTTGTGAACAGAGACGAAGTCCAGCCGAAAAATTCTAGATCACTGACGTGCATACATGTCAGGTGTTCCGCTACGCAACCCTTGTTACTGACGCGGTGATCCCGCGTATCTTCTGGGGCAGTGATGCAAATTACAAGCTCATACTGCAACGTGCGCACTTCGTACTGTGAAAGGACTGTTTCTGAATAGCACGGTACAGACATTAAAGCGTTCATTTCTGCGAGACGTTACGAGACTTTCACATTACATGGCCTTTTGCAAGGCCTTTCGACGACTGAATGCGACTGGCTCATCCCCGACAATCAAAAGCAGGGAAGGACGCCCGTGAGCGACTCATTGAAGCGTAGGGAGTTGATGGAAGATTTCCTCTTCTGGTATTTCGACTCGTTCTTATCCCCACTTCTTCGGGTATGCCTAGTCTTCGTCGTCGTATTTGAACGACACACCTGATGGACATGCATTTAGACGACCTTCTACGCGTCCGAGTCCTCTGCATTTCGCAATAGGATCCTGTATTTTCGACAGGACGACTGGTCTACGCTTTGCGCTCCCCTTATCGAGCAACTCAGCGCGAATACCTTCCAGAAGGTTGATGCGGTATGGGCCTCCCTGCTCTTCATATATTCATAACCAAAGTATGATCGCTCTGGCAGCATGACGTACAGGAGTTGCTGAAACAGCGCAAGCTCGGATTTTCCTTCGTACGACTTCTGCCCAAGGAGACTGGTGTGCGCCCGATTGTTAATCTACGCAGGCGAAATATTCCACGGCAGGTATTGACACTCTCGTCAAATACATAAATTGTCCTACCCTCAATTACGCGTCAGGGATCCTTTGATCGTACCGATCAATCTATCAACCAGATCCTCCAGGCTGCCTTCCAAATACTGACATACGAGAAGGTAATCACCTCACTGTCATAGAAATATTTGTGTAGTCTGCTGACATCCCGCGACAGGAGGCACAAAGCAAATTACTTGGTGCTTCGGTATTCGGACCAAACGAAGTCTATGTCGGGCTGAAGCAGTACAAGATGCGCCTGGCCGAACGTCATGGACGAAAGCTGTTGGTCAATAGCCAGTTTGGCTAGATACATGGCTGACTGGAGCCTTACTACAGGCCAAAGTTGTACTTCGTCAAAATGGACGTCCAAGCTTGCTTCGACACGATTGAGCAAGCGAAGCTCATCAGTATCTTGCGCGACATTGTGTCAGAGGTACGACGTTCACCTCCGTGTTATTGTGGGTTCTGAGATAAGATATCTTTCTCTCCGTCCAGGACCAGTACATTATTCAGAGATTCGGACAGGTGAACTGCGCGGGTTCGAGAGTGAGACGAAAATTTGCAAAGAAAGCATGGCCAGAAGGCGAGTTGCTTCCGAAGTACATACAAGGCTCATAGTGATATTCGGCGGCACAGATGATTGCCCTGACTTTGTCACCTCTGCCGCCGAGCTGGCGCAGGTTTTACGGCACACCATCTTTGTGGATCAGGTAAATCGGTACGTCCGTCCATTGTGTGTTATTGTTCATCTTTGGCACAGGTAGTGTATCCATCCTCCCGCAAAGACGACATCCTCAACCTCTTGGAAGAGCACATCACTGAGAATCTTGTCAAAGTATACGACTTTGGTATACTTGTTGATAGACTGCTTACGGACACAAACCCATCAGATTGGTAATGACTACTATCGCCAAATTATCGGTATTCCACAAGGTTCAGTACTCTCTGCCTTACTATGCTCCTTCTTCTACGGAGACTTGGAACGCACTCGTCTGAAATTCACGGAAGACCCGGAAAGTGTGAGTCTCATCTGCCGGAGCCTTTCCGATAGGCAGCTCACTCCAAGGCAGGTTGTCCTGCGTTTGATCGACGACTACCTCTTGGTCACTACCAGCTTACCGCGGGCAAAGGAATTCATGAAGGTTATGTATGCCGGTCAGTCCCCATTCGCTTGTCTGCTACCTTGTGTATTCTGACAAGGTGCTAGGACACCCCGAGTACGGATGCTTCGTTTCCAGAGACAAGACATTGACGAACTTTGACTACGACGAATCAATGAACATCATTGAGCCACGTCAGAGAGGTTCGTATTCTCCGGTTCGTTATTTGGCAACAGTGCTAATGAATTCGAATATTCTAGGCTTTCCCTGGTGCGGCTACACGATAGACATGAAGGATTTGTCTGTGTCAACAGATTACTCTCGCTGTAACGACGGATGTGTGTTCATGTTGTCGTACAATATGGCAATTACCCCTACTCAACCTCGACATAGACTTGCAGGACTCTCTCACTGTCGATACTGGCCGTCGTCCTGGAACTGCCTTCGTGCGCAAGATGTTTGGCAGGTACGTCGGGAAAGAGGAAATGCGCCAATTGTGAACTCAAGACAGAGCAGAATAACCTCGACGAAGACACATATCATTTATACAGATGCGACGCTCAATTCCAGGCGCACAGTATACCTTAACATCTATCAAAATTTCTTGCTCTCTGCTATGAAGATGCACTACTACTTGCGCACGTTGGGTCCAACTACCCGGGCGAATGTGCCCTTTCTTCTCAGTGAGCGCTCTTACTATGATGTTGCCTGCACGCCCTGGCATGCTCACCGTGTCCTAGATGCGATCAACCAATACTTTCACGAGACATTCGTTGCGATAAGAGGCAAGTCAACCAGCAAGGTTGCTGTAGCCAACGGAGGGCGATGCAACGTCCTTCGATCGGAAGTACTATGGTGCGTGAGCCGTAAATCTTGCTCTTGTCGTGTCGCCTCACAACTGGAGTTTTGGTCCGTAGGCTCGGCACACATGCTTTCCACTCCGTTCTGTCGCGCAAATCAAGCCTGTACGCGAGATTGCTCAAAATATTCATGGCCCAGCTTGCTGTGCCTCGGCAGCATACATTCAGACAGCAATTTCGAGGAGCAATACGCGAGGGACAGGCAATGATCGCAATGCTTCATTTTTGATTCTATTCCCTTAGAACAATCTCCTTCGTGACTGATCGAGATAGATACCCCGTATACCTTTCCCAACAGCTTATAATTTTATCGCAAGAGGTGCGACTTGTGATGCACGGGATCCACGTTTGGCGAACTTCGCGTTCGTTCTCGTGCTGACTTATCGTGCGTCCTTACCCTCACGCCTATATTGGCGAGTTTGTGGTTCGCAAGGACTGCAGATCCGTCAGCTGAAGAATCGAGGTGACACAAAGTAACGGGGCCAAGGATGAACTGATGCTGAATAAGCCAGCATACTTGTAACAGACTCGGATATCATGTACTCGGATACAATGTAGCCATCGCAAAGTTGCCCTTTGCGCGAGCGAAATGTAAAACATGAGGAACTGGACGACGGAGGTAACGCGATTGACCCGCCAATCAGATGCCTTACCAAAGATCTGGAGGGCGAATGCAAAGAGAAGCACAGACCGGTATGCTCGACAATAAGGTATAGCCATGCAAACTGATATGGCAATGGGTAGGAGATAACACAATTGGGCATCGTTCCGAGTTGCCCGCAACAAACAAAAAGTAGAAGTTCTCTAGCTGCTTCCTACTGCCCCAGTGAGGCTCGAACTCACGACCTTCCGATGTCATTTCACAGAACAGTGCACATGCGATAACAGTCGGACGCTGTAACCAACTCAGCCATGGGGCAATTGTGGGTGCTTGACCGTTGGCTGATGATAAGGCGTTAAGAGCCGGATCTCGGAAGAAGGTAAACCGAACTCACATGAGGTCAAGACTGCGGAACTGGAGAGAGGCAAGTGCAGTGATGAGAAATATGGTGAACCCATGCTGTCTCGGTCATCGTCCATCTCCCGAGCGGTACTCACACGCAGTACCACTGGATCCGTCTGCGCTGTCCGACGCGTCAGCAGCATCACCCGTTCTGTCAGCTTTATAATCCAGCCCTCGCGACGCGCTCCCTCCTCGTCGTCTTTCAGGACTCTATCTACAACCATCACCTGTTCCAGTCCCACAATGTCCGAAGGAAAGCCTGCAGCGTTCCACGAGTTAAAGGCGGAGCAGCCGGGCGGGAAGGTGTTCGAGTTTGATCAGCTCAAGGGCAAAGTCGTTCTGGTCGTAAACGTCGCGTCCAAGTGGTGTGTCCATCTTGTGCTAAGTCCATAATTTCGAGCTGAGAGCGTGCTGTAGTGGTTTCACCCCGCAGTACAAGGGTGAGATCTATCAACTGCTTGCTTCCTTCACCACGACGATGTGCTAAAGCAATCGCACGTAGGTCTCCAGGCACTGTACGATAAGTACAAGGACCGCGACTTCGTGATTCTTGGCTTCCCTTGCAATCAGGCACGCTATCTCCGTTATGTATCTCACTTGCAATACCTGCGGCTTACTCTGCTACAGTTTGGTGGTCAAGAGCCAGGAGATGACGCCGCAGTGGGCGAATTCTGCCAGCTGAACTACGGCGTGTCCTTCCCGATCATGAAGAAGTCCGACGTGAACGGTGACAACGCTAACGAGGTATACAAATACCTCAAAGAGCAGAAGTCCGGTCTACTCGGCCTCACTCGTATCAAGGTATGCATTTGCCTGATTTGCAGTTCCGACACACGCTGAGACGCTGACGCCGCGCAGTGGAACTTTGAGAAGTTCCTCGTTGACAAGAATGGCAAGGTCGTCAACCGCTGGGCGTCGACGACCTCCCCAGACGCTATCGCACCCGAGATTGAGAAGTTGCTATGACTAGATGGCGATGAGATGCAAGATGGAAGTGGAAGTCGGCAGTGCAAATTATGAAATGTAATTGTTTGTTCGGGTCACAGTGCAATCTACTGTTGTGGAACTAGATGTTGTTGTAGTGCAGCAGAGCTCACTGTTTCCAACGAATAGAATGAGCTGCAGGAAAGATAACCAAGAGAACTTCATACGACAGTTCGCGCTTCGCCCCATTCAACGAGGATGTGTCATGGGGTCCCTAGTCCGTCGGGGCAGGATTCACGGCTCAGAGAACATTGCAGCATACGATGTTGACGGATCCTCCGCCATCTCAGTGACGCATGCCCTGACACTCGTGATTATGCTCTTGATTACACTCGATACAATTGCTTACAAACCTTTTTTGAACCGAAACTACATTCAGACTGCTAATTTCGCATTCGTCTAGCCCAGCTCGATCAACAGTCAGGCAAGCATCCAGTCCCACCACCATCGACCGCCTCCGGTCCAATTTCCGGACGAGATAGGTCGAGTCTTTGCGCAGTTTCACTGTACTTCTTTCCATGGAACTCTCAAACGACATGAACTAAGCATCTTCGCCCCAGCGGGCTGGTCTAGATCCGGCAGAATTAATCAGTGTCCCACGTTGATGTATCCATATACGACTTACCTTTCTGCGAGGAGCGAGAACAAGGATTTTCAGAACGAAAGGATCCCTCTATACCAAACTACCCCCTACTCCACCAGATTTCCTATTTGCGCCATATCTTCCGAAGGCAGCTCCTCCCACTTCCAGCGCGGTCCGGACTTCCTCATGTATCCCCACCGCCATTCATCATTGCCGACCTGCCTGAGAACATGACCCGCTTCCACAGTCTGCTTCAGCTCTTCTAGCCAGTGCGGATGTTCGTCACTTTTCGCTTGCACAGAATCTTCGTCCGTGACCCACCAAGGTTGCGGGTACCAGTATTGGACATCCTCCGTGCGGAACAACATCATGACTGTGCCGAGGAACTCGGGATCGGCAGCGCTCTGTTTCTTGTCTTCTTCTTCCCGCATCTTCCGGCCAGCCTCCCAGCTAGTACGCAAGAACGGGTCCTTGAGGAGTTCTTGCGTTAATTCGAATCCCCCACCAACGACCCGGAACGCGAGCGCAGGATTCCCCTCACAGTCGACGCGATAGCGGATGTGATAGACCATGGATTCCTTCGCGAAGTCGAAGTTGCGTTCACCAGCAGGTCCGCCGCGCATATACATTGCGGAGTAGATTGCGTGGTTTCGGAATGGCGCCGAGTGTGCTTCTATGAAGTCTTCCAATAGGTTGATGCGCTCAGAGGCACTCGGGTACCCGGGCCTAAGGCCAAGTCCCCTGAGACCAAGTCCCAGCCGTTCGTTCAACCGACGAACCTCGGTATTTGCTTTGGTAAACTCGCATAGATATCTGTAATGATGGAATATTGTCTTGCGAGATTTTTCGCGCAGAGTGACGCTACGACGCACTTGTGGATTTTCCATGCATCCTTCTGATACTTCTTGCTGCAGTAGACCGCGTTTTTACACGCAGAGCACCACGGAAAATGCTGCCCTTTTTCTGGTAGCTTGCCGCAATGGTAGCACTCATGGTTCTTGTCCCGTATCGGGCCTTTGCCGACCTCGCGAAAGGACATCTGGAGACGGTTAACCGACATCTTGTGTTTGTTTCGAAAGGATATACCAGATTGGTTGGGTGTATGCGGTACTGCACGTAGATGGGTGAAAGGGAAACAAGGTTCGTTTACTACCTTCTATAGTTATATAAAACGTTCAAGAGCTACTCTAGGGGTGCCACTTCCAAGAGAGGTAGCATACTTGCTGCATTCTTTTTCACCACACTTGGTGACTTCCGCGACTGTAATTTAAATTGTCTCGAAAAGGGACCCTCAGCCGTGGTCTGTAACTTCACGCAACTATAGCATTGATATTCATGGAATCCTGATCTCAGCTGTCTAATTGATCTCGTGAGTTTCTGCCTCTATGCTCTAGAGACTAGCTGGTTGTCCTGCGACGCCAAGAGGCATCGGCAGCACCGGTGTCACGAACGTGCTTTCCCGGCGTACTCTCCCGAGGGCCGACAGCAGGGTCCCATAGCTTTCCTTTGCGCAAGAGTCGCGTTTTATTTACAACTACATGTTTCGTATCATGATACTCTGAAAATGTTTAAGCTGCTCCAAGTCGACGAGTGTGCAGGCTAGGTCGCTCGAATTTATTACCTTGCTTGTCAAGGTTGCTGTGCACCCCCATAATTCACAAGCGCCGAGCCATTTCTGACAAACACGACCAAGCAACAGCCCGGGCGCTTTGAAACAGAGTACTCAGTCCAGATCGTAGAAGTAACAAGTCGTAGCATTACATGGTGCTACTACCTTCACGTCCGAAGTCCGTCAAAAAGTCAATCTTGTCCATTGGGAACTTGGAGCACAATCGTTGCTATTTGTACTCCCCACACAGTACGTGTCCCGGTCCCTTGCCCGCGATCATTTATCTGAGTTCTAAATAGATCATCGGCATTACGGGCTGAGTTCAGAATGTCTGCGGGTCCCGCTGTTCAGGATAAATCTCCGATTGTATTTGAACATGCGGGGTTGAAATCGATACTGAAATCTATTACACAGTTGCCTGAACGTCCCTACTCATCTACTGGGTAGACAAGCAAGGTTGCTGTTGGCGTAAGCCGACGCTTCCCGAGTATCGGTGTAGCCGCCACAATCGCGTCTCGAGCTGAGCGCACGTGCACGTGCACCGTGCACCGTGCACCCCCGTTCCAAGTCGAACAAACTCGTTCTATGGCCTTCTGCCCATGTCGAACCTTCCTCTGAACTCATTCTGAGCTGGCCCTTGGCTTCAAATACCTGTTTGTGTGAGAGAGACTCCCGGGAAGAAGGACCCACAAGCCGCGCCAGCTGCGCCTCTCACCGTTCTCGAGCTTGGCATGCCACGCCTGTTCGCCCTCCTCACGTTCCTCGTGCCCACGCTCGGCGTCCTCTTCGTCCTGCGCTCGCTCCTCCCCGCGCTCGACGTCCTCAGCTTCCCTCTGACATGGCCTCTTGCAGTTCACCCTGACTATGCCAACGCCCCGCCCGACGCCGGCGCGCAGCAGCCGCTCGTCGCCGCGCTCCTCTCCAAGGCGCAGAAGGCGCATGCGAGCGTAGCGAACACTTTGCGTCTACGCCCCGTGGCGCCTGCACCGGGTGCGTTTGTGCGCCGGATTGTTGCGGTAGGCGATCTGCACGGGGACATGCCGAATGCACAGGCGGTGCTCCAGATGGCGGGCGTGGTCGACGTGGCGGGGAACTGGACCGGGGACGTGGACTACTTTGTGCAGACTGGAGATATCATTGATCGGTGAGTCGTACTTGGTCTTGTTGTGAGGGCTCAGCTAAGGCTGTGCGGCAAGGGGAGATGATACGATCAAATTATACAAGTTCATGGATAGATTGCGCGAGGAGGCGCATGCGGCAGGTGGGACGGTCTTGACCCACCTCGGGAACCACGAGTGGATGAACGCTATCGGTATGTGCTGTGGTCAAGTCCCTTTTCGGTGCCCGCTGACCTTGACTGTCCTAGGTGACTGGAGGTCAGCACCCCGCAAGCCTCTGCGCAGAGGTTGAACCTAGTACTGACATCGCATAACACCAGATACGTTTACCCTTCCGAAATCGCTACCTTCGGTTCCGTCGCTGCGCGCCAGAAGATGCTCGCCCGAGGGCGTATCGGCAAGTCTTGGGCTGCCAACTATACCACCACTTCCCGTCTGCCTCTACACCCCGCCCTCGGGCCGCCCAACACCGACTACGACCCATCCGCCCCGTCTTCCGTGCCCTCCGCGCTTGCCCACGCCGCAATCTCATTCGTGCACGGCGGGCTCGCGCCGGACTACCCCGAGTTGACGCCATTCCCGTCGCGCATCAACGGGCTGGGGCGCAGCCTCCTCGCAAAGCTCCAGACGCGCAACCCGCAGCCCTCGCCGCATCCGCCGCACCCGTACCCTGGGCTTCCTCCGAGTGCGACGGATGAGGAGAAGCGGTTGTACGGCGGGGATGGCCCGTTGTGGTACAGGGGATGGGCGCAGGACCCGGAGCAGGTGGTGTGCGCAAGGGTAGATGATGTGCTGAAGAGGACGGGGACGAGGAGGATGATCATGGGGCATACTCCCGATTTTCAGGTGAGTCTGAGGATGGACTGCTGAGTCTGAGGATGGACTGCTGAGTCTGAGGGTGTATCCTAATGCCGGTTGCGTAGAAAATTGTGTCAAGATGCGATGGAAAGATTATCATTATTGATACTGGTGCGTCTACTTGCATCCTGTGCCACATGGGAAATTGATCATGGTCATCATAGGGATCTCACATGCATATGGAGGGGCGCTCTCCGCACTTTCGATAATTTATACCCTCACACCCACCACCGATACCTCGGATAACAAGAAGATATGGAAGGAGAAGGAAATCGTCACCGCGATATATGTCGATAGACAGGAGGAGCTCGCAGTGACCGAGCGCGAGGTTTTGTACGATTCAGAGTCCTAAAAATTACGGATCATACTGTATTTCTTGCCAGCAGGAAGAATGTCGGATGAACCTCCGTGAAGGTCTAGCACGATTAGTTGATCAGAGTTGATTCGGTATGAAAACAATCGCCATTCCGACCTCGGTGAATATTTGTGGTTCGGATGCGTATGCCCACAGGGCGTAGACTGTCGTTGTCAGTTTTTTTGACTCGATGCGAAACAGTGAGGTATAATAAGGTGGAACACTCTTGTCATATTCCTGCAATAATTATCTGCAAGGAGGTCTTGGCTGTCTATGCCTTGTTGCAGGAGAACAGCTCTGACAGCAGCCGACAGCCGCGAACGGTATTCAATTGCATCGTACGAGAAATACGGCCACCGATTTGCTAACCGCAGCATGGGTGTTACGTTGCATTCCGCTCGGTTGCGAAAGATGTACGTCAAGCAGTGCTTGTTCCTTGCGGAATGGGTACCCACGCATCACCGGCCTGCAGCTCGACGGCCGTTTTACACGCGTAGCAACACGTTTCGGGCGCGTGTTGCGGCGCATAAGCAGGATACCCGAGACGTTGAGATTCGCGGCCCTCGGAGTTTTCCAGAGATCGAACTGCTCCTCATATACCCAGTACTGAGCTCTCCTGCGCGAAAGAGTGACCTGCTGCCTTTTCTCTCTCCCACATTGCGTCTTGCTCGTTGAGCTCAGTGTTCAGGGCCTTTCATTACGTCACATACCCCATCAGGCAAGTCGGTTTCCCCATATGGAATGACACTGATCGGTCGAATGTGCTCCACAGGTCGCGGTTTCAGTCTGCGCCGTAATTCTCGTCCAGAACACGACACCCTACGCGAGGTAGACTTCATTCTGATATACCTGCTGTTTGTTTGGAGTCATGACAAGCCGACCAGTTGTTGTCTCCTCACCCTCAGGTGATAGCGTATATTTCGACGCCCCCATTGCACACTTTGGCAACATGAGCGAAGCTACAGAGTCTGCCTCCCAGCCTACCCCAGCACCCGAAGCTGTCCCAATCGCTCCTATCGAACCGACAGACAAAGAGGAACCAGTGCACGTCAAGAAACCCGGCGAGCCCTCCATCCTCCGCCTCCCACAAGAGGACGAGCCAGAGCTAGAGCTCAAGCCCGACGGCGCAGCCGACACCATCAAGGCCTCCTCCCGCTCAAAGCTCGCCGTCAGCACAACCGCTCCGCGTGATACCATGTCCGACTCAGGCTACGACTCTGCCCCGGGCGACGCCCCAGCCGCACGCCCCGCCTCGCGCGCGTCCCAAGCAAGCGCTGGCGGGCTCCAGTCCATTCCCGTCGTCTGGGCTGACTCCCCTGTCGATGCAGCCCCGCGTGCCGCCTCGCCCTGGAAGCGCTCCCGTTTCTCCCGCGCGGAGAGCCCGGAGAAGCGGCCCTCGTCCCTCCGATCGTTCGCCACCGACGCCGGCGACCGCGAGAGTGTGCGTATGACGCCCACCGGCGGCAGCGCGGGATGGCGCTCGCAGGCGCCTGGCGAGCGCAGGCGGCGTGTGAGTCTTACCGGGGGCAGCTTTAGGAGTGGCGCGGGGACGGTGGGCCCGTCGGCGACGCCGAGGCTGGATGAGAGCTTCCATGCACGAAGCGCGAGTGCGGATGCGGAGCTGACGAACAAGCAGAAGGCGAAGCTTGATAAGGTGGCGGGTGAGTAGACTTAGTTGCGTTGATATCAAACAGTATTTCATGCTTATGTGACTCGATGCCGACCATTAGTGAAGGACGGCAAGTGGATGGCAAAGGTAATCAAGGAGGAAGCTAAGGCAGAGAAGAAGGCACTTGAGGAGGCTATGAAGGAGCTCTCGGAGATTCAAAAGCTCCAAAAAATGGCAATAAAGGTGCGTTGTGTATCAAAGCTAGCACGGAACTACATCTCAAACTTGGTGCGTCGTAGGATGAGTCAAAGGCACACGCGGCACATGCAAAGGCTCTCCGTCAGTACCACAAGGAAGAGCTAGATTTCTTTGCGGCGCGAGCAAAATTTGAGAAAGCTCAAGCGGAGCTGCAAGCCCAGGAGGACGCGCGAGAAGCAGCTCGGAATCATGCAGAAGAAGCCACAGAGATGCTCCAAGAGAAAAATAGGGAGGTTGAGTGGCTGAGGGCGCAGAAGGCTGTTGATGACGTGAGTGGCAATTTCGACCTCCTAAGGTTTGCATATGCTGACTGACACTCCATCTATAGCGTGAACGAGAAGCGAAGCTTGCACAGCTTGCCGGGAAATGATTATGGCATTTGATGATTTGATGTTCTTCAGGACTGGACTTCCTGGATGCTGGACCATCTTATATATGTAGTACTTCGTTCTGTTCTACCTTCTTCTCGCATGCAACGTTGATGAAAGCTCATTTGCCCTTGGGGATTTTTTGGTCTTCGAACATGATTTCCGACTCTGGTTGTGGTACGAGATAGAAGCACGGTCACACGAGTACATTCATCGGGAACTGCTAGTATTACACGTTCTTGGGAAGCCTCGCATTCTACTCATTTACTTGTCACACGGCTGCCTCTTCTGATTCATCCATCGGTATTTCGGAGATCGTGGTCATCTTGTATTCCGAAGGATCATCGCGATATTCGGGTCCGGCTGGAAGACTTGATAAGCACTCACCGAGTACAGCAACCAGATGAACACTGACAAGTATGCAGGAACTCATCCTGCTCCTCATTCGACAAATCCTCGAGTGTCTTCTGCTTCGTCTCAGGTATAAGCAGTGTCGAGAAAATTGCGGTGATCATGAGGGCGCCGAATATCTGCATTCTATATATCTCCAACGTGTTCACACACATCATGGCGAAAGTACAAGATCCTTACATGTGTCCGATCCACATATTTTCTCCGCCAATGTCCTTGAGCCACTGGAATGCGATCTGCGCGAGTACGGCGCCAAGCTTGCCACTTGCGGCGGAGATGCCGTGTGCTGTTGAGCGGTACCGCGTCGGGAATGCCTCACCGGGAATGACGAATGTCGTCGTGTTTGGGCCGAGGCTCTGTGCAAAGTCTGCGAAGCAGTAAAGAAAGATGAACGCCGAGCGCGCAGAGGATGTCGTCTGCGTTAGCTTGTTATATGCCGAACCTAGTGCAGCGCGAGCGGAAGACGGTTTGGCATCAATTTCAGCATGTCGTACTCAGCATACTCAGCAGACAAAGAGAGAAATACGCACCCATGGCGATGAGCAGAATGGTGTTGATGGTGAAACCTGTGAGCTGCAACGGGATACGGCCCCAGGTATCGATGAGCAGGAAGCAGGTAGCGTAACCAGGGATGAACCCTGCGATGGACAGGATGAGGTTTCCAATAGACACGTTACGCATGTTCTGGTATACGATCGCTCCGGTGCTGCTCAGGTCCTTGCTGGGCGACCCAAAGTGAATGGCCTCCAATAGAATAGAACTATTCAAGCTCAGGCCGTACACTGCAACCTGTAGGAAGAGAAGGTGGAGATTTTGCAAGCCATAGTGACCAGAAAGCTTACATCGAAAACAAACCAGGACCATGAGGTGCCTATGAGCACCTTCATATTTTTCCACTGCGAGAAATAGGCGACAAAGTCGTGTCGCGATGCTTTAGGTCCGTTAGCACGGATCATGGGCGCTCCCGAACCGACGGAGCCGGTTTCAAGGTAGCTGTCGACATCCCTTGCCGCCTGAGCTACGTTGCTTTCAATGTCCATAGTGAATCGCGGGCTCTCTGGGATGGTAAGGCGGAAGTAAAGCGCGATGACTGCAGGGACGCAGCCCAAGCCGATGATAATGCGCCAGATCTGGTCTAGACCCTTCAGGAGTGCAGCATCGTCTTTGAGGATGGAGGACTTGTAGGCAGTGATTATGATGGTAGACAAAATTGTGGCAGCTGACAGTCGTACATGGTCCGTTAGTGTGGTCTTCAGATAATGAATGATGAACGAGCTTACTGAGTTGGCCCCAGCCGTAGTTTGAAAATACAACAGCCATGAGTCGGCCACGAATCTTAACGGATGAGAACTCTGCTGAAATGACTGAGCTCAAAGGATAATCCCCTCCGACCCCTATTCCCATCTGTCATAAGCGTCAGGATCTCCCGATCGACATAGTATGGATCGGTGAAAGACTTACAATCAATCTCCACATGATAAGGAGGTTGATAACATTGACGGCATAGCCTGATGCACAGATAGTTTGACCAAATGTTGCGACGATCATTATAGTAAGTTCTAATCCATCTAAATGGATCAATGTCAAAGCGCTGCGGGTGTCAAGGTGCAGGGACATACATACATATGCGCTTGCGGCCGAGAACGTCCCCTAGCCATCCGAAGAGCAATTGTCCGATGATGGTACCAGCCGGGGTAGCGATCTTCACTCCCAATCCTTGCCCGAGACCAAGCGATCTACCTGCGATGCCAGGCATAGAAGGGTCCTGCGCTGCAGCAAGAAATGCAATCAGGCACTAAGCCAAGGGTTACGCGACATTGACCAAGTACCTGTACCGTACAGGTATCCCAGCATGGTTGTGATAAGATTGATGGCGTATATGTCATAGCTGTGTGTCAACTGTCGTATTGACAAGCCGTTGGCATAACTGGGAATAAACACTAGTGCATACCCATCGGCAAAAAATCCAGTTCCAGCAACAAGAGCGATTTTAATATGGAACCATCTGAATTCGAAACACGTGAAGAAATAGAATATATCGAAGTGTTAAGTAGAAACGTACGAGAAATGCGCCTGGTCCATTTTGGCTAAAACCGCCCTCCGCCGTTCATTGACTTGGCGAGCAGTCGTTGGCTCCTGCTCGTACACGTCCATGCTGTTGGATGGCACTCTACGCAATGGGCCGAGGATGAATGAGGCTGGGGCAGTGAGGACCTCGAAGGGGCCATTCGGCGGTAAGGTCCAAGAAGCTATGTACTATACATTAACGGTAGGCAGCTACCTCCAGCCATCTCAAGTGAGAAGAAGTGTAAGTAGTGAGACCGATGAACGTGCGTGGACCAAAATTACGAGGCACGCGACGCCCCTTGGTCTAGACAGAGAAGCCCAGTCATTGTCACATTTGCTAAGAGCGGATCCGAGCGTGGTGCCTATGGGTGGGCAATTCTGCGACTGTGTGGGCAATGCTTCTGCGACGCTGTCAGAAGGTGCCGAAGAGAGTTCTGGGGCCATCACATTCACGTCTTTGAGCGATAGATACGATCATACCAAGTCTGAAGGTGGGTCTATTCATATACTGATCTCTGGATTCAGGGATTTTGGCGCCGTTGTAAACCATCCACTCAATGTGCAGGAACGACGAGAAGCGAGGCGAACAGACTCATCCTTAGGCTGACATAGAGTCTCAGAAGATAGCTGAAGAGCACACAACATGTTGAGAATACTTGTGCCACAAAGCTGCCAAGGAAGGCCGGGGAAAGTAGTAGCTGACATTGAGCGTCTTAGTGTCCGGCTGCAGTAATTTGAGACCCTATATCAAACTATATCGGCGGCAAGTGCTCCAGACCGTTGTGCTGTGTAAGTCTACAGTGTGCAATATGCTCCGAAAAGCAGGTAGAGTCTGGACAGCCAGGATAGCAATGGGTTGAAGGCGAATGCCGACTCACTTATTCAATGTGACATGTTCGAGGAAATGTCCCGGGGCTGAAGGATCACATAAATGCGGGAATACTGCAAGAATACAGGGTAGCCAAAGATACGAGTAGATACGCCGTCTGTCCAGAGGTGAGTAGGGTGTAACTTGCAATGAGAGAATTGTGAAACAAGCGATCATAGTGAGTGCTATCTCTCACGGTGACGATTCACCCAGCTCAGACGGACATTCAGGTGATGTGCCACTTGGTCCTCATTCAGCCGTGGTCGCCCATGTCACCATCTGAGTTGAAAGACACATGCTGAAAAATAGCCTGGGACAGAGGTCCCTACAATCTTTGTTGACGGAGTCACTGACAACTTACAAAAATCAGTTTGTCGAACTGTCGAGTCCTTCGGCGAGTCGCGACGGTGGGCGCCAGTGGTGCGAACGTGATGACCGTGTGAATGGATATCCTGATCGAGATGTGATAACGCGCTCCTTGCTTGCCGTGCAGATTCGTCGACGGTAGCGCACCGCGGTGACTACGCCAATCCTGCAATTCTCTCCATTCCCCATGAGCTCTACACGAGCTCGTCTGTAACAACACATTTACTACTCTGAGCTATCAAACGCATAGCTCAGACTTTGCAATATTCCATGTATCCCGCCTTCCGCCGTCACCTTTCGTCCATCCTCTCGCGTAAGAAGGTCGCTCCCTCGAATGCCTTCCACAAAGACCGTGACGCCCTCCGGGCGCCGAACAGGCAATTCGCCACATTCTTGACGTCGTACAACCTAAGGTCGCGTGCACGTCGTACGGTTGCTCCGGCTGCTCTGCGCAATGTGCACATTCGGGCGCTATCCTACTCCGCGATCCCGAGGTTCATGCTCAGGGCGCTACGCGTGCCAATCGCTGGAGTGACTGTTGGTGCTGGAGGTCTTACCTATGCCAACTACAAATTTGAAGGTGAGTTATATTGATTAGTTGTTCAATACGGAGGGGTGACAGTCCTCGTGTGCTAACAGAGTTCAGGAAAACGTCCGCAAACTGGATAGCGACCGCGCAGGATACTGCTGCAGACTTGCTCGATACCGCCTCGGATGCTGTCAATTCAGTCTCTGGAACGGTCAAATCTGTCTCTGCTCGTGTATCAGATCGTGTTTCTGAAGTCAAATTGCCTGAAATTGAGACGCCACAATTCTTGAAGGACCTCTTCGCGGCTTTCGAAGGCCAGGATGGTCAGAAAGGGGAGGGGGGAGAGGGTGGCTCGAGTAGTTCAGGAAAAGGACCTAACGAGGACGACGCTGCGGCACTGGCTATGATGATGGCAGCAGCGACACTCTCCGCTTCGGACTCGAAGGCTGCGGACGCGGACACGTCGAGCGCGGATCCGCGACAAAATGGCCTGATGCACCTCACGCGCAAGCTCATCGAGATCAGGACTATGCTGTTGAGCATTGACCAGAGCGACTCGCTCAAGCTGCCCAGCATTGTTGTTATCGGAAGCCAGAGCTCTGGCAAGAGTTCTGTGTTGGAGGCTATTGTGGGGCATGAGTTCCTGCCCAAGTACGTCTTCGATGCTCCGTGTTTCTTTCTAATGTCATTGCACATAACTCATCACGCTCCCCAGAGGAAATAACATGGTAACCCGTCGACCCATTGAACTCACACTCATCCATACTCCTGCAAATGAAGGTGGCAAGGAGTATGGCGAGTTCCCTGCCCTCGGTCTTGGCAAGATTACGGACTTCACACAGATACAACGCGTTCTGACGGATCTCAACCTCGCTGTTCCTGCATCAGAAGCTGTATCCAACGAGCCCATCGACCTCCGCATTTACTCGCCGCGCGTACCGGACTTGACTTTGATTGATCTGCCAGGCTACATCCAAATTGCGTCGATGGATCAGCCAGAGTCACTGAAGGAGAAAATTGCCGGCCTCTGTGAACGGTACATTCGCGAGCCGAACATTATTTTGGCTGTATGCGCTGCCGATGTTGACCTTGCAAACTCCCCGGCCCTCCGCGCTAGTCGCAAGGTGGATCCACTAGGACTGCGGACAATCGGTGTGATCACGAAGATGGATTTGGTACCGCCAGAACAGGGTGCAGTGATCCTATCCGGCAATCGCTATCCGCTTCACCTAGGCTATGTTGGAGTCGTGTGCAAGCCCTCAGGAAAGCAACCCAGGGACGAGTCGACAGCAGTGCTCGCGACGCGCGCCGAGATGGACTACTTCATGGGCCACCGCGAGCACTTCGGGTCAGGGCAGGTGATGGTGGGCACGGACACGCTCCGACGGCGGCTCATGGAGGTGCTTGAGTCGTCGATGGCATCGTCGCTGCACGGGATCACGAACGCGGTGCAGCTTGAGCTCGAGGAAGCGCAATACCAGTTCAAGGTGCAGTACAACGATCGGCGCGTCTCCGCCGAGTCCTACGTCGCCGAGGTCGTCGACACGCTCAAGACGCGCGTGCGCGAGTGCGCCGCGCAGTTCCGTCGCCCGGCCGTCCGCGCGCGGCTGAAGGCACTCCTCGACGAGCGCGCGTTTGGCATCCTCGAACAGCTCTACTGGGCAGACCGTCGCGCTCCTGAGCTCGCCGCGCTCGCGGCTGACTCGCGCGTCAAGCCAGAGGATGTCGAGCCATACTGGCGCTACAAGCTCGAGGCCGCATCATCGCTACTTACGAAGTCGGGCGTCGGGCGTGACGCGACGCTGCTCGTCGCAGAGGGGCTGCGAGGGCTCATCGAAGCGATCGCCGCGGGTGAGCCGTTCACGCACCACCCGCGTACGGCGGAACGCCTAGTGCAGTTTGCGCACGGGATCCTCAGGGAGCGCGTTGGGATCACGTCAGACCAGGTCGAGAACTGTATCAAGCCGTACAAGTACGAAGTCGAGGTTGAGCCGCGCGAGTGGGAGGCGGGTCGTGCAGAGGCGGTCGGCCTGTACGAACACGAGCTGGAGATGTGCGAGGGGAAGCTGAAGGAGATCCGCAAGCGTGTTGGTGGGAACCGTAGGTTGAATGCGCTCACATCGTATGTGCGCTCGCTCGAGGAGAAGGAGAAGGAGAGGAAGCAGAGGAGGCTCGCTGCGCCTGAAGGGGAGGAACCCGAGCCGATGGCGGACCTTAACGGTGACGATTATCGGTACCCGCCTGCGCAGATTCTGGATGGTAAGCGTTGAATTGTATTATACTCACCGCTAAGTATACTGATGCGATTGTTCTATGTAGCTCGTCATGCTATGCTTTACAGCGAACGTCTGAACATCCTCAAGCTACGTCTCTCCACTCTCAAGTCGAAGCGATGCAAGGCAGGACCCGAGAATGATGTCCTCTGCCCAGAGGCTTTCTTGGAGGTGGTCACGGACAAGCTTGCATACACTTCAGCAATGTTCATTAACATTGAGTTACTGGAGCATTTCTTCTACCAAGTATGGCCACGACCTCAACCCGCTTACGCTACCTACTGATTACATTTGATTATAGTTCCCCAGAGAGATCGACTCGCGCTTGCTATACGACCTCGAGCGCCGGGAAATCGTCGAGTTCGCTCGAGAGAATCCTGAGATTCGTAGACATCTCGACCTACAGGAGCGTAAGGACAAATTGGAGGAGGTGCGTGCTGATCGGTGCCGCGATTTGACAAGTTATTGACTCTTTACTCGGACCAGGTCATGAAGCAGCTGAACAGCCTAGCGACCCTGAGGCCAGACGTTCAGCCCAGCCCTCGGCGACAGCGCGGACTTTTCGGTGGCATGTTCAACTAGATACTCGGCTCAGTTACCCTGGAACTAGGATTATGACGACTTGTTACGTTTGCACACTGCTCATATAATGCATCTCATGGTCGAAGCAAAGAAAGGTAGCCAGATGGAATGTATGCGGAATTATACAATCAATAAGATTACAGGTACATCATGAACGTGTATCTATAGCTTAGCTTTTGTCTTCGCGGCCTGTGGAAGGAATGCACATCAGTACGGGACTAAGATAGCAGGGTCTAAGACAGACCTTGAGCACGCCGTCGAGCTTGGTAGCGAACATCATATTGCCCTTCGTCTTCAGTTTGCCGGTCATGAAGGCCTTCTGGCCGTCAGTCTGAATGCCCGTGTCAGTTGCTGTCTCACCCGGACACGCATGCATGATGTACCTTGCCCGCAGCCAGGTCCTGGAATGTCTCGTCCGACATAAGGATGGTCACGTTTGGTTTCGACTTTGCCGCGCCCTTGTAGACGGAGCCGGTCGTCTTCAGGTCGATGGTCCAGATGCCCTCCTTGCCCTCCGCGTTCTTCAGACGCAGCTCGAAGATGCCATTGGTCTGTGTGTCGCGAGATTAGAGGGGTAAGGCGATGTCACGCAGCACGCACCTTCTTGATCTGCGCCTTCTTCTCCTCGTCATTGTAGCCGTCGAACACGGCAGCGAGAGCAGCAATGATGTCCGAGGACTGAGTGAAGCGCAGATGTGAGCCTCTGATGTCGTTGTAAACGGTGGCGGATGATACAGACCTTGAAGCCGGCTTCCTTGATGTCGGACATGGTGAGGGTGTGACAGAGGCGAGGGGAGAGTATACAGGAGTGGTTCAGGCGGACGAGAAGTTATATAGAAGAGGGAGATGGGGCTGTGGAACGGTTGGGGACGGCGCTTGGTAGCGAGTCTCAGTCGGCCATCTGAGCTCGATGTACTCACCGAACAGATCCCGCGTGCACGCACGGCATGTGATTGTCCTCCCGTATGCTCTCTCAAGCGCCCACTGTTCAAGTACTTACTCCTTCCATCCTCCATCTCACAACATACGATTTCTCAACGGTGTTGTTCTCGTGAACATTGAACAGTCTGAGACACCTGAACTTGTACCCACACTACTTCAGATGCGCTTTACCACAGCTCGGTTAGCTCGCAGTCAGTAAGGTTACTCAACTGGGCTAGCTACCATGCGCCCCCCGGCATCATAGTATCTACGTCGAATGATTCGGAGGAGATTAGGCTGTGAACTCTACACTTTGCTGGATTGCCGCTCTGCCGATATCACCAATATCTTTCGGGAATGTGTCTCCCTTTTGACATGGACGATCTGGGCCTCACGCTCGCCGAGCTTGCGAGTCGCGGAACCCAGAAACCAGTGGTTGCCGTTGTCTCATCTTATGTTTACTCGGTGCATCCACAGGCATAGATATTCCCGGTGGCGATTTGCGAGGGGGGCTCATAAATTGATTATCGACTAGGACAGACATTCACCTGTCCCAAGTTTACTTCGCCATAAATATTCATGTCCCTTCGACATCGATTGCTTCGCCTTGCGGCTTTACCACTGAAGTTGTGGCATATGATGGTAACAGTTTGAGCCATAGTTTTTCAGGAAGATATCTAACTCTGAGCAAAGCTGTTCTGCTTCTTCTGTGTGATGCGGGTCACCTTCTGTGTGCTGCAGAGGGCACGCGTCTACTGCAGTACGTCACGATCTTCTCACAGCTCCCTTCGTCCGGCAAGCTCGGCTCACATACATCCAAACTCCTGTTCAAAAAGTCACTGGACAGTATTTAATGCCACCCTAGAGATAGCCAGGATCACGCACCTCACGGCGTCCCGACGGATTCCAGACTTGTTCCGTATATCTTAAACGACATGATCTAACCAGGATGTTCAGTTATTCGGACATTTTCCCCGACTAGTCTGCACCTGCCTAGCATGTCGCCCGCAACGCCCCCTCCGTCAGGAATATACGTGCCTTCTGTGCTATTCTTCGATGAGAATGAGGATTTTGACATTGCCTCAATTAAGGCCCATGTTTTGCGACTAGCTCAGGTACACCGTTCCGTCTTTGCGATCGAATATATTACGGCTTAATTCATTCACACATGTAGGGCGGTGTAACTGGTATTCTAGTTCAGGGAAGTAATGGCGAAGCCCAACACCTCTCGCATGATGAGCGAAAGGAGGCAATTCGCATTACAAGACAAACGCTTGATGAGAACGGCTTCCAGCAAGTCGTGATCGTCGCGGGGACAGGTGGTCAGTCGACTCGAGAAACGAAGAAATTGTGCGCGGATGCGGCAGACGCAGGCGCAGAGTACTGTTTGGTGTTGACACCTGCAGTATGGCCTCCCCAGATGACTCCTGCAAATATTCTCCGTTTCTACCGAGAGGTAGGTGTATCGCTTGCTTCCTCTTCAATTATTAATCGTACGATCACGTAGGTCGCAGATGCATCGTCTATCCCAACCATGGTGTATAACTTCCCGGTGGTCACGGCTGGGCTCGACCTCACCTCGGACATCATCTACGAGCTCGCGCAGCACCCAAACATCGTCGGAACGAAGCTCTCTTGTGGAAACGTCGGCAAGCTTCACCGCCTTACATCCTCCGTTCCTGCGTCGAAATTCGCTACGTTCCCCGGTGTGTCCGACGTCTTCCTCCAAGGACTCGCCTCTGGCAGCGCCGGCCTTATCGGTGCGCTTCCTAACATCGCACCCAAGGCACACGCAGAGCTATACAGACTCTATAAGGCGGGAAGGATGGAAGAGGCGGAGCGCCTGCAGGGATTACTGGGGCATGCGGATTGGGAACTCACTAAGATGGGTAGTATTGCAGGCATCAAGGCAGCCTGCGTGAAGCACTTTGGCTACGGCACGTCGGTTGTCCGGGGGCCTCTGGATGTGGTCGAGTTCGACACGGCCAGCACTGGGAAGCTCGATGAGCTCATTTTATTAGAAATGTCGCTGTAGAGTATATACTATGCTCTTTCATCACTTTCTCTGATTTTATGCATGGAACTCCGCTAATCGGATTGTTACATTGGCATGATATATGACGACTTTAACCGCGTATTGTCTCGATTCTTACTTCCCTGACCTCAGCAGAAGAATGCAGCATGTCTCTCTCGCCTGAGGTGCCTTGAAGTCCCGTTCGGCTAGCATACCCAAACCAGTACTTCATGGTCACTAGGACAAACAGTCTAAAGCTATATTTCGGATTCCTGAGTCGTAGCACAGTGAGGGGAGACACACCTTTGGATCATGCAGACGTAATCACTTGTGCCGCGTCTTTCCAACAAGGATCGGTACAGAAATATTCAATGAGGGTGTATATCGATGTCACATAGTCGACTTGCCTGCGCAGTGCGCGCGCACACACAGCGAAGAGGCTATAACACAACTGTCGTTACCACTTATTCCGAAACAGCACTTCACCAAGACGCTCCGGCACGCTGTCACAGGCTCACGGATAGTCTGCTTCATACTCCAGGGTCCAACCCGTAGTACACGATTTCGGGAGTTACCGAACTGTGCCGCGCAAGCCGAGCAAAGCCGAAGTCATGCCGCCACTCTGTCAAGGCGCGTCGACGCGGTGTTGCAACACGTCTAGCGCGACTGTGCTGACCACTATTGCATGTATACGTGCATATAAGCGCATATGCTTTCACGAAGATCCTATGACGCTTTCTGAAAATGTCCCGGCCCTCGTACAGCTGTTAACGAGGTGAATACGGAGACATAGCGCTATGCCACATCCTAGGGCTGGTATACCGCGCACATAGAATCATACCACAGAAATCTAGACCGAGAGCCCGCGAGATATTCGTTTACCGGAGCTAGAGCGAGACAAGTTGAAGTGGACAATGGAGGACGGAAGGTCATAATGTTCACCGTTGAAGAACTGGATCTTACTGCAGCCACAGTCGTGCCACCGGCATGGTTCGGCTATCCATCGGCAGAGCGCCAAGCGAGCGAAATCGTGTACTACGGTCTCGAGGTCGGATTATGAAGCAGACCTTTATCGTGATCGTCCTCCTACCCCTCCGATAGATCACTAGTAAAGGTCTGCCTACGGGAGACTAGCTCACGGACGTAGGCGCCTATATGTGTGGCTGAACTCTTTTTTTTTTCCAGTCTAGCATTTGTATAGCGCCGTCGACGAACAAAACGCCATGGGAGCGCACTAATAACACTACACCGAGTCTGACACTCTACGCGTGCCTCATAGATGTCCTGCACTGTTGGCCCCGTATTCCACCACCGAGAGTTGCGTCCGCGGCAGCCCCTTCAGGGGACTAGGTGCCGGCAAAGGGAGGGGCTGGGTTGAACCGTCCTCCACACCCACCACCTCAGCAACGAAACCGTCTTGGGAGGCATTGCTCCTCGGGTTTAGACCTTGCGCGGAACTCCTCAGGAGAACGCAGAGATGCTCGATATAGTGGCCGACCGTAACGTGGCCGGCTTAACGGTACGCTACGAGTGGTATAGGGTGGCACTTGGTCACCCTCAGAGTTGGCGAAATATGATATGCCCTCCAGCCCCGGCGTTGGGCTCGCAACCTTCCGGGCAGTTCAGTCGAAGCCATGCCCTTGCCATCGGTCCCAGTGCTATTGGTGTGAGCGGCGCACATGCGCCTCCCCGCCAGGGATACCCAGCTCAGGCGGGTGTACCACGCACCGCATGCCTTGATGGGGTCCTACCTCACCCCGACTCACGTTCATTTCCCCACTGCGAACGTTGGTGTTCCAGGTCGGCTTCTGCCTTCCAGCGCCCGCATGTCACTACACCGCATTGGGTCGTTCCGCACCCCGTATGGGGCTCTGCGCAAAGCAGAGGAGGTGGGTGGCATCGTAGGTATTCGAGATTGTCGGTCCGGCTGTCGTAAACCGCGACGTCGTGGGCTTGAGGGTTCTTTTGGTGCCGCCTCAGGTTAAACTCGAGTTGGCCGAGGCCGCCCCGAGCCCGCTGACTTGGCATTTTCTGAAAGATTTCCGCGGAAATAGGAATGCGAACGACGAAAGAAATGCGTCGTAGAGATGATTAGTGGTAGGTGTTTGGTATTGTAGAGCTCGACAGGACACGTCATCGCGAGGGAGGGCCCTCAGGTGCTCGGCGCCTAATCGAGATGGTGGTGGTTGCGGATGTGTGGCTGAACTCGACGGGTGCAGTGAGAGCTACGCTGGGCGAAGCTGATTCTTTCTTGTTACAACACATCAACGCAGAGTCGACACGTCTGCTCTATGTTTTATTTCTGATCTAGAGTGACCCTAGACACTGTCCCAAACTTTTGGCACTGCATGGATCCCTTGCAAAGCCAGAATTTGGACTCCCACCGTCCGCTGC
>KB445804.1:507392-528888 GCA_000320605.2 Gelatoporia subvermispora B
CCTTCCAGCGCCCGCATGTCACTACACCGCATTGGGTCGTTCCGCACCCCGTATGGGGCTCTGCGCAAAGCAGAGGAGGTGGGTGGCATCGTAGGTATTCGAGATTGTCGGTCCGGCTGTCGTAAACCGCGACGTCGTGGGCTTGAGGGTTCTTTTGGTGCCGCCTCAGGTTAAACTCGAGTTGGCCGAGGCCGCCCCGAGCCCGCTGACTTGGCATTTTCTGAAAGATTTCCGCGGAAATAGGAATGCGAACGACGAAAGAAATGCGTCGTAGAGATGATTAGTGGTAGGTGTTTGGTATTGTAGAGCTCGACAGGACACGTCATCGCGAGGGAGGGCCCTCAGGTGCTCGGCGCCTAATCGAGATGGTGGTGGTTGCGGATGTGTGGCTGAACTCGACGGGTGCAGTGAGAGCTACGCTGGGCGAAGCTGATTCTTTCTTGTTACAACACATCAACGCAGAGTCGACACGTCTGCTCTATGTTTTATTTCTGATCTAGAGTGACCCTAGACACTGTCCCAAACTTTTGGCACTGCATGGATCCCTTGCAAAGCCAGAATTTGGACTCCCACCGTCCGCTGCATATTCACTGGCGACGGATGTATCCTTCATGAGTGCCCGATGGCTGGCTCAGATGCGGTCCCAGGGTTCCAGGTGGTCTCAGTGCTGCGCGCCTCTGCGACACTCTAATTTTCGTCCTACCAAGGTCGTCCGCTCATCGGCTGAGACTCTCTTTGCCGCATAACACGCATTGCTCAACTCAAGTGGACGATAACTGCGGACGTACTTAAGTCAAGCGACATGGATTCAGATGACGAAAGGCAGCTTGGGAGGGAGCGGGCTGCCAAAGTTGAGAATACTTGGTGCCGTAAGTACCTCAGATTCCAGCTTGTCTCGGTGACTAATGCTTCCATCTAGCCAACCCACCTGTGATTGACCTCAGGCTCTACGAGACAGCAGAATGGGAGGCGCAAATCATGGCGTTGAAGAAAATTCTGGAGATGCAGAAACGCTTGGGGCGTCTCCGACCGGGCAAATTGATCTATTCAGTCGATGCCATGAGATCCATCCCTCGCTTTCAACGCTTCTGTGACACGCTGAAGGGCTTCCATGAGGTGTGTATCCGTATGCGCCACCAATGCGCCAGTGGACGTTGTATGCTGAACAGCACTGCAGGGGTCCTTGGACCTTACGGGACGCTACAAGACGCGTTATGACGCGCATCTCAAACGCTTCAACGCGTTTGTTGCGGAGTTTCGTCAGACGATGAAGCATGCCACCGACCTTGGAGATGGGCAGTATAGGTTCTCAGAACCTTCAGCCTGGCAAGACTTCAGAACCAAATGGGGGTTGAGTCCTCTGATGGATACTAGTATTGACTACTTTGAGAAGAGAATCGGTACGAATGAGCGATGTGAGGTAGCAAGCCAAACTGACCGGATAATTTCAGACGAGGTCCTGGTCCTCATGTCGCAGTCTTCGCCCAATTTCAAGAGCTGTGCTTGATGGATCTGCCGCCTGAAATATTCCTGCATATCATGCATCTTGCCAACATAGAGGAAGCTCGCGCTCTTGCTACGACGTGTCGAGCTCTGCGAGAGATATCTATTCCGTACATCTTTGAGGTACCCATTGATTCAGTTTCGCTCTCATGCTGAGGTACTCACGGACATATCCGCAGAAACGCCGAATCACAGTGAAGTGCCACGGCCTGCGCCACGGTCTAAGAGAGTCGAAAATACCCGGAGTCAGCGGAAACGAGGCGGCACTGACTTCTGAGGCGGAACTCCAAAAGAACAAGACAATTGAACAAATTGACTTCGTCCTTACACATGACCATATACTCCGTCGCACCAAGACACTATCAATCGAGGACGAATGGACATTTCTCCACAAAGGGGTGCTTGGCCTCTATCCGGAGGAGCCGGAATATGGAAACTTACGAAAGCCGATATTCGATGGCATTGAAAAAGTCTTGGAACGAGCCCAGCTATCACGAATCGACGTGAAGACGACAGGCATCACCCCGGGGATGATACAAGCTCTCGCGAAAATGGATTCGCTTCGTACCATACAGTTCCTCGACTGCTCGTTCTGTCCGTGTGCAGATGAAATCTTCGATCTGCCCGACCTAGCGTCCGTAGAGAATGCGTACTTCCTGCAAGGCCCACGATCAGACGTCAACACGCTGGAGCTCGTTGCTCTCGTGACCGGAGTGCGCTGCCTCGTCTTGACAGGATTTGAAGACGAATGGAACTTCCCTGACCGCGATCCGTATAGTTTCGCTCAACATTGCGATCCATTCGGCACACTGGAGCGCCTGCACATTACCCATTTCGACCTGACTTGGTTCATAAATATTCAGATCTGGATCCAAGAATGCGCCTTGTTCGCCGATAGACCCTGCCTAACGCATTTCAAGCTCGAGTGCCAGATCGGGCTGGAGCAGGAGGATCTCATGGACCTCATCAACGCCTTGAGAACCCTCCCGTTGCGGGTCCTCTCAATCGAGGGCATCAGCTACGCCGGGCTAGACCTAATTGATCGTCTCGCAGAGGCGTTCCCGGACCTTGAAGCCCTCACACTGGTCCGACGCGAAAATGGCGAGACGAAGCAGAGCGTCTGGCCGCACGCAAGCTGGGAGTACGCCCACAGACTTGCGCAGTTCCAGCACCTGGAGTACTTTGCATGGAACTTCCGCATCAACGCCGCCACTCCCTGGAGAATTTGGGACACATCCCTGTGCGCGTCCGGATTCCCGCAGCCACCCGACTCGTACGAGGAGGACGATTTAGAGTTCACACAATTCGAAGGGCTACGCTGGATGACGCTTTTCCTGGCCTACTGCAAGACGCTCAGGACTATCGTGTTCATGCCCAAGATATTGTACCTGCCCATCGTTCCGTTCAGTCCGAGGGAGGATGAAGACATCGACCTCGCTGCGTATGGGCGGGATCCTGACACGCAGATGGCGAAATACAATCCGGAGGCTGTCCCTGGTAGGCATCCCTGGTTCTTCTGAAGCCAGCTCCGCGCTGGTGCTGGGGTTTGACTGTTCCGGTCATGAAGATGCTGCTATGTTGCTACTAGATATTGTCACACCCGAGTTCCATATTAGAGCAATCGATGGCCCGCGTGCCGCTGGCACAGTCCGCAGCTGGATCGACATTCGTGCGAGCTCGGTTATCTAGGACGGACAATCTCATGCGCCGATCTCATGTGCTTTTACTGACAAGCAATGGATTACACCGGCGCAGTCCAGTGGGATCATGCTGGAATGGAGTACTGCCTCGTGCAGCCTAGCTCCAAGAAACGTGTATTTCACATTGTGCACTTGTTATTATCTGCACAATGGACAGAACAGTTCTGTCAAGCATCTATGGGAACGCGGGGCGCCTGGGCACTTCCCGAACGACGCGTTCCTTGGAATCACGGTGAGATGATGTACGTCGAATATCTGAAACAGCGTCGTCCGAGAATGCCTCTGGAGACGGTATAGCACGCGAGCGGGATAACTCGGTGTCCCCCTGCTCGCGGAAAACCGGCGAGAGCTCGCCGCGCGAGACTTGTCGACGCTGAAAGCCAATGGAATGATGGCAGAGATGGAGGAGGGTTGAGCGGCAGGCAAGGGAAGGGAGGACGCTGGCGGCGGAATCAGGTCGCCGTGGCAGCATGGTCACGTGCGGGCAGAGCTTTCACTGCCCCCCTTGGGCGTTGATACAACTCAGCTTGCTCGTTAGTTCCTCTTCGTCGTCTTCTATTCGTCCTCGTTGTGCACGACATCCTCCACGACGCCGCCCACGACGCAGACGCTCTTCTTCCCGCCAAAATTCCCTCGGGTCTGCGACTCATTCCTCCTCTCCTTCCCTTTAGAAGTACCCTTCCAGTAGCCAGCATACGCCAACCAGCCGACCCATGCTGCGGTCGCTGTCGCTCTCCCCTTCCCGTGCCCTCTTCCTCCTCGTCGCCGCCTCCTGCTTCCTCGTCTTCTTTGCCTCGCCACACTATGACCTCCTTGGGACGAATGATCGCGCCCCGTCGATAGCTCGTCGGCAAATCTTCCCCTTTGGACCTGGAACCGACACGGGCACGGGCACGGGCTCGTCGTCGGGCAGCTCAACTGGGTCATCAACGGGCTCTGGCACAAGCGGCGCCAGCTCTGGCACGTCAGGTAGTGCTTCCGCTACTAGTGGCAGCTCCGCTCCCGCGACGAGTAGTTCGAGTGCCCCGGCCACCCCTACCTCCAGCAATACGCCCACGCCAACCGTCCCACCAGGATCGAGCAGCTCATCTGCACCACCTACTTCATCCTCGCCACCTACCTCGTCACCACCCACGGACACAGCTTCATCTACATCATTCACGACCGCGCTGAGTACGGCGCTGTCGACAAATGCCCAGGGCGGTGTGCAGACGATCACGTACACGGTCACCACTCCCGTCGACACCCCCTCGGCGTCCGCCTCGCAGTCAGCTGCTGCCGACCAAAGCGGAAACTCCAGCAAGGGCGTGAGCACGTCGACCATTGTTGGTCTGTCGGTTGCGGGTGGTGTGGCACTGATTGGTATTGTGGCGTTCGTGGTGTGGAAGTTCTCCAAGAAGCGGTTCTCGGACGATTTCGACGACAGTGAGTGTTTCCCTTACTCTCCACATGCCCACAGCGCGTTAGCTTGTCGGCTTCACGACTACAACACCCGTATCTTGGCTGGTACCATCGTGCGCGCCGATTTTGGGGCACACCACGCGAACATGGGGTATCCATCGTACACTGATGGTCTTCGGGCGTTGCTCGGCACGTCTGGAACCTGGGACGGACATGCTCGGTTGCGAGGCTACTGCTATCTTGCATGGTTTCCTGATATGGTATCGTGATCGTACTGTCGGTACGCATCCATTCAGGGCTGCCGATGGTTGTGAGCGCATTCGGTTCTATGCAGCGCCCCGCCGCCATTGGATGCAGGCCTATCGTGTTTCTCGCATATGCTACGTCGCAGCTCCCATACGTTCTCATACACATTCCGTCATTTCTTGTCCGTTGACCTTGATCCTTTCAGGTGAGGCGATCAAGTGGCCCGAGCTCAACACCCACGGCGATAACCCTCACGCGTTACCCACGACCCGCACGGGCGGTGCGGGCTTCGACACAGCCTCTGAGCTCAACCTTCCGCGTCCCGAGTCTCGGGCGGGTTCCACAACGGGCACAGCTACTTCGACAGTCGACCTTTTGTCAGTCCAGCATGATCCATACGCTGTCCCGCCGCTTCCGCATCTTAACCCCGGCGTCAGCCCGTACCGCGATGATCCAAATGCCCCCCCAGGCGTCTACTACGACCCGTACAGCGGCCCCGTGCCACACACCCTCGACGGGCCGGGTGCGGAGGCAATCCCGATGACACAAATCGGCCGTGCACGCTCGCCCGCACCGCCGCAGTATCCGTCGTACAACGACGGCCGCATGAGCCCCGCGCCCAGCCAGTTTAACCATCAGGCGGCGCGTGCGCGCAGTCCGGGCCCACAGGCAATGTATGGCGGGCGTGTGTCGCCAGGTCCTCAGGTCGCGTATGGGCCTGGTCCTGCTGGGTATGGCCCGTGAGGCTGCAGAGGTGGCGATGGCTGGACCATTGGCGCGGTGCGTTCGTTCGTATTGGCTCGTCGCGGTTCTTGGATAGGATTCAGTTGGCAGGGAGTTTGTGGGATAAAGCGCTTTGGGGCGGGGCGGGGGCGGGAGAGGCATTTCGGAAAGGAAGGACTATCAATATCAAGTATCGATACCCGTTACCGTGCCACACACAAGACATGCATACCACTCACGCCGCGCGCGGCACGCCCACATGTTCCGTACCGGATGCGCAATCTAGCCTTCGTCCGTCCGTCCCTCTTGCTCTCTTGCGCTGCCTCTGAGAAGCCTCGCAGTGCTGGGCGTAGGCCTTGCTGGCACCATTCCATCAAGCGTCGCGCGCGCAGCCTGGCGTTTCGTGCACGACATGCGATGCGTCGCGTCTACTCACGTGTGCACGTCCCTGTAGTGGCGCCCACGCTCCTTACCAGACCCACCACCTTCCTGCGCCCCGGCCCATCCAACACTCGTTACCCCGCGCGGACCCGGCACATTCGATCATTATTCCCTCTCTCTCGGTTCCGTCTCATCGCGCATTGGCCTCGGACTTCGCTTGCATATAGACGTTCGGTCATTCAGTATTCATGTGCTCTACATCCTAATGTTTGGCGTAACATATCTACATTCGTAAATGCAGACGCAGATAGAGACGACATGTCTTGACTATGGAGGACAATTTTTGGAAAAAGTTCAGCCAGCTAAGGCTTCAATACACGATGTGCGACTGATTTGCAATCATGTGTCTCGTTCAAATTCGGGATAAGTGTTGCAATACCTGCATTGCTGGAAGTCTCGAATTACCCTCAACATTGCTCTCCTGTGCGTTCGGATTGCAAGGTATTACAAATGGCGCTACAAAAATAGCTCAGACGAGATCTCGCAATTGCACACGTACCAAACTGGTCCAGGTAACATGAAAGCAACAGATCAATATATGAGGTACAGTACATGCAACTCTCAAAGTCGAACACGGTTCTACAACGGTCCTCAGTCCAATGATCGCCGCCCAAGTAAAGTCGTGATCTCTCGTCTCTCGCGCAACCACGTCGGGAACGTGACCTCTGGTGCCTGACCCTCCTTCATCTCGATGAGGTAGTTAGCGAACACGATGAGTGTGCCATAACGGTACCTAGGGGATGTCAACGAATTAGCCCATGAAAGCTATTCGGGTCAATGAACGTACAGATAGTTCACGCCAAGGTCCATCAACTTTCGTTGCTTAGCGCTGCCCTTCTCGCAAGCGTTGACTTTGAGCTTGTAGCTGGTATTCGTGGCAATCTGAGCGACCCCAAAGTCATCTTTGAGGGAAAAGACTTACTCATAGACAGCCTTGCGCAGGTTCTGTACGTCCTGCATGAGATCGATCGCACGATCCGTCAACCGCTTCGCAAGCTTGCCGTGCGAGAGCACTCCAACCAACTGGAGGATCGTCTTGTACTCTCCTGGATTCAGACAATCACGGCGTCAGAGAAGTATTGAGGTAGAAATTGGTTCTGCCGTACCCTGCAAATATGCCTCTTCCTCCGACGGACCGTCAATGGAGTCGTAGCGATCCAGCGCGCTCTCATCCTGCTCCTCAGTGCTACGGAGAACTCTGTCTTCCTTCGCATGATCCCATTTGAGGGTAGTCGCGATGAGACAGGCGGTCACCATTCCTGTCGTTGTCCTACCACGGCCCATCTGGCAATTGAAGACCATATCCCCGGCATTGGCGGAAAGAAGACCTTCTCGTACACGGGACAGCAACTGGGACAGTGCTGCTGGCAGTGGTGCTTGTTCATCGGTCTGTAGAAAGATGTCGGTTGAGCACATTTAAGATCTGTATGAATGGAGACGTACCACTGCCACACGGTCGTAATTGACCTACAGATTACAATAATGCTGGTGAGGGGCAATGTTTCGCCTCGCAAACGTTACACGTACCTTGTAGCCCTCCTTCATGACTAGACTGTAGACGTCACGCGGGGTCATGATGTCCGACTCCTCGACGTTCTCCCAGATTGGTATGATCGAGAAGACTCCAGGTCGCTCCTCGACCTCGTCGTGGAGTAGAATGCGACCCCCGCTCTCACGGATCTCCCTAAGCACATCCTTCTTCAGGCTGTCTTCCATTGCCTCGACCACGCTGGTCGTTACACCTGTTGCCCTGCACCATAAAGCAATCAGAGTCTAGTTTGAGGGATATATATGATTACGCACTCAACATTCTCCAGTGGACGATCAATCAGGCGCAAGACATGCGGACGGCCAGCTACATATAGCACAGGTTCCTAAGAACATATCAACTACACGTATCTGAACAGCAGTATACTTCCATACCTCACGCAATGAGGTCCAGTATGCCAGATTCTTGCCTTCCGGATGGGCATCAATGCGAGTCAGTGCATTCCTTAGACTAACGGAGAGAGGTAAGGCACAGAGTGATGGTACTGTTCTAGGATCGAATCCTCACCCTTCAACTGTCGGCATCCCACTACAGCAGACATCAACAACGGGTCCTACCATATACGTTGATGGAATCCTTACCTTCCGCAAACCCACTTGCCGTCCTGTGTCGTCTCTGCCACGAACTCCGTATCTTCTACTGGTGAAGATGCACCGGATCTCACCAAACGAAGTGTAAGAGGTGTACGTCGGAAGTTCGGAGAACCTTCGATCCGTCTAGACAAACCACAATTAGTCGGTACAGTTCAGCGTCTCCAACGAAGACTGGGACCCACTCTGGTAGACTCATCTTCTGCAAGTTCGAGAAGAAATCGCTCTTCAAGATTGTCGACGCGGAGAGAATGCTGCCGGAGCGGTTCGCTACGACCTGCCTGACTTCGTCTGGTTGCGCTACACCGTTCACGGCATCGACGCGCTCCAAAGGTTTCAAGGTGTCGATGTTGTCCGTAACCAGCTCCTTCTCGAATGTCTTGATGACTTTGTGCGACTGAGTACAAAATAACTCAAGGTGGACATATATCGGCTCACCAGGACGGTTCTCGACGAAACTCTCGAAACTCTCAAACGACTGGACAGTGTCAGGCTCGATGGATTGCAGGTATGCTTGGAAGATAATGAGCTCGAAATATCTCCTCAGATTCTGCAGACCTGGATGCAGCCATTTAGCATGCAAGTTGGTACTCTGTGCAGCCCATCGCACCTCTGTGAGCAGATGCGCGTCTCTTACGCTCATCGTTCGCTTGCTCCGCCTGTGTGCGCGCTTCTTCAATGGAATCCCGTAAGTTGTAGACCTCCGAGCATAGGTCAATTGCATCATCGACTGCGCTCTTCACGGCTGGTCCCTTGCGGATGACTCGCAAAAGGTCTGACAAATGTCAGTCGATAGGGCCTCACTTCATATGAAAGAACATACTATTAATAACCGTGTAAGAGTGCCGTGGCTTGCGGTAGCCATCGACGCCGTCCAGCGTAGCCAGGGACGTGGATGTGGCCGAACGGCTTTCCAGCCGTGGTGTAGTCGGCACCTTCAACTTCGCCGGGCGTTCTAGCCATTGTTGGATGAGGACAAGTAGAATCTGTGACAATTCGTTATTAATGTCGCATATCAAAGAGTCATGTGTGATTCGAAGCATACTGATGTCATGGTACTTCTACCCCGACCCAATTGACAATTGATCACGATTGGGGAGCTGCTGGCGTTGCTACGGATGACAATATTGATGAGTTCACTCAGGTCGGAGAAGTCGGGAGGTCGTTCAGCGGTCATCGGGATGCGTGCATAAGCCAACTCGACATCGTCTGAGATGTATCTGCGGGCAGCCATCACATCCTTCAGGACAAGGACATTCTCAGGATCTACTTCTTCCCAGACTGGGATGACCGAGCCGTCCGGGGTTTCGGTGTGAAGAAGCAACTTGCCCCCGAATGAGTTCACTTCGGCGATAACATCTTCTCGGAGTCGGTCCTCGAGGACCTCGAGACGTGAGGCAGAGATACCACCATAGTCTACGAAAGTGTCAAACTCGAGTTTTCTGTGATTCAATGAGAATAGTGAACCTTTCATGTTTCGAAGCGTGAAACGTTCCCTTCTGAGACAGTACGGGGCCCCATTGATATATACAATGGGCTCCTCCCTCAGAGCAATCCATGTGATACGTTTGGCCTCAGCATGTGCACTGCGCACACGACTGACGACCTCATCGACAGCCTCCAGGGTTGGCTGGCCGAGTGCATAGATCTTCGTTCCAGGAATTCTACGGAAGTTGATGGCACCGCGAACTCCATTGAGTACGTTCTGCGACTTGCTCAACCATTGATCTGACTTGAGTAATGTCCTGTGAGGTGAGAGTGTAAGTCATGTGATATGGGCCAGGATGCTCAGGATTACCCTTCTCGTAGAATGATACCGCTGCGGTTCTAAGGAACCGAGTCAGTACTAATGTGATTCGGGTTTGATACCTCTGGCGTACCCTCACGACATGATCGGAATATTCATCGCCCAAAATCTGACCGCCTGCAATGGCAACGTCGTTGTGCTGCCCAGCAATCAGAGCGCCCCCTTGAGGTCCAGTTTTGGACAGGGATGAAAGGTCATTGATAGGAGCGAAAACGTTGAGACGAGAGCCAGAGGATTTCCTCAGGAATGTGACTTGGCTGGTCCGATAAAGTCAGGGCGGAGTCATGCATACGTCAGCCGTGTACTCACTTCCAGATCTCTGTGCGGGCCTAGAGCGAACGACGAACATGAGAATGTAGTGCTCAAAATGAAAAGATAGTCCAACCTTGAGCCATTCCGAGAAACCTTGCATGAAGTCATCTTGCGTATTGACGTAATTAGCGAAGGCTATGAGGAAGAAACTTCAGGGTTTCGTGAGTCGACAGCTGCGATAAGATAATGTAGTTCGACCCACTATTTCTCTAAAGCTTGTACTGCTTTATTCAAGAACATCTCTCGCTCAGATTCGTCCATTGTCGACGTTAATGAATACTTGAGGCGATACGTGAATATGTCTTCCCTGAGATTCGTGACCTGATCACCTAAACATTGGTGGACCATTGGTGATGTAATCTGTTCAGAGAACGAATATGTGCGTACAAGAGTCGATGACTTTGTCGACTAGCCTCTTCGTGTTCAAGCCATTATCCAAGCAACCTAGCAGGCTCAGTATTATACCGTAGCTCCCCATATGAGCCTTGCGAAGGCTGTCGAGGAGTGAGGAATGAGTGAGAAGCAGTTCGATCGCCGCCTGTGGGTTCTTGGTCTCAAGATCTAGATAACAGATTCATAATCTTCTGACCGTGTATTGAAGGAGCAAGCTTACATTGATGCAAAATATAGGTGATACGGAGTAATGATCTATTCAAGTCTTGCTGGGCACTGGCTTGTTCGATGACTTGAGATATCTTCGCGCTCGGAACCTGTAGTTTTGAGGGCCAAGACAATGAGCAATCGGTCGGGTATCATTAGCATAAGTTCCCCTACATGATTGCTTGCTGGCTATCCAGTAACGTTCGGTAGGTGCTGAAATGGTAGATCCAAAATAGAAGGACGTACAGTACTCGAACCCGATTTCGATGAGCTTCGCGTGATGAATGGGTCTTCCATTCCACGAGCAATTAGCTGTTTCCTTCGTATAATACAAGCAGCTACCATGGCGAATGTCGTTCGCACTACGCCCATGCCGCAATTGAACACAAGAGCGGTATTCAGGGGATCCGTCTGCTCTATTACTCGCAGATAGGCATCGAGGTAGTTGTCCTACAATAAGTTGTTTAGGGAATGTATCAGACATGTACTACCATTCTTCTTACCTCTATTGGCCGGTCGGGGGAGATGGGAATACTAAACGGAGTTATATATAGAGGTCACACGGCTGACGTACGGCTCACCGATGATACTGTAAGGGGGATTGTAAGCATACCTAACAACTGATAATAGAAGACAAGATACCTCGACGTTCCAGCCATCCTTCCGCATGCCCTCCATGAGTTCTCGTGTCGTTCTGACATTAGCGGTATCAACAGCAGTCCAAGTGGGCAAGATTGCGCCATATCCCGAGTCGGAAGCTAAACAGTGTGCTAATGAGGCCTGAGTCGGAATGAAACGGGTTGTCAGACTCACCGACTTCGTTATGCGTTAGAATCAGCCCTCCGTACCTGAACAACAGTGTCAGCCATCAATCGAGCATCTTTTCGTACCATCACCGGCCCCCGCTCACTTGTTGGCTTCTACTAATATATCACTCTTCAGACGTTGTTCAATAGCCTCCAGATTCTCTGCGCGGTCTGAGAGCTTCAAAGTCCGTCGTGGCTCAGCGGAATCGCGCAATACGAATGGCCGGCCGGAAATGTACACTTTAGGGGAGAGGGTTCAGTACTTGTACATACTATTCACGCATCACACCAATATGCATAATGACAAGGCTTCGAAGCTTGACATTGGTTTGCGAAACGAGGTTCACAGGCGGTAGTGTAATGGGAGTTATGCATACCTATAGGCTCTTCTCGAGTACAGAACCATACTACATGTGTGGGATTCGAGATATTTGGGCGACAGCGAAGTACTGACAAAATGCCCCGGAGACCTTGCGAGCGAGGCTGGGCCACACCGAAGACATTTAGGTTACCCAGCTTCGGTGCTCTGAAGTTCGGCGCTCCATGCACGTTCAAGTCAAGGTCAAGTGCTCGACCTGGGTGTAAAAATTGTGAGCAACACAGTCAAAAGCGACATAAGGCAGTCAACACACCAGAAGGATAGTGGTCCGTCTTCAGGATGAAACCTCGAGATAAGACGCTACCATTCCGCGTCTTCACCACCGAAGGGCCAGATCGTTGCAACTGAGGCATGAGATCGAGAGGTGCAGCAGCTAGTGGATGTTCCTGAGTACCCTCAAGGCCATGCACTGTCCGCAGACGATCCATAGCAGGTCCGGTACTTGTAGGGAGTGGCTTCGGTCTGGCGGTGCCCGGCGGAGCCGAAGAGGGACGAGCATCCTGGAGACGAGACAAATGCACAGGGCCGGGCGGAGAAGACATGGCAATTCGTGGACAAGACGGTATCCCGAACAAAAGACCGAGGGTGTTGGAAGCAAAACAGGATGTTTGAAACTGACGGTGCGCACGTCACGGTCGACTCATCCGCCCGCGAGGCGCGCACGATGCAGTGACGCATCGGCTGTTTCGTCGCAACTCTGCGACTTACCATGACCCGCCTCGAGGCCGCTACTCCTTCGCAGATGGATTGCTCGTATCATAGTCGGCTTCATAACGGTCAAACCAAGTAAAGGATCGCCGTTGCTACTTCAGAGTCTGGATGAGGTCGCATTCATGGAGCCTCGCAGTGGCGTACGGATTGCAAGACTCGCATGGAGGCGAGAACGAGTGTACCCGCAATGCACCGCTGCACCCAGCTGGCGCAGTTCATGATGAAAGGAACGTGTTATGGCAGGCCGGAATGATGGAAGTGCTGTGGTCGTGTAACCCATGTGCGCCAATACTCCCTGTGATTCGTCGGATGCTTCGGCTCTCATGGTCGTGCACCTACTACAATCGGACAGACGGTGTGCAAAGTGAAGATCAAACGTTCGCAGGTGGTATCAATAGTCTGAGAGGTAAACAATGCAAGTGGATCGACAAGGTTACACGGATGCGATACGGATACAAGGACATGACTGCTTCGACAATGTGAACCCAACTACCCCGCAAACGAATGGCGAACCCCCGGGATAAACTTTTCAAATCTACGCCCAGCTGTCGATGAGAGAGTCCCGCATCTCCCCGATGACCGCTGCCGAACTCTGGCCTTGCAGCTCTGCATAAAGCATGAACATTCAACCCAGCAAGAGAGATTTATGGCAAAGAACGCACTGAATGTAGCCTCGATGACGCTGATCTCCGTTGCCGTCGTATCAAAGCCTGTGAACGCACACCAGTCGTTCACCACGAGACCTGCACCGATAACGTCGGATCCGCGATTGACAGTACCAGCCTGCATCCAGATCAGGATACGAATTTCCTTAGCAATGAACGAGGATGCACGCACCACGAGCGGTATTTGCAGCAGACTGCTAAGCTCATCCTGATCCTGCACGCTCGTCTTGGGGTGCACCAGGCCACCCTGGTTAGTGATCGCACAGTAACTGCCGACAAGCACGTTGTCCGCGATCGTTTGGCGGAAGACCTCAACCTTCAGGACGTCTGCGATGATCTCCTCTGTCTCGCGATCAACGTCGGGGTGCACAAGGGCAACATAGTCATTGCAGGCGATGACGTTGCCCAGTGCGGATAAACGCTCTTCTACTCGCTGGACGGCTACGGCGTCGGGTAGGGAGTTGCGGAGGTGTTGTAGCTCCTGGTCGGTGGTTGACGAAGGGACGAGGAGACCATGACGGTTTCCTAAGAGCTAGATGAGCATATTTGAGTAACGAGATGTAGATGCGCGACGTACCGGCTGTCAGACGACCGACAATACGAGTACCTCCAATGGTCGAGTGTACGATCGGGATAACATCACCGAGCTCGCTCTCGAAGGCGGAGTAGAAGTTTGTGCTGCCTCCTACGGCGCACAGGCAGTAGCTGTTCGTCAGCTTGGAGAAAACTCCGATGTCGCTGCTATTTTCAAACTGAATGCCTGAAGTCCCAGCGTCAGACTTTGCGATCAAGATCAGTGTCGAAAAGCGTACGGGTAGCCATGGTCGCAGGGAAATCTCGTGAGCGTTAGAAAGGGCTTCTTGAGGTCGGTTGGTAGCTTTTGAGAGTTCGGAGGTGAAGAAAGATGCCCAAGGAGGTTCAAGGGCAGTCTAAGGAGTGGTAGATGGGGGAGGATGTAGAGAGGGAAGGCCCGATATGTAGGTGCCACAAACGCCCAAAAATTCCTAAGTCACTACGGACCCGAGGCGCGCGGGTCCGCACTAGCGCTCTCCTGCTCTGGAACTGTCACTTCAACGACTTCTCCTGACTGCTGCTTTCACCGCCTTGCTTTGATATTGACTCCTCTGAATTGCGGGATTCTTTCAAGTTAACTAACCGCTCGCTCAAGACTTGACTCACGTTTCTGTCCGGCGTTTCAGTCATTTTCCTGGCGTCGCTTGACTCCGGACCAGGATGCTATGGCGGCAAGCTATCCTCGGACGTGGTAACACTGCCCTCAGTCGGTTTCGCTCAACGCTGTGTTGGTCTCCTGCCGCATCTACATCTGGCCTCTTATCACCACAGATAAAGACCCCTGTGCGCTCCGTACCTTATGCTCGGCGGAATTATGCTAGCACCTCACAGCCTGTTACGAGCATTGAGAGGATTCTTCTTGATACTATCAAAGTAATAAGACATCCACCCAAGAAGGATATCTGGTACTGATGTACTCTCCAAGGCTACCGGCCCGGTATCGTATGCAACCTACATGCAAATGTGTCTGTCGCATCCAATAGAAGGGTACTACATGAAATCTTCCAACCCCATCTTTGGTACCAGGGGGGATTTTATCACCAGTCCAGAAATTAGCCAAGTGTTCGGGGAAGTAAGTTGAATAATCTAACGATCCTCGGCACACAAGGATGACGAGCTTGCAGCCGCTGGTAGCTTGTCGGCATATGGTTCCTGTCACAGTGGATGCACCATGGAAAATCACGGGGAATACGGCTGGTAGAGTTAGGCCCCGGCCGCGGCACCTTGATGAGCGATATCTTGCGTGTTCGTATTCCTTAGCGTAGTCCGCGGGTACAATGCAATAATTAGTGTCCAGGTCATGTGGCAGTTCCCTGCCGCACGCGCAGCAGTCAAGGCGATACATCTTGTTGAGACAAGTCCGCACCTACGAACAGCCCAAGAAGCAACCCTGCGGCCTTTGACTGCTAAGAAAGAATGGTGTCCCGAATTGAACTGGCATAGCTCGGTTGATGAGATTTCACATGATAGTGATCTATTCACCGTTGTAGTTGCACATGAGTTCTTTGACGCACTACCGTTCCAGCTTGTTGAGGTAAGTGTATTAACATGGCATTCATGGCGTCGCTCATACTTTGGTAGAAAACGCCTCACGGATGGCGTGAGATATTATTGACCTCCTCCCTTCCCGACCTACTTTTACCCTCGGGTACCGAATCAGTGTCTGCATCTCTGGACGTTCCCCCGAGTACGATTCTATCCAAAAGTACCGGATCACGCTTCCGCCAAGTCCTATCCCCCACCTCAACTGCATCCGCAACCTTACTTGGTCTGTCCTCTCCCCGATTTGAAAAGATGCCGGTCGGCAGTCGGATCGAGGTTTCCCCCGCTTCGTTCAAGATTATGCGGCAGATCGGTGAACTTGTCCAAACCAGTGAAAGCGCGGGAGCAGCTCCCGCGGGCTGCGCGCTCATCGTGGACTACGGAGGGGAGAAGGCATATGGCAGTTCGTTCCGGGTGAGCATGCAGTTTGAACATCGCGAGCCGGCATTTATGCGGCTACTCATATTTCATCCGACTGGACAAATACTCACATCGTAACCCGGCGATCTAGGCATTCAAAGAGCATAAAATTGTCGATGTGTTCCACCGGCCTGGGGAGTGCGATCTCACGGTGAACGTTGACTTCGCATACCTTAAAGAAGCTGTGTCTGGCCTGGGTAAGTGCTGTCCTTGAGTTTCCTGTTCAATTTCTGATTGGTTTATATTCGCTCTTCTGCCGTGCTTCGGTGCCCTTTGTCGGCTGTACGGGTCCCGTGGACAGCACGACCGCATGGCCCCGTCTCACAAGCTACATTCTTGACCCGTATGGGTCTCGCGTCCCGTGTCAGTGCACTAATTGCGAACGCGAAGAGCGAAGACAGAAAGGCTGAAATCCAGCAGGCGGCACAAAGATTGGTCGATCTGACTGGGATGGGAAGCCAATACCAGGTCATGTGTCTTACTGGGAGTACTCAACAAGAGCCGACAGCGGAAGAACGATGGCCTTTTGTCTAAGACCGTTTTTCCTAATCCAACGCGGAAGCGGTGGGAGTTATCATACGCGCTCTTGCGCTCTTTGTCCACGAATCAGTCGACCTTGTCATCTTTCTGAACACGAATAGTTGCCGGATGACCGTGTGCTTGAGATGACAACTGTAACTCACGGCTGCTCGGGTTCTATCCACAATTTGCTCTGTTTAAGGTCCCGACCAGATGCACCGCGCGTATCAAACGCGCCCATCAGCGAGGGTCGTCGAATTTCCACAAAGCGTTGCGCTCTACACCGCCCTCCAAGGGAGCTAGAAAAACGTGCACGTGTAGTGCAAATGATCAGGGAGGTTGCGCGGGACACTCGCAAGTCGGGCGAGCCTCGGCCTTGTGTAGTTCATGGCCGAGGTTGACCAACAGACCGCAACATGTATCATTAGTCGAAGGTCTGTATTCAGCAAGGTGTACTAATCGCAAAGAACATTTGAAGTAGGTCGGGCGACTGACAAATGGCGAAAAATCGGCTCACAATGTTAAAGGGATCAGCGATACCCAGGTGATATAAATACCGAAGGAAAGCTGGACTGCGGAAGCAAGAACTGTACCTGCAAAGCAAACCTTCCTACCTACAATGGCTTCGAACATCTCTGCCTCAAAGAAACTCATCCTTGTAATTGGCGCGACTGGTGCCCAGGGATTGGCGGTCATTGACAGCCTTTTGGCACCCCGCGAGGATGGCACCCCGTCTCCATACGCCGTTCGCGCGGTAACCCGCGATCCGCTCAGCCGAAGAGCTCAAGAGCTCCAAGAGAAGGGCGTAGAGATCGTCAAAGGTGTGCTCACTATTGTCACTCATTGCCTATCCTTCTGACCTAAGTACTCACGCATACAGGGGCATTCGATGACTTCCCTTCCATGTACTCCGCTTTCAAGGGAGTCTACGGCGCATTTGTCAACACCGACGGGTTCACTGTCGGCGAACAGAAGGAAACCTGGGCAGGCGTCAGGCTCTTCGAGATTGCCAAGGAGGTCGGCACTGTCCGTCACTATGTTTACAGCAGTTTGGACTACGCACTGAAGGTAGAGAGACATTCGCTGATTGTCTGCGAACGCATACTAAAATTCTAGCTCTGTAGAAAGGAAATTGGAACATGAAGTACCACTGCGAGCATTATGATGGCAAGGCACGGGTCGCGGACTACATGAAAGCGCAACAGAGCATCGTGAACGATGACAATATGTCGTGGAGCGTCCTGACCTCCGGGCCGTACATGGACATGCTGTACAACGTACGCCATTCCTCTCATGAATTGCCATAGAATAATCGATGACATCCTTGGGAACAGATGATGTTCGGACCCTTGAAGAAGCGGGATGACGGGACATACGTCTTCGCCACTCCTGTCGGCAACGGTCATGTTCCCATGGTTGCCCTGACTGATATCGGCTACTTCGCGCGGTACATCTTCGACCACCGCGAGGCCACCTCTGCGCAGGAACTCGAAGTTGCGAGCGACATGGTCGGCTGGGAGTACTTGGCAGAAACATTCCGTAAGGTGACGCGCCAGAAGGCCGAGGTTGTGTACCTCCCCTATGAGGAGTGGTGCGGGTACCTCGACCGGGTAGACGAGCCCGTCGCTAACGAGCGAAAGAGCGGCGAAGGCTACCTATCTTGGAGGGACAACTTCGCGGGCTGGTGGGCTCTCTGGAGGGATGATGTCATCACCAGGGACATGGACTGGATCCGCAAGGTCAACCCCCGCGGTCATAATCTGGAGTCCTGGATGAGGGCGAAGGGATATACTGGAGAGATGAACAGGAAGCTCTTGAAGAATGCGGAGGATGACAAGAGTGTCGTCCCCAACTGGTCCAAGATTGCACAGCTCTAGTGTAACGGCCGAGGCATGTTTCGAGCGCCGCTCTCATCTCGTATAGTTCACGTTAGCAATCGCTAGACTTCTGTTCATCGGCGACATGAGCCATTACATGGTCATTACATCTGACGGTCTGGTCTCAAGTCACTCGCCACAGATGGCGGCGGAGCGAATAAGTTAATCTCGACGCCCCACCAGCAAACGATACGGTCATGAGACTGATCATGTTGAAACGCTACAATTCAGCAATCGTAAGGAGGCATAGATAGACACAGTCTGCCTTGAGATCGATAGCCGTTGGTGAATAACGTCATGTAGGAGTCCGGACAATAACATTGGCAACCAGCATTCCAGAGCGGAGCGGCAGACAATTAAAACACCGAAGTCAGCCGATCTGCAAACACACGAGAACCCGCGAGTGAGAAAACAGCCCAATGCTCGTAGACGATGGGGTAGGTCGCACTTACGTATTGGAAATACGAAGGAGCCAGGTACACATTCACGCACTTCTAGACTTTGCACGAGGCTCAGTGTAACGGCCGAGTCATGTTCCAATGTTGCTCTCATTTCGTTAAGTCACGTTAGTAATCGATAAAGTTCTGTTCGTTACTGACATGAGTATTTGATGATTTTGGTAGGCAGGTACTCGCCACAGATGATGGCGAAACAAATAAGTGAACTTCACTGCTCCACCGGCAAGCGGTACGGCCATGAGGCTGATCCCGCGAGCCGGCTAATTTTCAGTAGTCGTACAGGGGTAGCATAGATAGACGTAGAATTCCCCGAGATCGATAGCCGGTGGTGAGTAAAGTCATGAGTCCGGGCAAATACATAGGCAATCAACATGCCAGAGCGGAGCGGCAGACAAGTCAAATCCCGAAGTCATCCCATCTGCAGACACACGAGAAGCCGCGAGTGAGAAACCGGCACAGTTCTCATGAACGATAGAGTGGGTTGCACTTACGGATTGGAAATACGATGGAGCCAGGTACGCCTTCACGCACTTCCAGACTTTGCACGCGGCACGCGGCTCAGGGATCGCCTGCGTCGTTTCCTGCTCGAATGCTCTTCCCTGTCCCTCCCATGCTTGTCCTTCCCACCGCTGCCGGAGCCCCTCTCGTCCTCCCTCTCGTCCCGCTTTCTGCGATGCCGTCGCTCGCTACTCCGGTTACGCTCGCTACTCTCCCGCTCGTCGTCCCTCGCCTGTGTACCATCCCTGTCCTCTTCCTCATCCCCGCTCTTGTCTTGCGCCTGCGCAGCCAAGTCTTTCTCCTTGCGGCGCTTCCACATCAGCTTCTTGACACATTTCTCGCACAGCACCACCTTGACCAGCGCGAACTTGTTCTCGCCGGTCTCGACGTAAGAGAAGGGTAGCTCGAGAGTCGTCAACGCGGGCTGTATCTCGTCCTCGCCGTGTTCTTTATGCAAGGGGCAGCGCGTGTTTCCGCAGGTCGTCTCGCCCGCACCAGAAACGACTTCGTTCTCCGTGCGCCAGCGGAGGGCGAACTTGGAACGTCAAAGATTAGGGTCATGACGGATTAATCAGTGTACTTTCACTTACATTACCAGTCTTGTAGTGCTTCAGGTCGCACACAGCATATTCGCGGTATAGGTTGTCGTAGTACTTCTTCGCGACTTGCTCCTCCCAGGTCAAGCCGCCTTCCGGCTCATCTTCGCGTAGAAATCTATCAACTCAGACGGTACTAATTATGCATACAATGCAATATGCTTACCTATGGGACGCTTTGAGAACGTCGAACTCGGTCTTGGGAGGTGCTGACACGGCCTTGGATGTGCTGCCGTGCTTCTCTAGTAAGGGCATCTTGTGTATTCCAAATAGGAATCTTGGATATGATATTGTAGGGTGGCCCGTGCTGAAAGTATCAACGGTTCCGATTATATGTAGATCAAGACAGCAGTACGAACAACGCGCTCTGTTATCGAAGAGTGGAATATACAAGGATGAGCAGGCCAGTGCCACGGCGCGTCTGCCGACATTTGACCTTGCCCGAAATGTTCGGAGCGTTTGATGGGCGTCTACTATGCAGCCATCGCGCAGTCGAGCCGAGCCGAGCCGACCGAGCCGAACCGTTCGAACCATCCGAGATCCCAAAGGGCCGGTTCAGTTCATATCATAACGGCAGGTCTCACCACCACACTAACAGTTACGCTGCTATCATCTTCCAAGGGCTAAATTCCGGTTCACAGCTTCGCGCTCGCACCAAACCGTCATTCTCATGTCCCAGAATGAACATGCACCCAACATATCCCCCCACTCAGATTTTACGCCTCAATGTATGTGCACATCGCAGATAGACGACTTTGATACAGATACACATTACCCCCCATGATACAGCTGGTAAGTACCACCCACACGAGCCCACAGAACGCATGCGTTATATACAAATGCAAGGAACGTAACACATTAACGAAGGAACGTTTCAGGCTGCAACCAGCGTGTTAACGAGAGCGACCGGCTCGCGCGCATCGCAGCAGGCCAGCCAAGGAGGCCTCATCCCTGCGACGGCGCAATACCGGGAAATCGCGCACTCCACGCCCTCCCTGGGGCTTTAGTGCGCAAATAACATACCCACACATCTTCTGGGCCCAGGAGAACGCCTCCAGCCGCCCCTAATCCAAAAACGCCATCTCGCTCAGGCGCCTGCTCTCATCGTCCGCAATGCCCCTCGTCCCCAGCAAGATGCTCCCGCGGCTGTGTATCGTCGGGCTCAGCGCCTGGCGCGGGCGCGGGCGCGGCACAGCGCCGAACGTCGCGGACGTGGGCGACTGCGCGGAGTGGTGCGAGGACGGCGCGCCGAGGGACGACATGTCCGAGGGCGACGGGGGCGGGTACGGCGGCGTGTGGTACGCGGACGGGGGGAAGGTCGGGGACGGGGGCAGCGTGCGCGGGTCGAGCCGCGTCTCGGCGCCGCTCGCGACGAGCGACTTGGGGCGCCGCGCGACGGACGCGACCGCGCGGCGCAAGTTCGTGAGCGACGAGGACGGCCGCGGCGGCGGGTGCACCGTCACTGTCAGTGCGGGGGTCGTGCGCTACGCAGGGGGGGGGCTTGGTCAGACTCGGCGGGGTGTCAGCGAGACGGGATGGGGAACGCGACCTCGCGCGCGGTGCGCCATAGTCTGCTCGGC
>KB445804.1:539121-549893 GCA_000320605.2 Gelatoporia subvermispora B
AGCGCCGAGCAGAGAAGCGCCGAGACAGAAGCAGCAGCAAGGTTCTCTTCAGCGTGGGCCAGTCGGTGCGGCGGGGTGGGAGGCTGAATTGTCTGCCTGCGAGGTCGCGAGTGTGCCCCGCGCGTGTGGCGTTGCGCTAGCGACGCGTCCCGTGGGTCGTCGCAGCACCGTCCGGTGTCCCCGTGGCTGGGTCGCGTGAACTCTCCGTGTCGCACTTGCGCGTCGGCTTTTCCGTGCCAGCGGGAGGTCCGTCCGAGCGTGCAGAGCAGCACCAGTAAAATGGATCCGGGGAACGCGAGAGCGAGACGCGTCGCCAGCTCGCCCGCGCAGGCTTTATATGTCCAGAGCGTGTCGGAGACTAGTGCTTCGCGCATACGTACACGCAGACGTGACATTATTCACTGCAGTGGATCCGGGCTTCGTGGACGCGAACGTCCCCGGGTCCGGTGACTGGGGCGCGCGCCCACGTCAGGGAAGCGCGCGCGAGGTGGACCAGGTCTATTGACGCTAGAGGAGGGGGGTCCCGCAGTGCTGAGCGCTCTCGCCTGTGCGCCCTCGCCGCTGCTGTGTGCTCTCGCCCTCGCCCTCGCCGTGTCTCGCTGCGTGCTGTCGCCCTCGCCGTGTCTCGCCGTGTCCCGCGTGAGGGGCGTCGACGGAATAATTCAAGAGATAGAGTGTATTTTGGAGGACAGTGAAGAGTCCGCCCTCCGCGTGAAGGGTGCGCACAGGTACAGTCGTCCACACTCGCTCGCAGTCGCGCACGTCGTCCCCGCTCACCCGCGCGCCGGTGCCCCCAGCCTCCAGACTCGCAGCTCACAGCCTTGCGTCCCGCCCCGCGCCCGCTGCCCGCTGCCCGCTGCCCGCGCAAAGTCGTCGTTGTCCGCGCCGCCCTCTACATGCTGTCTAGTCGACGCCGCCCCGCGCTCTGCCTCCTACGACTCGGCAACATCCTCCTCCTCCCTCGCCGCCCTCCCGCCGCCGCCCCATTTCCATCGCTCACCACGGGCGCTTAATGCACCACCGAACGACGTTCGTCAAGTTATGAACCCCCGCGCGCACCACCACCACCACCACCAAGTCTGACCGTCCCGAATCGCGTGGCGCGCTCTTGAGCGAGCTGCGAGCCCACCTCCAGCCCGCCAACACATGGGCGCCTATTCTGCTGCCGTCAGACGCCGCAGCTAGTCTGCAGAGCGAGGCCGACTCTGCCGCATCTGCGTATGCCGCGGCGCGCGGTGCGCTGCGGACCCGGGACGAGGTGAGCGACTTATACTTTCGCTGGCATGATCAACGGAAACTCACCTTGTTTTGTTGTTGCTGTTGTTGTTGCTGCTGCTGCTGCTGCTGCTGCAGACCGCCGCCGATCCGATTCCATGAGCCGCGCAAGTCTGTGTGCTCGTCGTTGCGGTCCCGCCGCGCTCCTGCCCTCCGCCCGCGGGACCGCGAAAAAACCGCGTCCCGAGTGAGGGCGTCTATCTCGGAGCCTCCATACGCTACGCTCGGCTGCAGGCACCGGACTCGTCAGTGCTCGGGTCCGGGGTGTGAACCTGGTAGATCGCCACGAGCTGCGTTGGAGGAGGAGGCTGCTACTGCCGTTGTAGGCGGCGGTCGGTGCAGCCCAGCCCGCGACGGTCGCGACATCCACCGCTGCCACCGCGGCCGCCACCGTCGCGCGTTTGCGTTGAGAGCCCGGGTGTCGTTTGCCGCCGGCAGCATCAGACTGTCCAAGGCATTTGAAACAAACAGGTGAGCGCGATCCAGAACTCGACACAGTCCGCGGACACTCACCTCTCTTGCTGTTGCTCTTGCTGCAGACCGCCGCCGCCGCCGCCGCCGCCGACGACGACTCCACGGACCGCGCGACTCTGCGCTCGTCCCTGCGACCCGCCGCGCCCCCACCCTCCGCTCGCGGGACCGCGAAACATCATGTCCCGAGAGTGGGCGTCTATCCCGAGGCTGCGCCCGGCCCGAGACGCGCTCTCGCGCGCTTGGATGTGGACTCCATGGAGTTGCACCGCGCCCCGTGGACTCTGGACAGCGACGGCGAGCGACCGCGGGATGGCGACGGCGCAGTCCGAGATCACTGCGAGTGGGACCGCGTCGGGTGAGTGGATCCGACGAGCACAATCGCAGCCGCAGTGCGAGAGAGGCTCACCGTGTTTGTCTTGCAGCCGCTCGCGTCTCGACGGAGGAGATTGAATTGATCGACGACTTCGAGCGCGTGCTCGAGCCAGCCCGCCCTGTGGGCTCGACGTCAACCCCGCGAGAACACAACACAACGCGACGTCTCGCGTGTCCTCGGCATTGTTCCGCCTCGTCGTCCCCCTCGTCCAGCGCGATCTGCGCACCCCGAGTCGTGCGCAGGCGTCCCGAGCCCGGTTCCTGTCGACGCCCTCAACGCCGTGCTCGCCGGACATCGACATCTGCGGCCGAATTGCGCCGCGCGCGCCCGGACCGCGTCACTGAGCGGCCCACGGACCTTGCGAGTCCCCGAAGAGGTTGAGTCGCTGCTGCCGCCGATTCGTGCGGGCGCATGCGCAGCGGTGCACATAGCGTGGTACGCCGCGTCGGGGGACACGATCTGCCGACACCGCGAAGATGCTGAACTGCGAAGATGCCGAACCGCCAAGGTCTCGGATCGCCCAATGATGCGAGCAAGGAATGAGGAGACGAGGCGGCGGCCCAGCTGCGAGGAAGCGGCATCGGAGGGATGCAAGGAAGGCCGAGACGGGCGCAATGTGCTGTCAAGCCGATTGCGAGGACTAGGACCACCCAGCGGCGCGGGCGTGAGCGCGAACGCGAACGTGGAGCGAGGGGACGAGGTGCGGGAACGACATAAGGAACCGGCGCAGAAGAAGAGGCGGCGGCGGCGGCGGCGGCGGGCGCGGACGTCGCGCAAGCCATGTTAAAGAGAGCCCGCTGGAATGCGATTCAGTAACGTCGGAAAGCGCACACGGAATTGCAGACTCACTGCAAGTTTCCGAACGACTGTCCCGCACCGACCGCGCGCCACACGCACAATGTCAGCGCGCTCCTCGACGACGGCCGGACTGCGCTCGCTTGTCGCGCTGTGCCGCACAGGGCCGCCCGCGGGACGTCGAAATACGCCATTGACTTCCGCGGGCAGTGTGTGTCGAGTTACATGCCATCGGCGTGCTTCCATGCGAGGATGCGACGTGCCTACAGGGCGGTGCTCTGCATCGTCGTCGTCGGGCTCGAATCGCACGACATGGACCACGACCGCGAGCCGGCGGGCGCCGCACGTCCGTCTATGAGCGGACCGCAAAGATCTTAAACCGCCCAGGTGTGCGCGCTTGGCGCGCGTAGACGAGACGAAAGAGCCGCGGCGAAGCGGTGTGGAAGAGATGGGAGATGCGCTAAAGCAAATTGGAAAAAGGTGAGCGAAATCGAAAAAAGGAGCAGTGCAGAGTTCTAGACTAACTGCATTTCTTCGAAGATCCGTCGCGCGCGCGACTGCAACGACGACGCGCTCCCCGACGGCCTCTAGATCACGTCCACGTGTTGCGCTGCACTGCCGCGCGAGATGCCGCTCGCGGGACAGCGAGATACGGTGCCCACATCTGCGGGCAGTATCGAGCTCGGTGCCGCAGTAGTTCGTCGATGCCGGGAGCGAGGCCACAGCAAACGTTGCCTACGAACATCTGTGAGAACGGCAAGAAAATGTCAGCCATCAGACGTCGAAAGAAACGACCAAACACGGACCATGGAGATTGAGATCTGCCGCTCATGCGGCCCTCTCGCGTAGGTATTCGCTTGGATTCGTACATGCACGTTTACAGCGGTACAAATGCACTCCGTCTTCTGTGCACGCGGCGATATGCTCGCGAGATGACGAGCGGCCTCCGAGGATGCTGTAGGCCTACGTTACGAGCCGCCAAGGGTTCTTCGACGACGTGGACAGGTATGTATGTACACTGCGTGTATGCATACGGACGAGCTAGGGGTGATTCAATGCGAAGTAGAGAATCCCTGCACGATGCATGAACCCATGAGACAGTGTGAGACAAATGAGAAAACGAATGGATACTGACCGTTCCTTTAAGACCCCCGGCGATGATCCAGGAGCTTGCGCGCCGACTCACGTTGCGTAGTGTGCAATGTCGAGCATTCCTTCAGGCCGTAGTGGGCGCGCCGTGAGAATCGATATGCGCACGAGGAACCCGCTGTCGGTAGTGGCTTGCATCTGCGCTCGCCTTCAGAGTGGCACGGCCGGGCCTCGGAATATCGTGGATAGGTTGAGACCCGGAGCTTGTCCTGCGCGGCTCAATACGGGCTGAACTGTCGCTATTCCGAGAGCACGGCCGCCCCGTTGTCGGCACGTTCGACGTGGCATGTATCGCGTCGTGGATGTATTCCGGGATGAGCTGCTTGAGATAGTTAGCACTGTATTTACACCGAGAAGAATATAATAGCACTGACCTTTCTGACTGTTGAGCCTGTGTGCCACGCAATGTGTCGTGGTCTACATGACCTCCGAGGTGTCGACGACAGGTCGTGTGTCGTCCGGATGAGGATGAGGAGGAGGGTGGTGGAGACAATGGTCGGGGATCGGGGGTTCGAGGGTCTGACAAGGCAACGTATTAGTAGATTCTGAGCGTGAGCGACAGACATACCTTCTATGGTAGGTAAATTCGCAGCTTCTGGCGCTCCGCTGCAAGCTGTGCACCAGTGAGGTGACACTGCAGCCGCTCGGAACTGAGACCCGCTCGCTTCAGATCGCTTATTCTGGCGGTGTGCGGGCTGCCTCAGCCTGAGAATTTGTGACTCAATCTCGGAATCAACACTGAGATCTATTGTATTAAATGTCGTAAAGCGTGATATTCCGCAGAATTTGGACTGAAACGGTACAATTCATTTCTTTTATTCTGGCTTGGCTCACTCAGGGCCATGAAATGGCCCCGAAATAACCGAAAGTGAACAACTGTTCACTTTCCGCAGTTTCGGTGCAATTCTGACCCTCCAAGTTCTGCAGTGTAAGTAGTTCAATTTCACGACGATTAAGACACAAAGCACTGGTATCTTCCACAACTGTACAGTAGGGACTGGCTGTATATGTGTACATCGAAGACATCAGACATTGTGAGCATCATGTTAACAGCCCGAAAGTGGTTGTAAACATTCCGCAGCTGTCTAGACAGAAGATGGAAAGGATGCAGCCTGCGAGCAAAGGAATGTTCAGACTCCAAGCAAAGACAGAGACTGACACCGGTGGGACTTCGAGAGTGATTTGAGAGCCAGGAAACCTTTATAGTACTTAGATAGCTGGTCTGCCGAGGGGTGAGCTGTCTGCCCGAGGCTTTTCCGAGATACCTGAGAGAATAGTAAGTTACAAAGACACCAGCTGTGGAGCATCCAGCACTTAGCTTGAGGAGTGTTGTCAGAGACCATTCTCAGCTTGTATACCGAAATCTGTGAACACTCACACAGTGTGAACATGTCAGATAGTTGTTGTCAATCATGAAGGCCCGACTCCCGAGCCTCTACTTTGACAGATCCCAGGAAGTTGTTGCTGAATATCCATCATTGTCAATCATGAAAGCCCGACTTCTGAGTATTCACTTCGAGAGATTTCAGGAAGTGGTTGCCGAATATCCATCATGAAAACCCGAGTCTTTGCTTCGGGACAGTTTCTATCGAGAGGCTCAAAGCAGCATTGTTCGATCTTGCCTTTCTCTGCAAATTCCCAGTCTATTGCATTGAATTTTGATTGTACTATGTTACAACACCGACCCCAATCTGCATCCCGAGACTGGTCCACCGTGTCGGGATCTCCAAAAGTTGTTGTCAATCATTGAAGCCCGGATCTCATCTCGAGTCGAGACAGTCACCGTTAGGCTCCAAGCAACTCTGTTCGAATCCTATCTGCCATGTACCGTAAACATAAAGTACCAAATAAATCCTCTGGCAGCGACAAGGACACACCGGGGTCCGGAACAAGGATCTCCTCGTAAGGGTAGACGGAACCTAGGCAGAATACTGCCTAAATTCGGCATCTCTCCTTTGAGAGCAGGGTCCCTGTGGACCTTCTCTTCCGTGCCGTAGAATTCACGCGTGATCTGAAATGTTGTTAACGGCAGTATATTTCGATCGACAGCGTGCTGTGCATCGAGATCGGAGTTACGGATCGTAGCATGCTCGCAGATGATGCGCGCATGTTGCGTTCCGTTCACCCTGTGCGATCTTCGCTGGGCTCGTCGCGGATGTCTTCCGTACGTCGTACATATTGCCTCGATGCTCACCTTGTCGTTCGCGGTTCCACTGCACGCTGTGACATTCGATATGTACACAACAGCACACCGAGATACTGAGTGTCCTTCGACGAGGGCGCCCACACCGCAAGAGCCCAGCGCACGTTGTGCACCGTCATTTCCTGCTCGCACACTGTCTTCGTCCGTGCGTATTCTGTTGCGTAGGGACGGCGGCGGGTGCAAAGCCCACGTCGTCGGGGATATGGAACGTAACATGCTCGCATCATTTACAAGCGTGTTACGTCCCAGTCCTCCGGCGTACTGCATCGCAAAGTCTTCCGTGCATATGCCCACCCAGCGGCCGGCCACTCCGTTGTATGCTGCGACATTCGCAATATGCGAAGCAGTTTCTGTGGGTGCTCAGCACTTTCTGACAACAGCGGGCACAACGAGCGAGCCAGGCGCGCCGCCACTCGTTTGGTTGCACGCACTCCGACGGGCTGCATCGCTCCGCGCGCAAGTCTTCTCGTACGGGCGGCGGGTGTGAGCAACGGCACTTGTTCTTCCAGACGCGCCGCCCTGAGAAACGTTACCTTGGCGGGCCCCAGGTGCGTACGTGGCGGGCCCAGATCTTCTCCGCCGGCCGCAGAACCCTGGAACGTGTGCGCCCAGCGCAGGAGACCTGCTCCTCCGTCCCCGCATTCCACACGGCAGTTGCACGGCGTGTTGAAACCGCGCGACACGCGCACAGGCACATTGCGGCATGCCATCACGCCTGGGAAAGCGCGCAGGCCCACGCCACCGGCGGTCTTCACTCGCTTGCAGTGAGCTGTGAAGTGTGCCGTGATGCGTCGCGATGGGGCGGAGGAGGTGCGGCGGCGGCGGTGGCGGAAGAGGAGGACACGCAACGGCGTGACATAGGCGTCTGGGCACGGGCGAGGGGTATAAAAGAAGCAGGAGTGGGCGGGAGGGAAACATCATCCTCCCTCCGTTTCTCGCTTCTTCTCATTGTCCCCTCAGCCTCGTCTGTCGTCGTTGGTCGCGGTGAGAGCCCATCGGTTTATGTAGTGCTCGTCAAACTGACCTCGCTTTCTCTGACAGGCTGCAACGACATTCTTCGCGTCGGCGTCGGCGCTGAGGGCGGCGGCGGGTGAGTGGGCTGCGTATGTCATGGACGCCGTTGCGCTTGTTTTGCGGCCGAGGCGGGGCAGGTGAGTCGGGGGTTCCTTCGCGAGCATCTTACTAAGGCTCAATTCAAGCGTCCTGATCGACGTGCGGAGAGTTGCGAGCAGGTACGCCCTCGTCGTGCCGTCATCGGTCGGACTAATCTGCGCATAGCTCGCGATGCCCAGCCGCGACAAGAGCGCAGTGCGATACCGCTCTCGTCACGACTCACGGCTCGGTGCCCCAAGCCTCGGAACGGGCTGGCGGAGGTATGTCCGGCGGTCTGATCTCACGCTCGGTGTTGCTTACGTTCGCGATCCAGATTCTACGGTTGTCGGCCATGCTTTCTAGATGGCGAAGACGGTGGCGGGTTGCATGCGATCGACGGGCTCACGACGCACGTCCGCGATAGGCCCAGCACGATGCTGCCTCAATTACAGCGAGGCGCATCGAGCGGGCTGCTGAAGGTATGTCCGGCGGTATCATCCCGCTCCTGGTTACTCACGTTCGCGGTCCGCGCTCAAGGGCGGCGACACGGGCATCGCTCGCAAAGACGTCGGGGCCCGGACACCACGTCAACGCTAGCAGCACGCTGCGCGACACCATCCGTGAGTTCCTCACAGCTAAAGCTCGACCTTCCGCTCACCTGTTTGCGCTGTGCACTTAATCCTGGTGATCCCGATCGTCGGCGGTCCTTTCCAGGCTACGCCTGCTGCTCGGGCATGGTGCCATGGACGCGCGCGCGCGCGCGGCGCTATTGTCAGTCTGGTTCCCGAGGGGATACAACCGTGCGTGGGCCCGCCGCGACTCGGCGGTCTAGCGTAAACCGACGCGTGTGCGGCGCTCGACGAGGTGAGCGTTTCGCGCCTCGTGCGCTGGCGGGCTCACACCATCACGTGTCAGAGCGGCAGTGCATTTCCCGCCCTCGAGGAGGCGCTCACTCCCAGACTCGTGCCCTGACCTGCTAACAGAATGCTCACGACGCGTAACACCCCACCTCACGGCCGTCGAGCCAGATTGCGCGGTTGCGACGTTGGTGCTCGGCGCTCTGATCGCGTACATCAACATCGCGTGAGCGCGTGATTTGCGCGCTCAGTACGTAGTACCTAGTCGGTAGATAGAGTTTACAGACCGGACTGACCAGCCGACGCGTCGCAGATCAGCGACGTCATGCGCGGTGGAGAGAAGCCTGCGAGAACACGTCCCGAGAGATCTAGAGAGACGGCGGGCCGACCAGGCAGGCAAGTGTGAGGCCAACGACAGTTTCGCGGGTGCCGAGGCTAGAGTGTCGTGAAGGGCGCCGCACAGATCGGATGTTCGCGTAGATGGCACGCGCGAAGGGTCGACGCACACACATACCGGCGGCGGACACGATAGGAAGAGGTTCGCAGGAGTGTCCAGATCTGGATCGCGAGAGAAGGGATCGCCCGGCGGGACGCGCAGAGATCGCAGACACCCACAGTGCAGTCCGCCGCAGTTGCCTGTAAGTAAGCCCGCTGGTGTCACACAGAGCAGAGCGCCCGTCGTCCAGCGAGACCGAGTCGAGAGATGCTCACGACGCAGTCTAGAGCAGCCGCACCGTCACAGCTCCCAGCGCACAACAGGGTGGGGTGGTAATCGAAGATGTGCGCGCTCGGTCGTCGACACGAGCAGTCCCGGGCCCAAGAGGCAAATGACGCAGTCAGAGTCGAGCCGGCCGAGTCTACCGGCAAGCACAAGCGAGTGTATCGCGAGACGTCCCACATGGACCCACAAGCAGCTAGCCGGTACGCGGAGACGTTCGCCGGCTCGATAGCGCGCTCTCTTGCAGCTCAGGTAGGCGATATGCAGGTGATGATGCGGTCCGGAGCGACGTCGCCGTGCATGCAAAGGACACGTCCGAGTCGCTCGTGCAAGATGTGCCTGCCAATATGAATATCTACGAGTCGCCAGAACGATTCCGGCGGCCTCGACATTCTTGGCTCGGAGGGTTGAGATCGGGCGGAACCGTGAGCCTCCTAGAAGAAGTATTGCGGGCTGCCACAGGATAGGTGATGCGATGGAATTGGAGAGTAGCCATTCGCGGGACCGCGAGGCGGCGGCGTGTCGCGTAGATCCCGTGTCCATGTAACTAGCTGTGTTCCCGGGCCAATAGAACCAGTTCAATCCACTTACACCTCGTTCTGTTCACTGCCCAGATCCGAGTCTTCGCGGCATGGATCGCATGCGGCCCTTCGCGCCAGTCGCGTCAAATGTACGGCAACGGGCCAACGCGCGGTGCTCACCATTGGGTGCGAGCTTGACGATCCCGTACTTGACCACGCTGTGCCGGCCGCATACAGTATGTCAGCCGGATGGTTCATCGCGCACGCTAGTACTAGAGTCACGCTCATGCCGAGCGCACGCACAGAGGGCAGGCAATATTGTTGCGTTCCGCTCGCGCGAGCCGCCAAGTACTGTCGATCTTGTCGACGTTTGCGAGAACAGTAAATGAAACGAGAGACGGCCCAAGTCAGACGTCTTGCGCCATTCGACGAGAGCTTTCGCAAAACCAGACGGCGACGACTCCGAGAGACAGACGAAGTGTGAAGTGCATGTAAGCGGAAGGCAAGGTGTGGCGATCCGCAAGACGCGTCGACTTCTCCGAGGACGCGACTCACTGAGCCGCGTGCGGCGCGGCTGCTGCTCTTCACTCACTCGCACTGTCATTGCGCGAGATATCGATGGGCACTCGCCCGAGTCCTCGCGCGCGTCGATGAGGCGGGTCAAAAAATATATTTTATAATCTAACAGATGCACTCGATACACAATGCAGCCCGCGAGGACCCTCGCACCGACTGCCTCGCCGGACATGGTGCGCGAGCGCAAGCTCGTGTCGACGGCCGCGACCGCGCGGCGCAGATTCGTGAGCGACGAGGACGGCCGCGGCGGCGGGTGCACCGTCACTGTCAGTGCGGGGGTCGTGCGCTACGCAGGGGGGGGGCTTGGTCAGACTCGGCGGGGTGTCAGCAGACGGGATGGGAACGCACCTCGCGCGCGGTGCGCCATAGTCTGCTCGGCTTCTTGGACACCGCCTGGCGCTCGCGCTCCGCCCGCACCTGCGCCTCGACCGTTTCGCCCATCTCGGTCGCCCCCATCTCCTCCGGCTCGTCCACGGGGCTCTGCGAGAGGACCCCGCCGGCGCCCTCCGCGGGCCTCTCCGGGAGTGCCTTGCTGCGTGCGTCGGCGCTGTACGGCGTGCGGGGGACGCTCGCGGCCGTGCTCGACGTGCTGAGCGACGTAGACAGCCCGGGCGGGCTCGCGCCGGCCGCCTCGCCGGACGCTGTGCGCGAGCGCGAGCTCGTGTCGGTGTCCGCCGTCCGGCGCGTGCTCGTGCTCCCGCGGCGCGGCGACGCGGGGAGGGGGTACACGAACGACGCG
>KB445804.1:550894-755050 GCA_000320605.2 Gelatoporia subvermispora B
TGTTCCGATAGTGTGGGCCGGGGTGGCCGCAGCCCGCGTTCGCGCAGGGCGGCGGCGCGTGCGGCGGGGTCGAGGAAGTCATTAGTTTGTGCACGAACGGGAGCGGGTGCCTTGGGCAGATTTAGGCGCAGGGAGCTCAGGCGCTTTGGCTTCGATGGAGGTGCCAGGTGGGTAGATGCGGGTATCGGTTTTGCTTGCGCTTGTGATGTGCTCGGAGCCGAAGCTGGCGTCGCCGAGGTGCTAGGTGTGACGGTGGTCGGGGAAGTAGGAGTGGGCTTCTCCGCATGAGGTGACGTGGAGGGTGCCTGTGGTGGTTGTGCGGGTGCACGCAGCTTTGTTGTGAACCGTTTGAAGATGTTCGGTGCCGAGGTAGAGCGCGGCGGCGGTGGCGGAGGGAGTGCCTTGGACGCTGGTGCCCGCGTTGGGTAGACTGGGGCGGGGGACGGGCGCGCAGAAGCAATCATCCTGGTAGCGGGGAAGTAGTTCAGGTCAGCACGCGGTGGTGGAGAGAGCTCAAGGTTAAGAGGAGCTGAACGTAGGTGCGTGTCTCGCTATCGCCGCTGTGGCTCGCGTGCGCGCCAGCTGCCAAGACGAGACAATTATTTGCGCGGTGTGTTCGTACACCGGCGGGTCTAGGTTGTGGAGGATGTGGGAGAATGAATACAAGGCTGGCAGAGGGAGGCCGGGCAGGCACGACACGGGGGCACAGATCCAACGCAAGGGGTATCGTGCATACATCATTCGGCGGAAGAAACGCGGGAGGAAGCCAGCCGGGCGGAAGCAGTCGGCACATTGCAACGCCTCTCCTCCGCCGCTTCGTTCTCCCACCGGCGTCCAACGCAGCGGAGAGTGCGCTGCCAGCGAGTAGTGCACGCTGTCGCCGGTCCCAGCGAGGGAGACGACGTCCCCAGGCGGGCCTCGAGCTCGGAGAAGGATGCGCTGTGCCAGGTTTGGGCTGTCAGACGCTGATCGCGCCACCATGCCACTGCCTATGCAGCGTCTGCCTGTCGCAAACGCCCATTCTGAGTGGCTGCCAGTGGCTGATCCCGGGGCCAGCCAGCGTTGACAGCCACACCGTTCACACGCCCATGCGCCCCGATCGCGATCGCCGTCCCCATAAAGGTTTCCGCAACTGTCCTCCACTCAATTCAGTCCGCGCGGTCTAGCCCCCAGCCCTCCTCGGACTTTGTTTCAACCTCCCACCCTCGCCGCCCCGCCCTGTCTCAATTCGAATGCGCGGCGCGACGTGTCGGGGCGCTCGAGAACGCGGATAAGGGGCGAGGATGAGAGGTCGCCCAGGGAGCCTTTGCACCAGAGAACAAGACAGACGAGCTTCGCGAACACCCTCGCATGTGCTCGTACCGCAAGCGGACACTGACACCGGCAGACGCGAGAACAGCTGGAGAGGTCACGTACCCATGTCACGTCGTTAAACATCACGGAGTGCCGACGAAGTCCAGAGACCCCGGGCTTCTAGCGTCAATAGACCTGGTCCACCTCGCGCACCGTAGGGCCAGCTCGCGCGCGCTTCCCTGACGTGGGCGTGCGCTCCCAGTCACCGGACCCGGGGACGTTCGCGTCCACGAAGCCCGGATCCACTGCAGTGAATAATGTCACGTCTGCGTGTACGTATGCGCGAAGCACTAGTCTCCGACACGCTCTGGACATATAAAGCCTGCGCGGGCGAGCTGGCGACGCGTCTCGCTCTCGCGTTCCCCGGATCCATTTTACTGGTGCTGCTCTGCACGCTCGGACGGACCTCCCGCTGGCACGGAAAAGCCGACGCGCAAGTGCGACACGGAGAGTTCACGCGACCCAGCCACGGGGCAGCCGGACGGTGCTGCGACGACCCACGGGACGCGTCGCTAGCGCAACGCCACACGCGCGGGGCACACTCGCGACCTCGCAGGCAGACAATTCAGCCTCCCACCCCGCCGCACCGACTGGCCCACGCTGAAGAGAACCTTGCTGCTGCTTCTGTCTCGGCGCTTCTCTGCTCGGCGCTGCTTCTTCTCCCGGCGTACCTAGGATTAAACTTTTGTTTGACCGCAGAAAGTGGGAGGGTGCGCGCCGCCTTGGACGCTGGACAAGCTCGTTGAACCTTCGCGCAAGCTTCGGACTGCGATCGCGGGGCATTGCGACGATCGATCTCGCCAAAATTGCACTCGCGACGCCAACACCCGCGCGCGCATCGAAGCCTCTCTGCGCGCAGCGTGACTTCTGGGCCTGAACGCGGGAAACCCTCTCCCCGCACCATATAGCCAGCCCCCTCGCCAGCCCGGATTCCCCTTCCTCTCCCCACCGCGCGCCCCTCTCTGTCAACGGACTCTGTAAATCTGCAATGCGCTGCGTCCCAGATGGACGTTATTTTCAAAGTGATAGAAATGATGTCGGAATAAATCTGGATTCAGCTTTGGTACGCTGATTTCGATACGTACGTGTCTGACACAATGCGAAAGCACCATATGCTGGGCTTCGGACTATAGAGTGTCACCAAGTCAGCGAAACCCCTCACTAGTAGTACTTCGGCCGGCAGATCACGCAGGATTCCTTACCAAATTTACTTCTTGCTCCGGATGCCGACATCTATCTCCTTTTCGCATCTCGCTGCGGAGCGCACTCTTCCAATCGTCGCCTATGCGACATTATGGCTAGCTTCACAAGCTCGTCAACCTAGTTTTAAATTGCAGCATCAGTATTGCTGGCCATGCTTTAGTAGGGACCAACAAACGGACCAGAGAATGATCATGCCGCTTCAAAAGTTCTTCAGAAGTTTGCAGCTACTCTTTGGTGACAATACCACAGCGGCTGTGTTGCTTGATTCGATCAGAATGGCAGTTCAACTGCCTAAATGTGAGTTCCTATACCATTTCTGGTCGGTATATATCAGTTCATGGAGCGACCAAGTCGCCTTTTAGGACTATGCATCCTCGCAAGAATGACTTTTGCGGGAAGTATACACGTCACGCAGGTAACGTGCACAGCGGCAAGGACCCCGTCAGGGCACGTATCGAGCGTCTCGACTTGAAAATAGACCTGGTCCACCTCGCGGACCGTATGGCCCATCACGCGCGTGATCGAACGCGACGCTGACTCCATCCCGCCCGCCTGTGGGCCGCAGCGCTACAAATCCAGCTCCAGGTGCCTGTCTGAGCGCGGCGCGACCCTGCGTGCGCCCCGACGTCGCTGCTGGCCAGCAACGATTCGTCGTCGCACCGCGCGTCCGAGCACGGGGCCGAACTGGTTCGCCGCGAGTGTGTCGCGCAGACGTGGGTGCGCCCGAGAACGCCCGCCAATCGCATCTGCGCAGGCTGGACGAGCGTCGAGTGGGAGGGTCTGGGCGTCCAGGCCCGGTGCGCAGAGGAAGTGCGTGCACCGCGTGATGCGTGATGCGGCCGATGGATCGGTGGGGACGAGGATCTGCGCGAGGCAGCACGCGCCCGGCGGCGGGGATGGCTTTCGCAACGCTTATTTCGCGCTTCCCCGTGCGCATCCGCCGCAGCAGGTTCGTTGTGCTCTTCTGCTGCTGCTAGAACATCTCGTTGCACGGAACACTCGACGGCCTTTGTTCTATCTCTTGCGACGACTTGCAATTGCTGTCACCGTCGCGATGCGCGTGTGCTAGTCACCACGGTCAGTATGTAAAATTGCACCTGTTTCGTACTCTCGCCTCTCAGCTACCGGATCTCCGCTCTTGCCTCGGTGCGTGTTGAACAGGACTGGGCGCAATGCCAGGCCTATTCTCTTCGACTGTAGACCGGATCCGAAAGGCGGTAGGCGGGCCCGCCAGCCCTTGTCAACGCTTCCTCGCGAGCGACCTACGCTGACATACGCGCACCCCAACGCGCGTCGCGTCGCGGGATCGCGCTCCACGACATGCCGCCGGCGACTACAAAAGGAGCGCCTTGTGGAGCCCGCGCACGTCTTCCGCCTCTCGACTCCTGGCAGCTCGCAGAATCCATTCGTCGTGCAATTTCGCCTCGCGTTGGAACACGGGAGGCCTCGGTGCAGGCACCGGGCGCGATCCTACACCGGCGTGCGCTCCATCGCCATTAATGCTGGTGACGGCTGCCTGTCTCGCGATGGCATGATGATGATGATGATGCTTGTCGACTTGATGAGTTGATGATCAGCCTGCATTTAGCTGACGCTGACGCTGATATCAGATCCGGCGCAGAGGCACATCTCAGGCTGTCACCCATAATTGCGGATGACTGCGGTGGCGTCGACGCTGTCGTCGTCCTCCGGAGTATCGTGTCAACGCATACGCCGTCAGCGGAAATTCCTGCGTTCTAGCTACCCCACAGGCTGTTTGGCAAGCCACTAGGCAGTGGAGCCGCGATATTGTTGCAACGATATGCCTTTCAAATTATGTTTGTTTGCCATTTGTCATGGCCTGGGAATCCGACACGTCCATCTCCCGGTGCCCGGTCGAAGTCCGCGACGCTGATTTTGATCGGTAGACCTGATACCCTTTACAGGAACGTACCGTGCATACTCGGTATACTCAACGACGTGGGACAGAATCCAGACTGACAATCGGCGCAGCCCGCCACTCTGCACCCCCAATTGCAAACAGCCACCAGCCACAGCCGCCCGTTTGGTCAGGTCGAGATATTGAGCATATGCAACGGGTCCCTCCTAGCCAATTCGAGGCTCAGGGTTTAATCCCGCACAGCTGGTGCTAGTCCCTGACTACGACAGGAATTGGTGCGGGCGACTCTCGGAGCGCAGTCGTCGTAACTGGATCTCGCATGCTAAAGCTGACTTCTTGTCTCCGAAAACCGCACTATATGAGGGTAGGCATGCTTGACTTCCACGCTGTCACGGAGGGTGATGTGCCCGGACAAAGAGCATTTGCTCTCTGAACACTGATCGGCGACAGCGATTTGTCTTTCGTAGGACGAATCGAGAATGTTATATTGGGTCTATTCGAAATCATCGAGGAACCATGACCTAATGGAGCGATACGGATCGTACGCTTTGTAGGACATGAATGCCGCATCGGATTACTCGATATCATCGAAAAACCATGTCCTCATCGAGCGATACGGGTCGTATGCTAGATGTGATTCAGATAGCAGCTCGAACCGAGGCGTGATCTTCGCTGTCCCATCCTTCCCATCCAGTGCGGTGAAAGGTACTCTCGTGGAGAACGAGGCTCTCAAGTGTCCCGCAGTGCGCCAAGAACATCCGCGCGATGCAGTTCCACTCGGAAAACATATGCCCCTCCATCCCGAGCTCCCACTCTTCCGCCCGCTTTACCTCCGACTCCGGATACGCAGCCTCCATGAGCGGCAGGTCCCACGGGAAGGGCGCGGGTACGGGACCCGTGTGCAGGTTCCATGCAAAGTGCTTCAGCACACAAAACCTCGCAAAGCGGGGCGCGTACTCCCAGGTCGCGTGTAGCCACGCGCATACCTCCCCTTCAAACAGCGGCGGGTCCCTGTAAAGAGCGAGTGTGAGTGCCTTAAGGGCTGGGAATGCGTCTGCAAGGCGGTCGAATAGAGAAAGCTCGGCGTATGCAATTCCATTCGAGACGAGGACGCGCAAGGGCGCAGGGGCGAGCGCGTCGATCAGGTCCGTCAGCTCGGGCCCCTGGAGGCCAGGGGCACATACAGGCTTGAAGCGCGTCAGGCGAAGGCCTCCTGCGGATGCGCCGCTTGTCCTAACCCACGTACAGAGCCCTGGGACGTCCATGTCGCGCATGTACCTGATGTACAGGCGTTCTAGCGTGCCGAAGGGATTGCACCGCTGGATGAAATCCGGTCGATCGATGGGGATGCGGAATGCATTATCTTTGTAAGCCTTGATGACAAGACACCGGAGGCGAGATAGCAGCGGGACGAACTCCATATAGGACGCCAGATCTATGTGATCGGAGCAGAAATCGGCGTTTACCTCAGACGCAATGCGCAGGGATGTCTCTGGAGGTAGGATGGCCAAGAAGGGGCAGTCCAACAACTTCAAAGTGCGGAAACTGGACATTTCCGACAGACATTCTAGTACACGGATGTCAAGACCGACCTTGGAAAGTTCAAGATGGGTGAGGTTAATGCGGCACAGAACATCCTCGAACTTCTGTAGTATCGGCTCCCAGAAGTCGATGTAGCCTTCAGGCTCGCTTGTAGTAACAGCTGCGCGTCCAAGTACGTCAATTAGCCAATCGTTCCGCAAACATAGCACCCGCATGCGGCGTAATATTTGAGTATGTGCGAGAGTGAAATCAAGCTGCTCGGCCATGAGGTCATATTTTGCGTCTTGAAGAAGTCGAACCAATTGATCTGGCTGCAAGCTAAAGCTTGCCAGTTGAATGGAGGGGTCAAATCGCAGCGCAAGGGTTCGCGACTGAATGGAGAAGCTGTTCAGCACATTATTATAGTTCGAAAAGACCTCCCAGTTAACCTTGAGGGCAAATGGCGAAGATGCATCCAGTAAAGCACGACACGCCATCCCGAATCTAGGGGCTTCGTCGACGCGGACGAAACTAAAAATATGGCACAATATTTCGGGCGGTAAGTCGATTAGACTCATTTGTTATATCTTTGGTTCTGTGTTTGCCATGGCATATAGGGCTTCGCCTATACACACCGATCGTCATGAGTGAGCGCCACTTGATAAAACTGTGCAGAAAGCTTACTGAGCTGGATCGCACAAATACCTTCACTGAGATACGGAGATAACCTCCACCTACTGCGGAGGTCTTTCAGGAGAGAAGGAGGTGAACTTGTGAAGTAGCCCTTGCGATCAACATCACGGGTTGTGCCCCGCATAGCTAGCCAGAACTCCGCTACAAAGGACCCAAACAGCCTCATATGTGCTTCGTAACGCCTCTGATGTCGACCCGTAAGGTCCAGTGAACCCTATTTGTATCCGGCTTCAGCTCTCAGCGTAGCTTGCAAGGACAAACTCGGTGACACATACTGAGTAGACCCTGATATTGTCGCAAAAGCGCGTGAAGCGAATCAAGCCGCTCAAGAGATACTTGTCTTTGGGCAACTCTTGGACACCCATCGAATCCGAAATCTTCGCTTTCATCTTCGCGGTTGGCTCCCTCAAGGCCCTTATCAGTCCTGCTACTCTCTCTCGTGCTTCATATGTCTCATAAAGGCGGAGGTCGACGTAATGGTCTGCCGCAACTTCCACGTGAAATCAGACAAGGTGTTACCGAGATCGACGCTTCAATTCGATGTGATAGAAACGTACTATACTTGGAATTCTCTTGAAGTTTGAGAATTGTTTCATCTCCGGGATCCATACTGAACCCTGCACTTGCGAAATTGTTGGACTTCGAAATTGACTTTGAGACTGACAGCAGCAGCGAGTTATCTGATCGAAGGGACTTTACAGCGTAAAGGTGAGGCGCAGGTCCAGGTGGTGATGGACTCTGATATCAGGCCCATAGAGGAATTTTCAAGGGGGAGATGATCATCAGTTCACCAGCTGATGAGGTACTGCTAGTCGCTGGGCCGAGGTCAGCGGAACGACCATGGTTGGAGTCACTCGAATATTTGAACTGTTGAAGCAACTCGATCGAGCCGGTTCACTCTCTGGTTCGATCGCCTTCTATTGATGCCAATGGGCGGTGCGAAGCCTGTGTGCATGCCACAAAGCACGTGCTCGGTTCGATTGTCAACGCTACGCCACAGACGCGACTGGAAATGAGACGCGTCCTTGCATTGAGCGACTCAAGGGGGGCGCCTGTCTAATAGTTGTTGATGCAGCGACCCCGTCGCCACGCCCATCGGTGCCTCAGACTCATTGTTGCCAACTCTGCCCCCTTTCAGCGTGTTCATCTTGTTTTTCGTCGTCGCTGCACATCACAGATCCTTCTATCTCGCACCATGTCCTCCCACAGCAGCGTTGCTAGTTCCGCGGGCTCCGTCAGTGGTTTCCCAGAGGAAGACCTCAGGTCTGGGGGCCGCCACAATCCCGGCTACTTCCCTGCGAGGTTGGGCCAGACGCTGCAGGGAGGTCGATACTGCATCGTCAGAAAGCTCGGATGGGGCCAGTATTCCAGTGTCTGGCTTGCTAAAGATCGCAAGTATGCTGTGATTTCTCATTTGTTGATTGACCTGAGCGCCGTTGTTCCAGCGAGGAGTCCTTTGTTGCTTTGAAGATTCTGACGCGCGAGGCAACAGGGGCCATGTCTCCTGGTCCGAACCAGCGGTCCGACGAGCGAACTATGCTCGAGAAGATCGGAAGCGCACAACCCACCCACCCCGGCCTTCAGCATACCCTCACATATTACGACTCTTTCCAGTTCAAGGGTCCCTACGGTACCCATTGCTGCCTCGTTACAGAAGCACTTGGCTATAGCTTGGACTACATTCGCAAATTGCGTGACGAGGGTGATCGCCGCGTTCCGCCGAGTATTGTCAAGAGGGTGGTTAAGCAGGTATTGCTTGGCCTCGACTATATACACCAATGCGGCATTGTGCACGCAGATATCCCCCGATTGCCGGAGTGTCGCTCCACTCGTGATTTTGTGGCTGAGCGTGATCGCAGACCTCAAGCACGACAACATCCTCTTCCGTCCCCGCGATCTCCACTCTGTCGTAGCACACGAACTCGTCTCCAGCCCGTCAGTTACCTATGATTGCGGGACCGAAGTTAGCCTTCCTGTCGTTCCTGTCGTCTCTCAGGGTTTGCCTCTGTCCCCCGATCCTTCTATCCACGAACGTCTCCTCGATGCAGTGATCGCTGATGTGGGCCATTGTGAGCTTCCACCGCCCCTCATTCTGTATCTAATAGAGGAGATCTAACCCTCGCGATAGCACATTGGCAAGATCATCGTTCTCAGGAGCTCATTCAGCCGAGTGCTCTTCGTGCGCCAGAGGTCATCCTGGGCTATCCGTGGAGCACACAAGTAGATATCTGGAATTTAGGTTGTCTGGTCAGTTACATCCTACTTCCGTATCCTCTGTTACGCTCAGACGCAGTGCCAGGTTACCGAGTTGCTCATCGGTTTCTGGCTTTTTGAGCCGAACGCCGAGAAGTTGTGGGGCTACGAAGAGGACTATCTCTCTCGGATGACTGAAGCGCTCGAAGCATCCTTCGAGCCGTCATTTTTGGACCGGTGTGCACACCGTGACAAATTCTTCAAGGCCGACGGTGAGTTCCTAGTGTCGTGACTGTCTGTACCGCGCTGACCGTCACTGCAGGGTCCTTCGCACATTTGACCGCGCATGAGGAGCCAACGTGGCCCTTGAGAAAACTCCTAGAAACTTTCTCTGAGCTCGGGGAAGAAGAGAAGCAGTCTGTAGAGCGTTTCGTCCGGCGCTGCCTGTGCCTGACGCCCGAAGAGCGAGCAGCAGCTAAGGAGCTCATCGAAGATCCTTGGCTAGCGGATTCCGCCTGAGCATCGTCCCCCCTTGGCGTTGACGGACAATCTGGCGACGGCCCCATCAGGGGCGCGGTCCGGTCGAGTAAGGCAGGCGGTGTAGACGGATCGTGGCGCTGTTCACCACAAGAGCAATAACGTCCCACACGTCACCGCGAAGCATGGGTACGTGTCCCGACATGTGTCTTCTGCGCTGGTGCTGGCTCGAGATGGACCTCGCATTCCCAGCTTCTGCCCTCGCCGAGCAACGTGCTGTACAACACGTTCAAGTTCTCGACAATTGCGTGTAGATGACGCAGCAAATATATCCTTCGCCGCACACATAGGCTGGTGACAGTGTAGTTGATGTCAATTGATGGTGCGGAATCGCGGATCGCGCGAACGTCCAATGGCGCCGAATTTATATGACCGTTGTAAACCGTTATCGGGCCATTTCAATGAATGTGTATCGCTTTATGCTCTTCAAATAATCTGGACATAGCAGTCATCGTAGATACGGTTTCTGCAGATCTGAGGTAAAACTTAAAACTGACATGACAGACCCTGGAGGGTCCGAACGAGTTAGATTATTGCCAAAAGAGGTTGTGGCCCGTAAGCGCCATTCAAGCGCCAGGCGTTGAGTATGGTGTCTTAGCTTCTGCCTGGGCATTCCAGACAGCTTCACGTTTGCTCCCCACGCCTCGACTACTGTGCTGGATTGTACCATTGTCAGGACATCCGCGAACTGGTCACCTTACGACGATAGCTTCCCAGAATATCCTGAAGCATTGACTGGCCATGACGGTCCGAACTTTCACGACCTCCCTGGTCCCGCTGGGGCTTCATCTCGCTCTTTCCGCAGGACCTCACATTCTGCTATCTGCACATGACACAACATGATTTGGAGATCATCGATACAATTGGGACGCCAGATTATCTGAAGGGAGAGCTGTCCGATGATGGTGAGTCTTATTGTAGCCTATCCAAACGCTGTGCTATATGACATCCGACAGAGGTGGATGTTCCACATCACATGGTCCCTCCCAATCCAGAGGACTCTGATGGTACGCAGAATCATGTTTTAGAGACCATGATCTCTTGTGCACACAGCTTTCGCTGCAGTCCTTCCATCTCAAGTTCACCCATCGTATCCATACGGGAATCCGCTTAACGTCAAGCATCCTGCGGCAAAGCCCCGTCGCCCATACGACCCATATTCACGTGCGCTCTTCGAGGACATGGGTTACGCGGGCGGAGGAGTCAATGGCGCGTTACGATGGAAGGACCTTGCGCTCGAGACACTCTTCCCAGTCGATGAGGCGCGAGAAGAGGCCGCACGTGCTGCTCAAGCACGGAAGATGGCCAGCGGTGCGACGGGGAATCAGCCGCCGCCACAACAACAAGACCCTGTTCCAGAAGAGGAAGATGACGAAGAGAACGATGAGAATGAAAACGAGGAGAGTGATAGTGAGGACGGCGACGAGAACATTGCGGACTCAGAGATCGAGGAGGATGAAGCGTAGCGGCTGTATTGATATCTATGTTGTACTGTACACTACTTTTCTGGAGGGTATTATGCATGCTTGCGTCTGCATACCATGTACTGATCAGCCACGGCCGCCAAGAGCGGTGACTAGTGCTTCGCCAAAGTCGCCTTGCAGCAGATCCTTGACGTCACCTTCCTGCTCGACCACCCAGTCGTACGCCTCCAGCAGTGTCACATCCGTGAGCGGGACGAACTGTGCCGCAAGAATGCGAATGATGTTGCATACACGGGAGATAGCTGCTCGTGTAGCGTCGTCAATGTCCTAGCATGAGCCCTTAGCAAATGCCATGTCGGGGAAGTGAAAAGTGGACCCACATCGTTCTTGTTTGAGTACACCGCCTGCGCGTCGAAGCCCTCCTCACCCTCCTGCTGGCTTTGTTTGACGTGCTTGCTGACCCAAATGTACCCGTTCAACCCAAGGATGACATCCACACCACATGGCAGAGCTAAGAAATGTGACTTCAGTCTCTTGATGAGAATCGGCGGCACGGTCACAAGTTGCCCGTTGCGTAGCTGTTCTCCACAGGTCAACGTCATACGACCAAACTTAACCTGGGTCCATGAACATACCTTGCCATACTTCAAGGATCGCGTGTGAAGAGACATTGCTCCATCTGAAAAGAAAGCCTGAACTTCCGCGACAAGCAGGTCGCCCTCCTCGAAGAAAGTGCGCATTTGAAGCTCGTCGCTTTCAAGCTTTCGTCGTTGCACACCTCCAGGAAGGTTGACCGACGAAAGCATCAACACAGCGTCTTGCCGAGAATTTGCGTCGACCTTCCATCTGCGCGGTTGCACCTGCACTCCAGACGAGCTTGTCAAACATGCGTTTTGACGGTACGACGATGAACACACCTCGGTAATGCGCCCAACAACCAGGTCTCCTACTTCAGGGCTGTATCTGTATATGTAAGGGTAAGTAACAGTGCAGGACGCGAAGGTACCACCAACCTTGTACGGATGGCACGTACAGTGACCAGCTTGTTCACCCGCTCGACCGTACCTGCGACGGACGCGACGACCTCCTCGCCGTCCACATATGTTCCGTGACCGCTTTCAAAGTAATAAAATATCGGCCGAAGAGCATCCAGAAACGATACTAAGGTACGAACCGCATGAACGCATGCGAGGATGTGAGCGGCTCGCCAGGGACGATTAGCTTTCGCGTGGTGTCCTCAAAGTCCTCATCCTCAAGGTCGACCTCCATGGCAAGATCATCTCCAACATCCGGGTGATGTCTTGTTGTACTGTAGTCCGAGAAGTTGTGGGAACTGCTAGGGAAGGAGGCGAAGGAGATCATGGTGGCGGATGGAGGAGCTGTTATGAGCGCGAGTCGAAGCGCTCGAATGATCGGCGCGAGGCCCGGGCGAACCATTGAAGAGAGACACTGCAGTTTTGTTTTTGACAAACCGCGTCATGTTAACAGCCTAATGGCGTACGTTTTGAGGACGAGAAAGAAGTGAGAATGCGTGAACGACAGCTGCAAGTTGCTATGCGACATAGACAGATACAACGCTCTCCCCCCACCGCTCTCTAGATAATGTAAACTACACGCTACCAGTAGTCCGTACAGTCCGACCAGCCACCTCCACTCACTCCGTCAACTCCCTCAGCCGCAACCCAACATTTGTCGCCAAAGCGCTAATCAGGAATACTGACAAAACCGTGGGGCCATATTTATCATAATACATTCCTTCTGCACGCCGCCTGCGCAATTGCAGCGCACGGTATACGAAGATGACGGCAGAATACGCGATTGCGACGAGCGCAGCGAGGGTAAAGAGCCACGCACTTATGAGACCTGTGCTGTCATCTGGGGGAATAAAGTTGAGCAGGGTTGTTGCAATAGTACCGATATAGATTGCGAAGTGAAGCCATTTCTGTCCATTGCGATCAGCTGCGTATCTTACGAGATCAAGTCATGAAACTCACGAGGAACGTCCGCTCGGCCGCAAAGTACACCTTTGGCTCGATACGCACAGGAACCGCGATGCGCTTGCCCGCGGGTGCTCTCCAGTTACGCTCCAACAACCGTGCATCCTCTACCGCGCGCGCCGACGGGCCAGCCTCCTCTTCCTCTTCCTCATCTTCATCGACTGCAGTATCGGTACTCGCATGATCTCTGCGTCGCTCCGCATCCTCGCGCAGTCTGTCCCGTAACGTCTCGTCGAAGGCCGAAGAGGGCGCGAGTGGGTCAATAGACAGCGCACGACCCTGCGAGGGCGCACCGTCTGCGACAGCCGCGGCGACGGATTTCATGCGTTTCTTCAGCAGAGGTGTCTGTTCGTGTGAGCCCTCGCCCTCTTCCGCCTCACCCTCGCCTTCAGCCTGTGCCCCTTGCATCCGCCGCTCCTTGAGTGCATTCTCGCGGAAGGCGATCGCGGCGTTGACCTCGTCGCCCGACAAACCAGTGCGCTTAAGCTCATCTTTGGCTGTGAAAGATGATATGTGAGGATCATCGTGTCTGTGAGGCAAAGAACAACCTTACCAGGGGCCATATCCATGTCTTCGTCATCTTCGCCTTCTGAGACAGGTTCAGCGTACGGCACAGGTGGATGTTCCGGCGTGGTGACACCAGACGATCCTTGCCGGTCAGACGTGCCCTTGGACGAGGAGTGTAATGGCCGCTCAATCATCAGTGCACCAGTATCCGGCTTCAGAATATCTGTGTCCACTGAAGAACGGTGCACCAGGTCAGCTTGTTATTGTATGTTAAGTTCTGATGCATACTTTGTGGTAGCCAGAAAGGCACAAGATCCACGCGGTTGGGAAGAAGTGTGGCGCAGCCGTGAATGAATTTACTGGACAATATCGATCAGACGACTTCAATCACTCGTCGCGAATTATCGCACCTGAACTATAGCGGCGCGGATAAGCATTAAAGCTCGGAAGAGGTCACGAGTGTGTGAACGTACCTTCGGAACTGCTTCCACGAGATGTGACGACACAAGATCAGTGACCCACTGTGGGGGCTCCTGACCAAACTGTGTCTGCAATTTGACTTCCAATACACCGTACCTAGTGATCATATAAACAGCATGTCGAAACGGAAATTATTGAATATACCAACTTGAACAGCTCTTTATCTTCAGGGGGCAACTGCTCAAACGGATGGTCGATACCGATATCCATGCGCCGCCAGTTGTCGCCAGCCCGGATGCGCCCATCCCAGTTGTCCTCGCGGACCATTGTCAATTCCGTGTCAAGCGATATACGCACACGGGCATCGCCCGGCAGCTGAAACGCTGTCCGGTTGTAGAAAGTCCGCATCACTAAGAACGATGGTCAATTACAAAATAGTGCACGAAAACAGGTCAAAGAACACCCTAACCTGGCACTAGTTTCTTTGTCAGGACAGAGTATTGTACTTCGTTGGCGAGCTGGGTCATCGAATCGACCTCCTGCTGGGATTTCTTTCCTTTGGCAACAAGCTCCTGGAATTCCGCATCCATGGTATATTCGCCGCGCAAGAACGCATTCACGAGATGTTCCTTGATGGGGAAACGTGCCTTGACAGACTTTTCGCCTGTCCAATCTTCACGATGGGTCTTGCGCTCCACGAAGATCTGCGAAGGGCAAGTATAGTGCCATTATTATCTTAGACAGGGGTGACTCGGGCCGATTCCGACGCACTGTTTTAGTATTCATATCACCATACCACCGCAGACGAACTGCTTCCGCTCCCTCAGTCTTTTCTAGGCGACCGAGATACAGCTCAAGATCCTCGTTGTCAAAATAGATGGATGAGATGGCTTCCCTCCACGTCAGGTAAATCACCAAACACACAGACATAGGGCTCACCCGCATCCTTCGGCTCGAACTCTTTCTCAGAGTTGAATACTGGCAAGGGCATGTTCTTAAGTACACCATATCGCACAAAGCGCTCATAAATACTTACCAAGTACAGGTAGGTGTCTGAGGATCGCCAATTTGAGGTGAACAAGATTATCTGGGTGGACCTGGGAGCCGCGGCATGTCGGAACGGAGCCGGCGCAGCAGATACAGCCGGACATACCCAATATTTCGTGGTCTGCCGAACGAATGCACTCTGGTTTCCGCCAGCACTTGCGTCTCCTTGCACGGGGTGCCCACGAGTACGCACTAGGTCATACAGCTTCGACAGCTTGACGATAATGCCATCCCAATTATACTTGTAGAACGGTCGTTTTTCTAGATACTCTTGTGTGAACCACGACTTCAGCGAGCGGCCAGTTTGTTTCTATATGCGGGATGATCAACACCAAATAAACTCCCACGACAAAGTTACGGAAGTTCACGTACGTCATGTTTCTGTGGATCCGGGAATTTCGTGTCGTGTGACCGTTAGGTGCGCGATAACGGGCGAGCAACGGGCAAAGGGGTTACGGACCTTCAGTATTTTCATGAACCCAGTGATGTTGAGCTTGGTATATAGGGCGAGATCGTGAACATCCGCGACAAGGGTTGCGACCTCTTCTTCGAGAGCGATAAATTGGTCCTCGAGGGCATCCACGGACATGTCATCGGCGCCTTCGTCGTCGGTATCATCGTCTGAGCCGGCATCTTGTGTGACGATATCCCTGCGTTGTTGTGCCTCTGCGTCAGTAGATGCATGGCTGCCCTCTGCCTGGTGGCCATTCAGGTATTCCGAGGTGACAAGACGCTTGACGGCCTTCTCAGCCTCTTTGATACGTGTGGATAGTTCACTAGTCTGCGTGTATGCGCATATATGTCATTTGAACGAGCCTGGTGTAGGGGGTACATACCTTGGACTTTTGGAAGTCGTGGACCTTGTCCAGCTCCCTCTCCAGCATGCGGGTGAACTCCCGCTCGTCGGCATCGTTCCAAGTATGCGATGTCGTACGCGCCTAGAGTATGCAGACGTCATGAGCACTCTGGACTGGCGACAATCACGACCGAGCGTCATACCGACCTTTAATTCGCGCTTGAGTAGATTGTAGTCGATGTAGAACGGCCTCCATTCGCTGTACAAGTCGTTCTGCGACAGTAGTGCATAATTCAACGTCAGCTCATATCAGACATCTGTGTACTTACCGTGATCTTCCTACCGAATTTCATGGCTGATGCGGACAGAGGGAAAGAATGACGAGGAAGAAGCTCCCACTCTAGCGCACCCAAGGTGGATGCACTACATACGTCGCGGGCACGTGATTCACGCACGTTCGTCGGCTCGCCAAGGCCAGCCGGCAAGCCCCGGATGGCCGCCACACGCCAGGCGCGCTTGGTGTGCCGCGGGCGGTCGGTCCGCGGCAGGCCGCAAGTCGCCCACCTGTCTGCGAGTCAGGGTGCGTCGCGGGCTTGAGCTTGCCGTTCGCCACAGTTATATGGCTCGCATGCCTTCCCAGTCCTCTTCTTCCATTCCGGTCTACACCAATGGGCACGCCAACGGCAAGACGGACGTTGAGCGCACGAAAATCCTACTCCTCGGTCTCCGGAGGTGCGCGTCGCGTTGGTTGCTATCGCGGAATGGAGTGCTGACGGCGGGGTGCAGGAGCGGAAAGACGTCAATACAGCAGGTCCTGTTTCATGACCTCGACCCAAAGCAGGCGTTCTACCTCGAACGCACGGCTCGCGTATTGAAGAACCCCTATGAGTGCGTACCGTCTCCCGTATGTGGTTTCGGAAAGCGTCCGGTGTTATCTATGACTACTTCCGTTGCAATTGGTTGTATGGCATTAACGCCGCAGCTTGCGAAGCAGAGGTGTAGCGGATGCGCACATATTATACATAGCCAGCAACATGGTTGTTAAGAGAAACACCTCCGGAAGGGTGGAGGGATTGGGTGGTGTAGCCCTCACCCACGAGGACGGTGGTCGCTGCTCAATCACGTTCCGCAGCGTAGCGCGTGTGCGCTAGGGCCTCATATGGCGTTCATACATCTTAATAGCGCACTGGCGTTGTGAGAAGTATACAGAACGATATTAATCGTGGTCCCACGACACCGGCCCTTGTATCCCCAACACCTTCCATTCGACGCTGACCAATGTCCTCATTTGTACCAGCACAGTCATCCCGCTCGAGATATGGGATTGTCCCGGCGATATCGCACTTGAAACACTAAAAGCCGAGACACCATTGTCCCAGTTTGCTGCGCTCATCTTCGTAGTCGATATCCAGGTGCGTCCGGCCGTCAGAAGCTCGTGGTCATGTTCTGACAGAGGACAACCGCCATCTTGTCAATAGGATCTATATCAGCCAACCATCACAAAAATGGTTGAGACAATCGTATCGTTATACCAAGAAAACCCGGATATCGACCTCGAGGTCTTCGTGCACAAGTCTGACGTGTTGTCCGAAGAGTATAAGATTGGTTTGTGTACATCCGGTGTAGGATACCGTCCCCTGCTGATATGACTACCAGAGAACTTCCGACATCTACAACAGCGCGTAATGGATGAATTGATGTACATTGGGAATGAGTACGAACAATTGCCCATCAACTTCCAGTTAACATCAATATACGACCACTCGCTGCATGATGCATTCTCCCGTGTCATGCACAAACTCATCGATTGTCTACCGTATTTGGAAGACTTACTAAATGTGTTCTGTTCAGTGAGTACCATGGCTCCCCCGCTACGCTATTACTACTGACCACAGGCCCTTCATAGAACTCACAGTCGTCAAAAGCATTCCTCTTTGACATCAACTCACGACTCTATGTAGCAACGGATGCATCACCTGTCGACCCACCGACACATAACTTATGCAACGACTATCTCCAAATGCTTAATGCTTTCGGGCCTTTGTATAAGTAAGCTATCACATCGCTGTCATGAGGCATCTCGAAACTCACGGCATTAATTAGATCAATCACCGCAAGTCCCGCACGATATCAGATACCCTCATCGCCGCCTCTCACGAACTCTCTCACACCCGACTCATCCTCAAAGAACTCACCACCACAATCCCTTCATTCTCACCCAGCATCTCCGTCTGCGCCTCGCGCAGCGCTCCCGTCAGTGACACCTGCCCCATCACGATCACGCACAACTTCCCTACCGGGCTCGACTGGGTCCAGGCCACTTAGTACAAAACCTTTGTTCTACCCTAGCGCATCGACCTCGCTCGCGTCATCGACAGCGGGTGCTGGCGCGGGCACAACGCTCACGTACCATCTCATCACACCGCACCTCGCGCTGCTCGCTCTGATCCCGACGACGGTCTTCGAGGCGCGCCGGGGCCTCGTGGAGTACAATGTGGTGTTCTTCCGCGAGGGCGTGCAGGAGATATGCCAAGTCGAGGAGGAGGCGCGCAGGGTCGTGCAGACGTGAAGTTGGCCCGCGGCCCCGCGAGCCGTGAGCTTCAGATATGGATGGGACTACTGAACATGTGTATTGTACACGGCCTGACTATTTTCCGATATTAATTCCCTCATTCAATAGTAGCACTGCCTCGAAGGAGGTATGAAACAAGCATGGTCGACTTGAAGAGCTAACCTCACTACGATGCTCCTGTCGCTCCGACTCTTCGGAGAGATCATTACGAGCTGTGACGGTGGCAGATTGCACCTCTTCCGTGACTGCAGGTTCGAGCAGCTACGAGAATCTACGGGACCTGACCGGGACCTGAGAGTTCCCTGATTCATGAAATTGAGTTGTCGAGGAGACGGCTTCACCTTCACCTCACCTGATTCATGGCACGCAAGGTTAGGTCAATCCTGGGAACTTTTACTTATAGGCGCTTATGCCCAGGGGGCTCCAAGCTTGACGTTGAACGGATTTTGGACAGTCTAGAATTGACACAGTATCCGCATCGCCACCTGGTCATACATCAGATTGCTCCATGTTATGTCCCGGCTTTGCGGTGGCAAGTGAACTGCGGTCGCCGATTTTTGACGGCGGGCAAATTAGTGGCTGATCTGGTCGGGTTACCTGCCATAAAAGGAACGATCGGAGCCAGATATGGGGTCCGGGGTTGGACGTTGTTCGGCGACTATTTGCAGCATGGAGGAGGCACATCAGCCGCGTGTCTTCCACTTCGTCTCCAGCATGTCTTCCGCGAGCAAACCGCCTCGACATGTCGCGACGTGCAACAGAAGTCTAGCGGAATGTATGCAGCACGCGATCCGTGCTCGCGGCCCCTCTCATATGCCTGGGTTGCCTCCCCTCTACGTTTCCCCGTCCCATTCTCCCCACCTCTCTCGCCATGTCTAGGGTCAAGAGGAAACCAGCGCCAGAGTTTCCGTACTCGTCAAAGTATCCCGCTCCAGACTTTGCGGATCCTTTCGCGCCGTTGAAGGTCCTCCGCGAGCGCGCGCACTCATCCCACGCTCTCCTTGCAACTCCCGGTAATAGGCATGGTGGGGACGCTGAATTGTATGTGCACGACAACCTGAAGAGGCGGATCTCACACTGACATCACTTCCAGGAGGACTACTGGCTGGGAGGCTACGCCCCCGAAACGTCCATGGCATGGTCTAGCGGCCGGCTACCTGTCCGACAATTCGAAGCCGATTAGACCCCCGCGGTCGAAAATTCGCCCGACAAGAGAGAGCAAAGTCTACTTCTCTGACTTCGAGTTGCCGGCCGTACCCTCGCAGCAGCACCAGACGGGGCATATGGAGAGTCATTACCACTACCGCAGACGCTCACGCTCCGTGTTTGTGACGCAGGAGGAATCCAGAGCACAATCTTCCGAGGGACCCTCCAGCTCCGAGGCTAACTACCATGTTGAGCAGGAGCAGGATACGAAAGCTTCCCCTCCCAGGCAATATACGTATGGCGACCGTCAGTCGCACGGTTACATGTACAACCAGCCCACCCCAGAGCGCAAGTCATTGCATGACTCCCCTGAACCTGAGACTCCCGCGTTGCCGCAGCATGATCGCTCTGTTCATTCCGCACCTACCCCGCCCATGACCCCGGACGACACGCTCAGCGCGAGCAGCATGAGCGCGCACGAGCGTTCCCGGTCGCGGTCCCCTCCTGCTGTTTTGCACGATCTTTCCTTACCGCCACGCGTGCCTCCAAAGGAGGACATGTCTCCCGAGATGGAGACGCCGTCGCACATCCGCAGCGCCGAGTTCCCTATATTGCGCACGCCGTCTGGTCTACCCTCCCCGCTTTCCCTTCAGAAGCCCACTCCGCGCATCCCCGAGGCGGAAACAGAGTCAGAGCCAGAGGCTGGTGGCTCACGTAGACGCAGCTTCATCGGACGCAACAGCAACAGCAAGCGCAGGCGCTCGCGCAAGCTCTCCGCGAATACAGCTGGCCTGCGTGCGCGGAAGTTGTCTGACCCTAGCCAGGTCCTGGTAACTTCAGTAGATGTGTCTTTCCCGCCGTCTACAGCGCAGGAGACCCTACACAGACGTGGAGGACGGCACGCAGCGACTGCAAGCGACTCCGAGACAGGGAGCAATTGGAGAACTAGTCGTCTTGGATTCCTCCCGAGGGCGAGGAAGAGCCTGAGCCACGTTAGCTTGGGTCTGACATCGTTTCCGAACGTTAGCATGGGCACGACTGTGGTTGCCCCGAGCGCGAATACGAGTATGGCGAGTGCGATCACGGTTGGTACTACGCATTCGGAATTCCCGGCCGCACCGCCGAGGTCTCTCAGACGCGTTCCCCCCGCCACGGAGCCCCAGTCCGTCGAGTTCACGCCTCGCGACGAGCCCTCTCATTCCCTCTCCGCCGACCCCCACGTCTCGCGGCGTACCACGCGCTATGGAGCGCACACCGACGAGACCCAGGGCGTCTTCATCGAGCCCGAGTCTGACAATGAAGACGGCCGCGCCTACAACGCATATACCGACTCCGAGTTCGAGCACGCCGACAACACGCCCAACTCACACATCCCTGAGGTCTTCCGCGAACCCACACCCTCGCCTCCGCCGCCCCCCTCCCCGCCGCTCCCGCAGCCCCACACCCGACCGGCCGTTCCTGAGCTCGACACGCCCTTCATCGCCCCCGTCCCGCGCACAGTCACGCCCCCGCGGTTCTACGCGTCCGGCGCGCCCGGGCTACTCGCCCCACCGGACATTGCTCTCCGCAGTCAGCCGCCATTCGGCCTGCCCATCGAGCCCCCGCACATCGACTCGGACTACCCCACACCACTCCCGGGACCCCCAGCCTCCGCAGTGTCGCCTGCGCTCCCCCCGCAGCCGTACGCCCGCGGACGGGAGCATCCCCCGCCCGTTCCCCCGGTGCGCGCGCAAAGCCCGCCTGTGGAGCGGCAGCGCCGGAGGGAGAGGGAGGCCGACAGGGAGCGCGAGTCTGAGCGAGAGCGCGAGCGCGAAAGGGAGAGAGAGCGTGAGCGAGAGATGGAGCGAGAGAGGGCCAGGGAGAAGGAGCGCGAACGCGAGAAGGCGCTTGAGCTGGAACGCGAGCGCGAGCGACAGGCGGAGGCGGAACGGGAGCGCGAACGACACCACCAGGTGGAGGCCGAGCGGGAACGAGAGCGAGAACGTCAGCGCCAGGCAGAGATCGAACGGGAACGCGACAGGCAAAGACAAGCGGAGGTCGAGCGGGAGCGCGAACGGCAAAGACGAACAGACATCGAGCGTGAACGTGAAAGGATACACCAGGAGAGAGCATTGGAGATGGAGCGCGAACGGGAGCGTCAAGAACGCCAAGAAGCGGAGGAGCGCGAAAAGGAGCGCCACCGACAGGAACGAGAACTCGAGCGGGAAAGGCTCAGAGAGCTGGAACGCCAGGCAGCCAGAGAACGGGAGCGCCAGCTGGAACGCGAGAAACTCAGGGAGGCCGAGAGGGAACGCCGAATGGAGCGAGAAAGGCAGAAGGAGGCCGAAAGGGAGTCTGCATACCTCCCGGTCGCGCAACTTCGCCCGCAAGCTTCGCTGCATGGGCAAGTCCCTGCGGCGAATCAGGCACAGGCACCTCCGCCTCCTGTCCCCACACGTCCCGATTCGCGCCTGCAAACCTCCATCGACGAGAACTCGCTCAGCCGGATGCGCACAGGGCAAAGCTCGAGCACCGTCCACAGTGCCTTGACGACCCAGACATACCCTCAGACGCATCCCCGCTCGCAGCCCGCTGCGCCACCCTATCGTCCGCACCCAACCCCGTCTACCTCGCGCATCCCGACGTACCGCCCGCAGTCTCCCGATCTACACGCCGGATTCCGACCTCAATCGCCTCCTACTCCGGTTCCCTCGAGAGCGAAGTCTCCGGTGCCTCAGCACCTCCGCGCACAGTCGCCCAATCCGGGTACTGTCTCCCGAGAACAGACTCCGCCTCCTGATGTTCCTTCTCGCACGCAGTCGCCACTGCCCATGACCTACCGTGCCCCTTCACCTCCGATCAATCCGGCTAGAGCCCAGACGGTCCCCGTGGCGCGCCTCCACTCTCCAAATGCGGAGATACTCTACCGCGCACAGACACCCACCGCGCCTCTCACCGTTCGCTCGCGCAGCCCACCCGGCCCTCAGCGACAGCGCCGCAGCCAGAGCACGCCGCTCGACGCGATTCCCCGCGCGGGCACGAGCCGGAGCGCGACCAGCAGCACGCGCTCGCCACTCCAGCCACGCCGACAAGAGCACGGCACGGCGCCCTCGACCCCCCTCCCACCGCACAGGTCCCCGTCGCCGTCGAACACGACGCAGTCACACTCGCACAGAGCCCGGACGGCGCATCCCAGTCGTGCAAATGACTCGCGTCGCGGCCGCGCTCGAGCCCACACGCGGAAGGAGCGCGCGGTGCCTGCTGTGCCGTTCGACGAGAATGCGATGCTTACGAGCGAACAGCTCATCCGTGCGGCAGGCATCGTTGTGGTTGCCCAGAGTGGTATCCGCGTGCAGTTCGGAGAGTTGTTCAGGGAGAGGAAGACCATTGTAATCTTCATCAGGCATTTCTGGTACGTTCACTTTTCGTCATTTAACCTATCGGTTCCTGATACTTGTTTCGACAGGTGCCCGCTTTGCCAGGATTACATGTATTCTCTGTCACGGACGATAGATTCCGAGGCTTTGAAACGCGCGGGCGTTGACCTTGTGATCATTGGAAACGGCTCTCCAGCTATGATCAAGTCTTACAGACGTATGTGTCCGCTCTCAATCATGCTGAATATGATGCTCACAATCATGTCCAGAGATCTTCCGAACGCCATTTGCGCTATATACCGACCCAACGTTGCGCCTTCATACCGCCTTGGGTATGACTCTTCGTACCACTGACGCTGGACCTGAGTCGGAAAAGGGAGATTACATTCGACATGGCCTAATGGGCGGCATTGCCATGGTTGTGAAAAACGCGTTGAAGGTAGCTATGCCAGTCTGGGAGAAAGGTGGCGATATCACTCAGCTGGGTGGCGAATTTGTCCTGGGTCCAGGGTAAGTCGTCCAGATAATCTACACGCAGACGGCTACTGACTCTACCCTCAGGCTATCGTGCGCTTATGCCCACCGCATGGTCAACACCAGGGGTCATGCTCCTGTTTCATACCTTCTCGCGGCTGCGGGCGTATTTGATGGGGCCGACGGAGCCTCGCGTTCGATGTTGTCTCATGATGATGAGGAAGCGTGGATGGATGAACGTCACCGGAGCCTCTCGCGGATGCGCCACAAGCGCGAGCGGCGCAGAGAAGGTCAGGATCCCTGGTGTGGAGACGAAGCATGCGATTTGGATTATCAACTCGACGAAAACGTCGGCGGCTGTTGGGGCTCGAAGGCAAGTTTAGCGAATGCAAGCTATGGCGCGCGCCACGTCGGCAGGGACGACGACACCCCGACGGAGAAACGCCGCAAGAGATTTCACGTGATGAACCCTGACTCAAGCCAAACGACTCCAGTAGAGCCACTCGGTTACGACGACAGTGCAGGTCCCCCTCCTGAGCCGGAACCGGACTGGGAAACACAGCACGACGACATGGTTTACCTTGATGAATTCGGACGCACACATGACGAATCATACAGGCTCACACACGAAATTATGGCATACTCGTTCGGGCAGGATGGGCGGGCATCATGACCTTCGTAGATTTCTAATGTTCACGACGCCATTCCGCGTCTATTTGTCCGCTGGCGGTCCTTTCAAGTAAAATGTAAATTACAACTAGAGATATCTCTCACATGATGTTCAGGAATCAAACCTTCTACTATCACATTCACCATGGCTCTACTGTCTGACGTTGAAGTTTGACACAACCTGCAGGAACTCCTTGGACGCCACAAAGCTTGTCGCCGATCTTGATCTTGATAGGTTGCCAAATGCAGTCATGGCCACAGTGCGAACCGCCACCGACGTGACCTCCTGTTTCCCGTCTCCTGCAATCACTTGTGGTTCTTGACCTCCATAACAGTCAAAATGCATCTCTCAGAGCTGATATCGACCCTCCCGCAATCTCTCGTAGATGCACTCGATGCTCTGGGAATCCGAACAGACGCGGATCTGCTTTTCTCGTGTCCGAGCAATGAGATTTTTAAAAAGTTACCAACAGGAACTATCAGTCTCAGAGACTTCAGCACACTTATTTCGGATGTCGCGGAACTTGCTTCAGCACCTAGCACACTTGGCCACGAAATCTACGGAGCTGAAGCTAAACGGCGAGAAGACCTATATGAGGAAGACTTTCGGACTGGGCTTCCAATGTTAGATGAGATTCTTGGTGGACTGATTCCTCCGCGGGTCATCGAAGTATCCGGAGACAGAGGTTCTGGAAAGACCGCAAGTCTTACTGGCATCTTTATCTTGCTGGCGACACTAAGTTCTGTAGACTTTAGCATCACAATTCGTCTTGCGGCACCTCTCCCGCGTACACGAATCTAGTGCGCTGTGGATCGATACTACTGGAGACTCGTTCTCGCCAGAGAGGATGGAGACTCTCTTGCAAATGTACGAATCTGAGGTATGTCATTAGGCATCAAGAGATATTCGAGGCCTCGCTTAATACGTGCTCTGAGCAAGGATGCGTCTTCCGTTTTGGAAAGGCTTCAAGTTGCCTTAGCTTTTGATATTGGAACGGCACAAGAAATTCTTCGGTCATTGCAAGACTCCCTGGCTGTATGCATGTTTTTGTTTTTTGTCGTTTGTTACCTGGACGGCGTGATCGAATTGGTTAAGTCAGATCCTACTTCTCCGCCTGCCATACGTTGCATTGTGATAGACACCGTCACTCCCCTTATTGGCCCCCTTCTTAGTGCTGTATCATCGCAAGGTAATCAAGTCACGCACCCTGGTTTGTGGCTCTTGAAATTCAATATTCAGCAGGTCACGCTACTATGACGACTTTCATGCACGAGCTCCGTGCATTGTCTAACAAATTTTCGCTAACAATCCTCGTAAGTTCCTTCAGCATCACAACGAACTAGTGTGAGTATTGAGGCAATGCTACGTAGGTCATCAATTCATCCACGGGTGCAGCACCTCGGAATCGAGACTCGGCCTTCTTCGACACGGATCGCAAGCCTGCACTGGGGCCATCCTTCACATTCATGACTGATACCACGGTTTGGCTCACAAAACATGCGGCACAGAATGATGAACGGGACAGTAACACAGTAGTCGCAGAGGTGTTCAGATCACGCAAGGCGGTAAGCCTCTCGGTCCCCCGTTTGGATCATGGTGTCTGAACAGCTTTCAGACCTCTCGAACATGGTGCACTGTCAAACTCCGTGACGGGGCGCTGCACAGCACTTGAGAGCATTCCCTTGAGCCATTATATAGACTATCGCGTGTACACGTCCTTGTTCGATTTTCAATGATAATGTCACATCCATCCGCCGTAGACTAGTATATGAAGTACAATGTATAAGTGACACGAGATCGTTCATGCCATATCATCACATATAATGCTCAGTAGAAGTCATCAAACCTATTTTATGATCAGATGGGACGCTAGCGGAATCAAATGCGTGGGACCTACCGGTCGGGGAGAAGTACGGGTGCAAGCAGGCTCCACATATAGAGCAGCATGCAGACCCAGCTGGATACGACACGCATCCACATTGCAACTTCCGAGCGACCGATATACACGTCTTCATCGTGGCTGGAATGGGTCGCCTTGACAACATTCCTGCATGGAAGTCAGTACTAAATACACCTAGCTGTAATGGAGTATACATACCAGTCGGTAAGGAGCATGGCAACATACATCGCACCAATGGCGAAGATGACATGGAACCACGAATACTTAGTCATACATACTGTCAGTCTATCTGATGGAGTTGACATAGAGAAGCCACGTACGTTATACTTAGTGCCAGATCGTTCGTCATCTCTGGTCTCCCCGACTGCATCATCATCCTCATCATCATCCCATTGCTCGTTCAATGCCGATGCGGGAATTGCACTGAAACAAAAGTTAGCTGACCAAACAGTGCTAGTACGAGACCAACTCTACCCACCCTGCTTCAACAGCTGCCAACAATGCCTGGTAGCGGGGTGTCTCCGTGCGACTAGGCTGCGTATTGACAACGCCCAACTCCGAGTGGTCGATGTCATCCGTCGGGAGCTGCAGCGCACCTCCCTTCTTACCTTTCCCGACCAAGGCACGGCTCTGCGTAGCCGCACGACTCGTCGAGTACGCAATCGCAAGGAACGTGAAAACGGCACCAAGAATAATAGTGGTGTTGCGTGTGCCTTCGACAGTGCCTGCGCCCCCGCGGCGCAGCGGGTTACACGTCTCGTGCGCGTGATTGCCGACTGCGGACATGATGAGGTACGTGCAGTACGCTGCGACCATGCTCGACTGCGCAAGACCAGAGCGTGGGTTGTGCTCCTGAACTTTGGGATGAACAGACATAATCGTGATGATCATGCAGAGCGCGAGGTTGAAGGAGATGAAGAAGCGGTTGAGCGTGCAGCCCGAGTCGGCGAAGAACGCGTAGAGCACGCCTGTGAGCGCAATCGTCGCCGCGTACATGCCCGCGGTCGAGCCGATCAGGATCCATTGCCAGATATTTGAGTTGGACTGTTCCCAATTCTCGAGGCACGTCTCTGACCAGGAGTGCGCGAAGTCGACCAGGAGGACGAGACCGAGGAGGATGAACATGGTGGCTCCAATCATGGCAATGTAATTACCCCAGAACATGAAAAAGCCGTTCGGGATAAAGAAGGAGACGGCGACAAGCACGAGCCAGAGCAGGACCTTCGGGCCCCACCATCTGAGACATGCCTCAGCAGAACCGTTGAACGGGAGAGGATCATACTTACCCGTTCTGAATTGCAGCCCGCTTATCCTTCGTGTCTTTGACACCTATCAGAGAGAGACTGAGGATGACGTGGAAGAGTGACAGTGCGAAGCATATCCGATGCACCTATGGGTACAACCGCGTAAGGTGAAGACGTGACAATTGAGAAATGATTGAACGCACAGCGAGAACACCATAACATTTTCCTTCCGCACAATCCATCTTCAAGTACCCATTACTTATCTTCTCGAGTTGCTCGATGATCAAACGACTCTTCATAAGCCATGCTAACATGGAGTCAAGACAGAAAATGATCTGGATGGCAGTCAGAGATATTACCACCATACGCAAATGGAAGGACACGTACAGCAAAGCCAACACGAGTCGCGATCGAAGAGTTACAGTTACATGATTTGAAGAACATCGATGCTGGACAAGACTAGTGAGCTTTGAACACCACCGATATTGTGAAGACGTTTGGCTCTGAACATACCGGCGGTCGACGTGAAGCAAAAAGCAAGGCCAGCCAAACATGACGATGCAACAGTCCCGAATGCACCGGCCAGCGGGATAGAAAGCAACACGCCCATGGTCGTGCGAGGCTATGTGGTTACAGACAGACAGCTTTGCGTCGCTCATACTCACCGCTCCGCGCTCTCCGCCTGCGCGCTACCGTTGCTTATATAAGCACGTTCGAGCGAATTAACTGTGGAGTCCACGCCGAAGAACTCTTATCTAACGCAACCATAGTAGCATTCGATGCCCATAGAACACAAAACGGAAGCGCGTAATTTTTCGTTTTTAGGTAAATGTTCACTTTCGAAGGAATGAGACCATATTTTACTGACCATCAGCTCCTGAGTCTCCTAACCCTTCGCCCACAGTCCTTGTTCGATTATCGGACTTTGCACAACCCGGGTTGCACTCCTCTATTTTATAAGCAGCAAGACGATTGCGGTATTTGATTACGATGCGACCATAATTTCCGAGAAGGAATTCTGAGTCCATAGACCAGATCTTCGTATCAAAGAAGCGGAGGGTTTCAAGAGTTCTAGAGTAAGCCTGAAACAATTTGGCCCGCAAAACCAATTGAAGCAGGGCATCCCCAGACCATTGTCTGCATCGGCTAACCCACAAGCTCTGAGACTCTCAAGGACGAAGAAGATTAGCTTTGGTACATAGCGCACGAACTCAGTGGAACACAAGAATAGTGAATTTGAAGGGTCCCCCAACGTGTTACAAGATCTTTTCATGTGTATGTCCGTCTAAGATGTACAGATTCGCATTGCATTCATCTGGACAGAGTCTCATGCAAGATTCCCCCATGTTCATTAAAAATACCATGAGTGCGTACGGCCAGTAGAACACGGATAATACTCATCTGGCGCGAAGAATTGCCACGTCATCGGCTTTTTCCAACAGAAGTACAAGACCACGGTGCTCCCTGCGCGTTCATGGGTATCTACGGTACGTAGGATGTCGCTACCGGAGATGTGATCAAGTCGTCTTAATGATTGGCAGTGGGCCATGAATAGCTTCCCGACAGCGCGCAATCCTCTAGGATCATCGTCGACCATGTCGTGAGGGAAGAGAACGTCTGTCACGGGTGGGCAGCTAGCCTCGATGTGTGGGAGGTCCCCGATTCGGCATCCTCCTTCGGCATCGACACGGAGGTTCCATGCAAAGTGCTGCAAGTGCTGGAATTGTGAGAACCTCGGAGCGTACTCCCATGTTGCGTGTGGCCATGGACAAGGCCTCAGTTCGAATTTCCGGCCACTTGCGAGGCGAATGAGCGTGAGAGCTACAAGCATGGGGAACGCGTCCGCTAGGCGATCAATGAGGTCAAGGCCAGCGTAGCGAATGCCCCCCAAGGCCAGGACACGCAATGGTGCTGTGCTAAGCGAATTAATGAGCGCCATGAGGTGAATTTGATCAAGGCCGGGCCCGCAACAGAGCCTCAAGTGCGTGAGTTGCAGTCCATTAGTCTGGGAGGCGCACACTGCAATCCACGTACAAAATTTGGGAACAGAAGAAAGGGGAATTTGCATGAGATCGAGTCGTTGAAGAGAACGGAAGGGATTGCATCGCATCGCGAATTCTAGTGTGAGTCCGGGAAACGTGACCGGCATAACCACTGAGGTGAGGCGGATGACAGCAGTGCGCACTCTAACGAAAAGGCGAAGGAGCTCCAGTAGACCCTGATCCGCTGTCCCGTCGAAGATCAACGAGACGTTCACTGCAGAGGGGATAGGGGGCACCTCCTGAGCGCTGGGACAGAAGGGTGGACCGTTGAGTTCAACGGTATGAAGAGTCTTCATCGACGCAACAGTTCGCAGCATCTTGGATGTCAGCGTTAACCCCGAGCATTTCAACCTGGAGAGGTTGACACGCCCCATGATCTCCTCCACAGCGAATGATATAGGCTGCCAGAATGTTTCATGGTCCCCGATTACGTACCGCTGGATGCCGCTTGGCCACTCGTTTTCTACGTGCAACGACTGCATGCCACGAAGTATGTCTGTGCGGCAGAGCATGAAACCTAACTGTGGCAAAATCCTCGTTATCGAGTCTTCCATGTAGACGCGAGTGCAAGCGATGCCTTCATCGCTAGAAATTCTGCGAAACCTCTCGATATCAAAATCAAAAAAGAATTTGGCAGCGGACATATTGATGACGGAAGACTATTTCCGTGAGGTGTCAGGAAGATGCGCCATAATTTAGTTCGATAGTCACCTTGAATATGTACGCGATAGATACTTTGCGTAGAGCACGGCAGACTTGTCCCAAAGCGCGTACTTCCGCACGATCAGCGACGCTCAATATGGTGTCATATAGCTCTTGTGGCAAGTCAAGGAGACAGATGGCTTGGAATATAGGCGATGAGTTTTCCATGATTGCGGAAACCTCAGCTGAGACGAAACCTTCAGAAAGAAGCTTGTATAGTATATTGAAAAAACTTGCCAATCTGAGTTCCGTACCAAACCTGGGGGATGAGCGAGCTCAGCCTCCACTTTTCCGTAAATGCTTGTAGAATGAGAGGGAAATTTCGACTGGTTGAAGCCATCACCAGATGATAGTCCGAGGCGAAGGAACAAAAGTGCTTTAGGTGCAGTTCATAGCGACCTCGGTGCCGTCCACCAAGGTCCAGAGACCCCTATACATTCCGGATTATTCGTCTGTAGGAAATCATGGCATATTAATGTACTCACAGTGTGAAAACCTCTCAATGTGTCGAAAAAGCGCTGCACGCGAAACATACTACTACAGTGCTCGTATATGAAACGATAGTCATCGGGACGCCTGCTTTTCGTGAACATCTCTTGTACGAGTTGATCTGTCAGCTGCAATATCATGTTGATTTCTTGCCTTTCATATAGTCTAATTGCAACGTAACGTTTGGGAACTGAATAGAAATCCTCTGAATGTTGACTGACGCATCATGGTGATACTAGTATGGAGACACGTACAGACTGCATATCTGTCCCCTGATATCCGATCCATCTCTAAGTAGCGCTGGTCTTCCGAATCCATGCGTACTACGCGTCGCCCGAAGAATTTGAGTCCACTAAATCTTGCCAAGGCTAGTCACAGAAAGGCAGGGGTGAGTTCGGAGTAAAAGTGACCATGTCCTGGATTATCATGATTGAGCCGCCCGCAATCCTCGTGGCGAGAGCGAGTTCCACATGAGTCTCGAGCCGCCTTCGTTCTGACGTACTGCATAGAACTGCTGATGTAAGCACCCTGACACTGAGTAGGAGTCTGGGACCGCATCGTGACACTTCGCTGTAGGCACCGCGCCGATGGTGGCGGGGTATAGCTCTAGAGCGGCCAAATTCTAATCTTCCGTGCTTCATATGCAACGGACGCCATGCAATTGAATCCAGTGCTTAGTGATGAAACGTGTGTCTTAGCCTCTTCAATTCATGCGGCGGGGGACCGTTCGATCATGTCTTTCGTCAACATTTACATCGAGGTACCCATGATTGTTAGTGAATCGCAGTCACTTTGCAAAGCATGCCAGGGTAGCAGATGCATCGATTAATCAATAATGGCAACAGCTATAAACTCGGCGATGGAGTACACATTAGGTACAACAAACAAGGTCCAATATAGTAGGGGTTTCTTCGTCCATAATCATACACCAGTCCAAGATTGAAGAGATGGTGCAGATATCACACCAACTGGCGGTGACAGTCTGATCCAGTAGTCGTGTACGATCGCAGGGACGGCAACATAGGATGTGGAATATACATTGGTGAAGGATGCTATTTGATCCTTCGATAAAGTCCTCCGTAGAGAGCAGCTCGCTGTCGCCCAAAGTGTAGGGAAGCGTGGCATACACTATGATCGTTGCGATAATCCTCAAATTGCGAGGACTACAGTGAGGCTCAAGACCTGGGTTGCTATGATGGTTTAGACGAACGCTTCTAATCAAGAGCATGACTTCGACTTACATGAATGGCGGTATGCAACCGACGCCCAAATCACAAAATATCAGTGACCGATTCGAGGAGAACCTTCGGTTTCAACAGCAAGTTGCGCGTCAACACAGGCTCGCTCATTCGCTCATAATTCAAGCCAGTGCTCCCATTTGTGCCGTATCCATTAACAGATCCGTTGAGGGATCCATTTTCTTGGGATGTCGAATCGCTATCCCCAGCAGTCGGTCCTGTTCTCCTGGTGCAAGTCAACCCGAGTTCCACAGTGCACAAGACCCTGCTTCGTTCCGATGCGTGTCCCGCATAGATATTTTCCATGGTGGCCCAGTCGAACCATCTCTCCGGCTCCTTCTCCTTCTCTTTCCGCTTCGTACCTCGCGGTGGGATCCAAGTCACTTGGAACACAGTGCTCATAACACCCTCCTTCATAGCACTTGCGATTCGCTCGGCACTTTGTCCTATCCGTACAAGTGCCGCACCGAAGCGCGCCCGCAATGGCTCGCGGTGTGTGCCTCGGGAATCAGTGCAGCCTGAGAGTGCGAGGATCGCGAGTAGGCCGCGAATGTTGGTGTCCAGCAGATTACGCAGCGGATCTGCTTGACCACCGCCGGCTGGAGTAGGAAGGAGTGCCCGAGCATGTGTGTATGTCAATGCACGCCAACGGGATGAGGTAGGTTGTGGCTCTATGAACCTTCGCTTTATATCATGTAGGCTTAGACTACCTGAAGTTGCTCACCAGCACGATGCATATGCTCAAATACTCCGTTCAAGAATTGATCGACATCCGCCGGCAGCCCATAGCAAAACGCATCCAAGACCTTGCCCACACAGGACACCTCCCATGCTTGGATTGCGAACTGCACAAGCGTAGGATCTGCCATGTGGTCCCGTGAGGCAAGCAAGTTCATCATCACTGGTCCTAGGGCGTTGTTTACCAACTCGCGATCGGAAGTACGCGTGAGGTCCCTACTCCGATCAAGGGAAGAGGAGAATTCATCTGCTACGGATGCTGATAGCTGTACGATCTCCGAGTTGAGGTCGTGAATTGCTTGCAGAAGTTGTGCGCCGGACCACTCGTCCGTTTTGCTGAGGAATGTTCGAAGGCTCCCCGCCTCCTCCGTGCGCTCTTGCAGTGCCCGGTGTACCACGGAATATGAAGCAAGGAGGGAATTGTATGACGTCCGTAGGGTGTCTGTTTCCGGTGCAAGTGGAAATTGTATTCGCTCTTCGGGGCGCATCGAGGACATGGGTGATGCCAGGAGATCGTACGTTACGAGCGACTCTCGAGCCGATCGTAAGTCATTTTCCAGGGAGGAGATTCGCTCTTGCAAGATGGCATTCTCGCGCTCCAGAGTTTGGATACGTTGCCGGTCCTTCTCCCGCTCCTGTCCAGAGCGTGGACGGTCGCGATCTGGTTCGCGTCGATCCCTATCCCTGTCCCTGGTCACTTCGCGACGCAAATCTGACGCTTGGTAACCGCGGTAGGTAGGCAATGAGGTGGTCGAAGTGATACGCACGGAATAGCCGTCGTCGGACAAGGTGTAAGGGGCCTCCAGATCGTCAGATAATCGTACTGGGGGCAGAATCCAATCGAGGAAGCTCCAAAGCGAGTTCATCAGAGTTGAGCGGTACGTTCATGCGTCAGCGGGATTTGCAACCAGGCATGCGCGGCTCGTGTTCATGGAATAATTCCAGGCTGCTGCTGCTGCTATGATTCGGCAAGCCGTGAAAAAGAACTGCGATCCCAATGATAGATAAGAAAGATATCGCAGGAACGATATGAGAGGCTGAGGAAGAGAGAGAGCCCTATTGGCCTCGATATGGTGCGTCCTCGCGTTTGCAACGTGAATTCCCCAATGCCGGATTGAGATGGCACGCCCACGGGCCACGCCTCAGTGCCGCCCATGCATTGACGCCTTTGCATCGGTGTTGATTACGGAGGCTACTTGATCGATCTATCAGTTGCGGGAGTCGCAGAATACATTGACGAGGGAGTATGTACGCTTAGCCAAGGATAGAGTGGAATAGATGCAGTCGAAGTGATTCAGTCGGTAGTCGATCATACATATGCATTGATCGACATGGAAGTACAGTATACAAATACAGAATGCGAGATTCCCATAACTTCCAACCTCACGTAGCAGCAACGTCGCTGACTAGTCCTCGGGGCAGAACCACGAACATCTACTAATGATGCGATCTGGATTATACATTGTTGACTTGCCTGTATGTACCTCCCACTGATGTGATATGATGTCGATTTTCCCGTCCAAGCCACGCTGGATATCGAACGCCAGGACAGGCGACGTCCTATGGAGGAATGCGAGATGTTCGAGGGTCTTGCAATGGACTAAGAATAGTCTAGCCAAGCATTTCCACTCGAAGCATGAGTGCTCCTCTACTGCATCATTCCACCGGGAAGGGAAGGGGATTGAATGCTCCGGGTATCCAGACTCCATCAGGGGTAGGTCCCACGCTGTGGTTGCGAAAGCTGGCTCCATGCAGAAGTTCCATGCGAAGTACTTCAAGCACTGGAAGCGGGCGAGATGAGGTGCATATTCCCAAGTAGTATGTGGCCAGACACATGGCTTGGTTTCCGTTTGCAGCCAATTCTCGCGACGCACAAGAGTGAGAGCTTCAAGGCGAGGGAATTTCTCGGCAACACAATCGAATACGTCCAGGCCGGCATACAAAATACCTTCTAGAGCGAGGATGCGCAGTGGTGCCGACTCTAGCGCATCCACGAGAGACACGATCTGCGTTCGATCCAATCCCCTGCTCATTTCAAGCTTGAAATGTGTGAGGCGTAGCCCGTTTCCGGTCGAAGCTCCAGTTCGTATCCAAGCGATGAATTGGTGTATATCTTCCATCGAGATCTCGCAAATATAGAGGCGTTCTAATGTGCGGAAAGGGTTGCATCGTTGAAAGAAACCGGCGGGAGATTCGGGGATGTAGAGTGGAGTGTCTCTGAAGGCTGTGATAATGAGGCAACGGACACATGGCGTCAACGCAAGTAGCTCCAGAATATCATCTTGTGCGTCTCGGTGGTAGACCCAAGAGACATTCACAACAGATGACATGCGTGGTAGAGTTGCCAGCACCTCGACGGACAATTGGGACGGGAAATCGTTGAGTTGCAGTCTGCGTAGGGTACCCATTTGTGCGAGAGCCGTAAGTATGGGAGGTGTGAGGCCAAAGGACACGGACTGAAAGCGGGTGAGCCGGACCCTTCTCAAAACCTCTTCGATGCCTCGTAAGATCGGCTGCCAGTAGTCGTCATATCCCTGGGAGCCAGCATTGATCCCAATGCGCTCTTTCACTACACTGATCCAAGCATCCTTGACCGACAACGATCGCATGCGCCGAAGAGGCTCCTCGTGCGCGAGTAAGAGGTCGATCTCTGATAAAAATTTGGCTTGCGCATCTTGCGCCTGTTGATGAAGATTTGCACGAGCTTCTTCCTCACTCATATCCAGTAACTGGGCTGATCCTCCGTAGTTACGGAGGAGATCGAACTTCAAGGTGACCTCACGTCTCTAACAAAGATTTATCAATGCAATATCCCTTTCTGGATCTTTCCGATCTGTAGGACACACCTCGTAGATGAATGATATTGAAATCTCACGGAGAACGCGACAGGTAGCACCCAGGCGACGCACGTCTTCCGTTGCAGCGTGTCTCATGATGTGGTAATGCAATTCCGGAGGTAAGTCAAGTAGACAGAGTTTCTGAAACTTAGGTGGCATCTTGGCCAAGGCCTTCATGACTTTCTCTATGCCAACCGAGGAGCATGAATGAACACTACGTGTGAGGAGAAAGAATTGTAGCATGCTCACTGATCCGGGTGGCATACCAATCTTCGTTGATGTCTGGGCTCAATCGCCACTTCTGCATGAACCCCTTGATAAATGAGGGGGTGGAGAAGTCGTATCTCGTCATTTCCATAACTTCACCATCAACTTGCTGCTCATAAGCGCTCCGGGTTGCATGTTGCATAACAAGATAGAAGTCCGTAACGAAGGCCATAAATCGTCTCAAATGAGACTCGTAGCGTCGCTGATGTCGTCCTGTTAAGTCTAAGTATCCCTGACGATGCAAGACAATCAATGCATGCGCCGTAAGAGAGGCAGCATCGCAAACCTTATGAAAGCCAACAAGAGTCTCAAAGAAGCGTTCAACGCGAGGTACGACGATTGAACTGGACTCGAAATTCGTTTCAAGTTCCTTCCTGAATTCTGACAAACGGTGCTCTCCCGATTGTGAGAAGAACTCTGCACGTCTCATGTCCATCTTGCGTTCAGCTTCCCTTTTCGCGTATAATCTCAGTTCAATGGTTGGTTGCGTGGCTGACGGCATGTTTCATTTAGTGTTGATGTTTAGATTGACCATAACGTACGGACGAAACACTCACGAAACCATGAACCGGAGGATTTAGCGGTACACTCTTGCTCATACTCTCTTTCATCTTCAGAATCCATGACAGTTTGTGTTTAAATGAGCAAAGATGACAGAAGGACGACGTGCTTCTAAGAAGTGAAAGTGCTGAAGCGCTGAAAGGCCGATGCGGTCGAAGTAGGTGGCAAAGGGTTGAGGGACATCTGCTACGGTAACAAAACATGATCGCTCTAAAGCCTTCGTGATCAGACCTATGAATATTGAACATAGAGCCTTTGTAACAGGTTCCACACAAAAGAATGTATCACTGAGCATCCATAGTAGTCGCTATGCTTGGAGGAGTGTGGAAAGGAACATCAAGACTGCCAGACCTGAGCTAAGCAAACCTAACAAAGCGCCCGTCAATAATAGAGGAAGATCGCAGTTTGCATCTAGCTGCATGACACCAGCTTCGACGACGCTCAGCGTTTCAACAATAAGAAGCCTCTGCTTGATTCGCATCAGCAGTAATGAATTGATAGTTAATGCCAGCCTCATCTTGACCAGGCCAGACTCCTTCACTGAGACAATTGCACGACTTCCTGACCAAAGTCCATGTTGGAACTGTAATCATCTGAGTAAAGGAAGAGATGCTGGTATGTAGTAAGGTACGAATGCAGTAGAGGAAACCCGTAAAGACACGTGAGAAAGCACCAGGGATTAGATTCGAAAACAAGAGATAGCTGTGGCATGCGACATAGATCGTCCGTCCAGGAATGACAAAAATGAAAGCGAGTAACACAGGTGAGTCACAGAACATCATCGAACGTTTGAGCTCGCGCCAGACGCCGTGCCAGGTCGTTCATCACCGCCATCGGTGGGCCGTGGTCCAGCAGGAGAGCCTTGGCCGCCAGCAGAGCTGTTTTGTGAGGAATAGGGACGCTGTCCGGGTCCACCAAGTTCGCTAGAAGGACGCTGCGCATTGTCGAATGGAGGGGCAAAGCGTGCGTCGAAGGCTGATCCGCCAGTCATCTGCATACTGAGGGGGTTCATCCCCATGCCTCCCATACCGCCCATTCCCAACCCAGGGCTCATCCCAGGGCTCATCCCGGGAGACATGGCTGGGTTCATGCCCGGTCCCATTCCCATCCCTTGACCCATCATTGGCATGCCCATCATAGACATGCGCGGGTCGAAACCACCCATACCCATGCTGTTACCGGTCATCATGGGATTGAGAGGTGCAGGACCGCCGCCGCCTTCGCCGCCAACTTGCGATCCAGCCGTAGAGAAGGCCATCATAGCTTGTTGATAAGCCTGAGCTGCGGCTTGTTGCGCAGCGAACAGTTGCTGAGGGTTGGCGAAGCCAGGCATCATCCCAGGATATCCCCATCCTCCCGTCATCATGGGATTCATACCCATCATCATCGGGTTCATCATCATCGGATTGTAGCCACTGAATTGAGGTATCATTCCGCCATACATGGACCCGCCTTGTTGCATCTGGTCGAGTTGCTGGCGCTGGAAGTCGTCCAATTTGCGCTGTCGCTCTTCTGCCATTCGCTTCTCGCGCTCACGTTCCGTCAACGCGGCTCCGAGACCACCTTCGCGCTTGCGCTCGCGTTCGTGGGCAGTGACAGCACCGAGTAAGCCTGTCTGGGGTGGTGGTGGTTTGTTGGGAACGTTGATCAATGATGCACCTGTCTCCCTCGCCAGCTCTTCCTGTCTTTTGGCCGACCTGTCTTGCTTATCTTGCAGGCCAGCGGATAGGAGGCCATGAGGCGCAAAGGCCTTCGTCATGGTCGCAGCCGGAGGCTCCATTTGGATGAACGTATCCTTCGCTGGTTCCTGAGGTTTCCCAGGCTCGAGAACTTGGCTCCATATCGTATGGCGCTGCGCCGGGGGCGCGGGATATTCCGAGTTTGGTCTGAGCTGAGGCTGAGGTGAGGGCTGAAGGCGGGGGCCGCCAGGGTGGTAGCTGAACCGCCCAGCCTCAGAGTACTGGTCTGATACCATACGGCGCGGCATGGGTGCTTCGTAGTGCTCGTCCCCATCACCTGTCACGGTGTCAGCGACATTGCCACATATGTATGATGGGAACGTACCGGGCGTCCTTTGTCCTGGTGGCACCTGCGGCAAGTCGCGGGTCCGTCGGGGAGAGTAACCTCCGACGCTCGCGTCGCCAGTGGACCTCGCTGGGGAAAGGCCACGATTCTCCGGGTATGCGTTGAGTGAACCAGAGGGTGCCGGCATACCGCGTTGGGGAAGCCTCCCTGCCATGCGCGGCGGGGGCTCGACGTCAGAGTCCGCGTCCTCGTCATCGTCCTCTTCTTCCTCTTCTTCCTCGTCGCTGCTCTCGCCCCAAGCGCCGCAATCAACGTTGCGCTTTTTGCCATTCGTGCGACCTGGACGATTGACCGCAGCTTGCTGAGCCGCCTGTTGGGCCTGGGCCTTCGCTTTCCGTTCCGCGGCTTGCCTGGATGGAGCGAACGATGACCGGTACTGCTGCTTGGTGCGGGCCGATGGTGACGCCGGAGGCTCGATAACCTCGGGAATAGGTGGCGGGGGAGGAATAGAAGTAGGGGAGGCCGGCTTCTGCGAGGGCGACTGTTGCGTTGCGGGTGCACGCTCTTCCTGCTCCAGGAAGGTCAGCGCAGCGAGCGCGTCGGCGTCGGGGTCTTCCACTGAAGCAGCATGCAGGGCCGCTCCAGAGACTGAAGGTACGTCGGATTGGTCAATGTCGCCCATATCGGCCTCGTCGTCTTCGTCGTCTTGTTCGTCAGGATAGTCGAGAACGACTGAATTTCGCGTTACGGCTGACTGCCTGCCAGCGGGCGCACGTGCACCAGATGGCTTACGTACGACACCTGTTCTGGAAGGAGCCGCGGGGATTGCCGGCTCAGGCGTCGTCAGGCTCGTTTGGGAACGGCCAGCCGAGGTCGAGGCTGTCGCACTGGCTGGCGTGCGACGCTCAGCCGGTGGCGGTGAAGGTAAAGGTGGTGAGGCTGCAAATCGAGGTGGATTGGTATACTTCGGTTGTAGGGGAGGCACCACCGGGGAGCGGTATGAATACGAAGGCGAATCAGACTCGGATTCTTCTTCATCAGTACTATGCACTTCGGGTGGTGGACGTCCTCGATGAACCGTGACGGAAGGCTTTTCTTCCCGCATCTGATGCATATAGTACAACGCACCAGCCTCGCCCAGAATGTCATCAGCTTCGCCATGTTGCGGCCGAGTAGGAGATGAGGTCGCGGGAGGTACAGGGGAATGTGGCGTGGTCTCAGGACGCGACGGAGGTCTCATGGGTGACGCGAGGGAATATGGTGATGATAGTACAGATGTCCGCGACGGCGGTCTTTGTAGTGCTGCATGTGACGAAGTATGTGCAGACGATGACGGTGGGTACATCGATGGGGTCGATTTGCCAGTGGGAGACATAACTCTTGACGGACCTGCGGATGACCGAATGTCTGTTTCGGGCTCAGGGGACTGGGCTTTCTCAGAAATGGACTGAGGTCCCACAGCTTTTGCGAGTGTCACTCCTATTCGAGACGAACCGTGGTCAGAATTGGACTCGAGTTTGGACTCCGGCCGCGAACTAGTACCGGCACTCGGTGGTGGTTGCAGCTCCGATGATCCAGTCTTTCCTGGATGTAGGCCTCCGCTGGGCGGTGGGCTGACGTCGATGGGACTTGTGACTACGGGTTGGCCAAAGACCGAGGTAGAGTCCTGTACGTTCTCTGGTATCGTGATAGACTGTAGATGACCCGGAGAAGTCCGCGGAGGATTGGTTTCTCCAGATAGTGAACGGCTGGGACCGTGGCTCCGCTCAGTAATTGGAGTGAGGGGACGCTTGTCCGGCACCTCTGGAGGAGTCTGCTCTGAAAATGAACTATCGAAATTTAGTGGCGGCAGCTGCATGGACAGACGATCGGCAGGCCTTGTATCTTCGTGACTACCACCGTTCGAGTCACCGGGAGGTATTGGCGGAAGAACCGGGGGCTGGTTGTGAGACGAGCCCGGTCCACCCAAACCTAGAGGTTGACCAGCTTGCATGTTCTTGAACGATTTGTCTGGATGTTCCGGCCCGTGACCAGGGCCTTCCATACGCTCTAACAGTATGTTGTTGAAGCCTCTTCTAATATATGGGGTTTTTTCTTCACGTGGATCCACAGACTCAGCGAATTCACGGTCCAAAAAGAGCAACTGAAGGACTTGTGAGTCAATGTTTGCGCGATGCCACAAAAGCACTCACATCTCGGTGTGGCCCGATCGGATACGCGAACATCATCGACCGCGGATCTCGAGGGTCCCAGCTATACATACGTGGACGCCCGTATAGCTCAAATGCGTCATGGATCGCTGCACGTATAAATCAGGACATCACCTCGAAGTTACAGTTCACATGCTTACAAATGATCCACTTGAGCATCTCAGAGGCCATATTGTTCGGTCCTTCAAGTTCAGGCATGACGAGGAGCCAGCCTTCCCGTGACCGCATGGTCCCGGCCATCTCTTCATCACCCAAGTGTCCCTCGAGCTTCATGAGCGTACTGCGACTGATCAACTCCGGGCGTTCAGGATAGACAGCAAAAGCCTGGGATATCTCGTCCATCGTCAGGACGGCCTTCTTCCTATCCTTTGGCTTCTGCGTTGTGAACAATTGCAACAAAGGTCTGGCTGGCACTATTCGTTGCGGGCTTCTGTCGCGGGTGAATAAGTTCGAGACGCGTTTTTTACGCAGCGCATTATGTTGCTGCGTAGGTCCTGGAAGATGCCCGTGATCGTTCGAGGAGATGGGTGATCCATCAGGTGCATGCACACCTGCGGTGACGACCATCCACAACCGTTTCCAGTCCGTTTGTCCAGAGACCCGGATTCTAACCCATCCTTCCATGCGTCCCTGAACAAGCGGTGTAGGCGCGTCTCTGCCTGTAGTGAGCGTAAATTGGCGTGCAACATTGAAAGTGAGGTTTCGTACCATCATTTAGACTGATTCGGATCAAATGGGCTGTATAAATCTCCTCAAGACGAGACTTTTCCCAAGCGCTAAGTCGAAGAGCAGCGGTCCAAGAGATCAGTGCTTGCGGCGTCGGACACGAAAAGAAAAACAAGTTCGACCCTGCGGTGTTGAGTGTAAATACATAGGGGTATTTCTTTGGAGGAGATATATCCGTGGCGGGAACCGTGATGGAACCCAATACGTTGACAAACTACAGGTGTTGTGCTATTAGCGCCATGGTCATGCGCGCACCGTACACTACTTACAGCGTCCATGACATTCAAGTATGTTGGCGGCACCTGTCTGCCCTGTTTGCTCGCTTCCTCAATCTCCTGCATATCCCATACGCTCATCGTTGTCCCGCCCAGCTGTGCCCATACATCTCGCCAGCCCTCTTCCTTTGTCGGCCTCTGCCCGTCGGGCTGACGTTCTATTTTTCGTACAAGTGGGCCAGAGAAGTACACTTTGTGTGCATGGGCCATAGTAAGTTGCACAGCAGAGCGAATTTCGGGATGCAGCTGAGTAGTTGGTGTATGCGGGACCGAAGACATAGACCGGGCAAGTCTCGGAGAAGTCGGCTCGGGTTGAGGGGAGGCGCCCCGTGCTGGGGGAGTGAGAGGTTGTTGGGTCGGAAGTGGACTTTGAGTATGCATGTCGACCGAGTTCGAATGATCTGCTCGTCGATTGCGATCAGGTGCAGGTGCATTGGTAGCAGGAGGTGTAAGGGGAGTAGCCGGCTCAGTATTTTGTTGTCTGCGAAAGATAGAAAAGGAAGAAGATGTGCGGTGGTGACCAGCCGGAGATGTCGCAGGTGGGCTCGCGGGAATTGGCTGGGGCGGCGGTGAAGGTGGCGGGAAGTCAAGAGACTGGCGGCGTTGCTCCTCGTGCTGCTTCCATTGCTGCAGTTGCGACGGAGAGATGAACCCTTGGTGTCGGCTGTCCCACCTGGGACTCGTCGTACCGGAACTCATGAGCAGTGGACTGGTTGGCGTGCTCGTCGCCGTGAATGAGAGAAAGTAATCAAGAACAATCGCCCAGTCCCCGCGCCCACGGGCGCGATCATGCCCGTGAGTGTGACGGTCCCGTGATGCACCACACACCGTGACGTCATTTCGTGACATCCGCGAGGCGCAGAGGCGCCCGGCGAGATCGCAATCCGTCACATAGGTTACAGGTCACGATTTCTGTCACGCCTGGTCTACGAGTCGAGCTGGTCGCAGGCCGAGGCAAGCGTCTCAAGTCGACCGTCTCAACCATGCCGATACTTTCAAACGTCCTCGGATTCTCTCTCTTTGGTCTCGCGTCACGCCTGGGACAGCTCAGCATTGAGCATCGCAAGTTGACCTCCAGTCAGTCGGGCGTTCAGCAAAACAGAGTGCTCAAGTTCGCTAAAACGTGAACTTCACAGACCCTGCGGCTACTGCTCTTTGCACGGCGGTGTTCGGATACGCTGGTTACTGGGCATGGAGATGGGATGAACGCGCAGCAGTTATTCTGGCCGAGAAGCGTGCCCAGATTGAGGAGCACAAGGCCAAGCGAGCTGCTACCGCGGGGGCGCAGTAAACCGGAGACTATACCGGTGCAGTCGCCTGAAGGTACGCCGGTTTTCCGTGGGCATTTAGCTTTCGTTGACATGAATGACAGAGGCCCGCTCTATTAGCAGATGAGACAGCATCATTTCGTCATTGCATAGATGGCCATCGTACACGGGATTGTACAACGAATGTCATTAAGGATTCCTCGCGGGCCTGCGAAAGAGATATTGGGGATACAATGAACAAGGAGTTGCACCCGCTAGTTCTCAATACATCAATGATACGGAGAATTGTCTTGCCATAGTCCTGCCACCTTCGTAGAGACAGGCGCTACAAACCCTGGCCTGCATCCCGACTTCGACCGTTGTCGTGCATCTATGTGTCTCTCGTGCAACCATGCAGATTCGAGATTGTTAGGTCTCGAGTGAGTCAATAGTTCTATACTTAACAGTCTACTTCCCGCATCGATCATCCTCCAAACGCCGCCATAACAATGCGCCGAGTTGACACATACTCAAAAGCCTTGCTTGAGTGCTGCATCACGCACTTTCCCAAAGTGCGGGTAAGTCAACAGAAAGAGGAACTGGCTAGCATTCCTGAACGAAGTAAGAGGTGTACAACAATGGGGATCAACCTGCCGGACGCGCAGAAAATAGACATATCTACAAACAAAAAGGACACATGCTTTTGGGAAACAAGGTGGGCAATGCATGTGAGAACAGCCTGCGACAGTAGTTGTCACAGCAGACTAAACAAGCGATTTGGAGGAAATGCAGCTTGAGCTAGCTGGATACGTGTACACAGAAGAAATGGTGCAAAACAAACTGGGAACAGATAGTGAAACATGAATCAGTAAGAGGGAAAGAGGAGGATGGTGACAGGTGAAACAAGCATGCTGTACATGTTGTACATGTTGTACACATGAACCTACTGGTATACAAGGTGCAAGGTGCTAACATTGGCGCACGGTGTGGATAAGAACCGGGCGCAGCAGGCCCGCAGGCGGCACGAGATGGAGCAGCGCGGAGATCGAGTTGCGACCAGATGTCGAGAGGGAGAATAAGCAAGGAGCGTTGTGGTGACCGGCGACTAGAAGTACAGAAAAAGGCGAGGGGTAAGGGAGTGTGGTTCGACGATAGACGTCAGGGAGAGATTCCAGAGCCAGGAATAGGGAGCGTGTGGGGGGCCAACTGGCTGCATCAGATTGGGAAAGAATGAACGTGTTGTGTCGAGAACTGGGGTAGGGATGGTGCGATGAGCTGCAATGAGCAATAAATATCGCAATGAGTGTTGAATGAATCAGAATGGTGAGTGTGGCTGGATATGTTGACAACAGCGGCAGCACGGGCTAGTGCAATTACTGCATCTGGAAGGCACTGCCAAGACCAAACCCGGCACCAACGCCAGGTTCAGTATTCTCCTCGTCCTGCGGCACCAGACTCCCGAAGGAGATCTTCCGGGCCAATTGACGCTGGGGCAATCGCGAGCCCTTTACACGCCGAAGGCCCTTGGACTGAGGGGTCTGCACCACGATCGGAGAGTTCTGCGAGGGTAAGGAGTTCTTGAGAGGGGAGTTGGGGGTCTCGAGGGGTTTAGGGGTCTTGCGAGGTCTGCGGCCCTCCGAACGTGTAGCGTATCGAGGAGTAGCAGGCATCGCAATGGTGTGCTGAGGCTGGGGGAGCTCCGGACCAAGGATACTGGGATTGCGCTGCAGGTTAGCCCTGGGCCGAAGCGTGCGGCGGGGGGTCTCTGCAACAGCCTTCACAGGTGTCCGCGGCGGTTGAGCGTGAGTCTTGCGAGGGGTCTGAGGTTTCTCGGTCGCGATAGCTGGTGAGGCGGGAGGGGTGGGGGATATCGCTTTCACCCGAGCCCGCTTCGCTTTGATACTCCTGAGCTTCTCTTCTTCATCAGAAGATGTGACATCGGACTCTTTGCCGTTCAGGTCAATGCTCATGGCTCCTGAACTGCGTCGTGACGTGGCACCGAAGGACGGGGCCCGCTTGAGTGAGCTTGGTCCATAGAGCAAAGCTCCACCAAATGACTCGGTGCGCTTGATGCGCTGCACACGGGGATCCACAGCGGGGGCGACATAGGAATCCGATGAATTAGACATAGAAGACTGGGATCTGCGCAGGCGAGGCAAGCGAGAGCCCGACACGCTGGAGTTCAAAGTCGAGGAGCTGGGTGTCGAAGTGATCATAGAAGCAATGAAGGGCGCTCGATCAAGAAGATCGAGGCGGGGGGAGGTTGAACGATCAGAGGGAGGTGCATATGGTTGTTGGGATGTATTGAGAATCATACGTTCCGTGCGTTGCAAACGGCGCGATAGACTAGGCGCCATGTGGGTGACAACCAAGATAGCTGGAGCTTAGCAACTTACCGGCTGATGCTTTCATTGTCCTTCAAATCCTGCTTAGCGGTCTGCATGAAGTCCATACTGGACTGCCTATACAATGGCCGCCGTGGACCTGTATTCGTTGTCTGCCGTAGCACGTCGCCTCGGTCGGAGTACTCTTCTTCGGCGATGGTGTCACTATCTGTTCCGTTCGCCGCTACTTCCTTCGCGCGAATACGCGCAAGATCGACAATCTTAGCACGCGTAGCGCGTACAGAATGAGGCCATTCGAGAGGGCCTTTCGTCTGAGACACGTTGCGAGCGATCTTATCAAGGAGATTTGAGGGCGGCACAGGACCGTTGAACGGCGTCAGAAGGTGCGCGGGAAGAGCATCCAGTGTCTAGGTAAATCAGATGCGCAGCATCGCGAGGATAGCGATCGCGTCGGATGTAAGCATAATTGGCGATCATGATCGACAAGGGACGCACCCTTGACAGGAACCGCGTCTGCTCCAGCGTCCACTCCCATTCAGTATCGTCTCCGTCGTAACTTGAGCTGTTCCAACTGTCCGTGCTCTTTCTGTTGTTCGAATTGGGCGTGAAGAGCGGAAGGGGGGACAGACAGTTGGGTGGTGTATGTGGAGTCGAGACGTCCGACAATTGGGATGATCTGCGGCTTGAGAGTGGAAGCTGAGAGATTGAAACAGAGAGCGGGGCGACGGCGGCAGAGGGCCGTCCTTGCATACTGTCCTTACTTGGCCTAGATAAAAAGAGAGAACGACAGAAAAGGCGAGGGATAGAGTACGGACAATGGGGGAAGGAGTAAGAGCACGGTCTGATTGCTTACGTACTAGCCGAATGTAGAAGCCACAGCCACGTTTCGGCTTTAGGGCCGGTCGTTTCGCGATTCAACATTGCCACAGACGCGTCTGGTCGTATGTCGCATGTTGGCCAACGTCCCGACGGCGACTCAACTCGCGATCAACGCGTTATGGATGTACTTACCGATCGCATCAACTGATGAGAAGATTTCTACGGGCTCTCATAGCGCCAAAACCTTCGTGTTGGCGCAGCCGAGACGTGGACTGAATGCGGCGCTCACTCACTCCGTCGGTGTCGGAGGGATATCGATTGAGCATGCCAGTTGTACCCTCACCAAGCACAGGAGCGAGGAGACCTGCGCAAAAATAACAGGAACCCTGTGTGGCTCAGTAAGCTCAGCGGTCGAGGAGCGTTGGGGGAATTCATACCTAGGATGGAGAACAAACAAGTAACAAGCCCTGAATGCTTTAACTCGCACTCTAGGGGGCCGCCGATATTCACTCGAGTCGCACAAGGTGTTCCTTATAGACCCCGTTGTAGTGAGTGGAGGGGAAAGAAAGCTTGCTCGCTGGCCGGCGATGGCAGGCGCAGCGATCGCAGCAGATTACGTATCGTGATCTCGCAACCAAGTCGGCAACCGTATTTGACTTTCAGCATCGAATCTGATGCAGGCGATACCAGTAGGGCTGAGGTCCTCAGAGGCGTCGAGTACGGGGCGTAAGCAGACTCAGGGGGAGCACTGCGAGCGAGTAGATATGAGTTGATTTGTGAGACCGCACTTCTGTCAAAGTGGTGCTCGAATGAGCATGTCACAGCCGAACACGACTAAGTAATACAATTCACATGTGCACAGCAAAATTGCATCTGTCACCGGCTTGCTAGCTATAGAAAGAAGTGGCAAGGGCCGGAGATCACAGGAAAATGCCACCGAATGACCACGCTTTGAAATGGGGCGCCGGTGCACGGAAAGCGCATAGAAATACTCATAAAATAGAGAGAAAAATACTGACATCGCAGGTGTATGAAACTTCCCGCCGTTATCGACTTCAGCATGTTCCCACTTAAATGATACTATCATTGTCGGAAAGGATATCTGTCGAATTTGAGGATTGCGCACTCCGTGCCGTACGCGGTGGCCCGTTCCGCCACATCCCGAGGCCGCAGTTCGCATGCCGCAAGGTTGGTCGTCGATAAGGGAAACATCACGAGCCGGATCATGGTGGCCGAATTGTATATACCAGGATGCCAGGAAACCCAGAATCCTGTACAGGAATTTGGTCGCTAATGCATTGATCCGACACAAATATCACAGAAAGTTGCACGATATGTTAGACGGCCTATTGCGCGAGTCTTTCTGTGTGCTGGGGGTGACTGTGGTGAACTCACCTGGATAGGCGGATATCGCTAGATGCAAGGGTGAGGCGTGGACGGGGCGTGTAGCCGGTATAGCCCGCTTCCACATCCTTCTCTTCACGTCTTGACATAAGGGAATTCTGATAGATCCTGGGAATACCAGTCAGGCGGCTTCGGTCACAATGGCGTCCGCCAAATGGGGCGGAAATTACGGGCAGGACGGGGCAGGAGACAGGCACGTCGCAGGGTTGGTTCTGACACACCTCGGAATTTCACGGTACGGCGAATACGGGAGAACGGCTTTGCAAGGATTAATCGCGGGTGGCGGCCAGAGAGTCGAATGACGAGGTTGTAATAGAAACTGGTATTGAGAGGTAGGACGAGGAGCTGAGAAGGGTCACGACTCATGACAAGTCTCAGAGCCGCTGTTTCTGCTGATCGTCCGCTATCAATGAAGTTCTGGTAGCTCCTGGAGCGGAACATGTGCCGTGCCCTTGTCAAGAAGCCACAATATTACTTTGTGGCAGAGACCCCTGGTTATGTGACTAGAAGGAGATAGGACGATCCTAGTCGCACCCAGCGACTCGCGGCTTGAATGCAATTTGGCGGATGGTATATAATGTCTAGAAAACCGTAAAATGTGTCAAGGGTCTGTGTGACTTCTCGAACCTGCCCTCCCGTTATTTAAGTCTTCATAAGACCGTGCCATTCCTAACGAAGAGGGTTACTCGCATTCAACGAAGGTCAGAGCCCTCACCGACGATGAGCGGGACTACAGATTACGACCATAGAGTTTAAGAGAATATACATCCCCAAACTTGATACTCAAGCACCGAATGACAGCCAAACAGATTCCATTCAAAGGATCTTTGTCGGTCATACCGATTGGAGGTAACTTGGCAGCGTGCTGACAAAATCCGGCATCAGTGAACAAGCTTTGAATGCAAATATTACTGTTCACATGCATGCACGAGCTGGATTGAACTATCGCCGTGGCGGTGGAGAACGTCTCGTTTTCAGTGTACAATTGGAAGAAGACCCCATTGGATCTGATCACCGATCCTGGATATGCAGCTTTCGTACCCATTCCAGTCCATGATCACTAGTAACTTCAGGATCTGCCTGTATTCTTGTTAAGACATGACCGATGGTGGCCTGCTTTCTCCAGCATTAGAAGTTGAGCGGAGGGATCTGAACAAAACCGCACCTTGTGAGCCGCATGTCAATGTACGTGCGGTAGCGGGACGTAGAGCAAAATCCATGTGAGTCTACTCGTTCGCCGTAATAGCTCCAAGCCCGATGTTGACATGATCCTACACGATGAAGGCCTTGCCGCGTACGGAGGTAACATCACAATCGACTCCACGCGCAGAGAGCATTCTAGCAGAAATCTTAGGCCAGGAGACCTGTCCCGGCAATGGTGAGTACTAAATAGAATCAGAGCACAAGCACAGGCGCCCGAGCAGCGGTTGCCACAGATACTTAGAGACAAGAGTACTGCAATTATTACTCCACAATGAAGCCAGTCAATAAGGTTTACAACAAAAGTACAACAACGAAAGGTAGGTGGCCAGATAATCTCGTAACAATCCCTCACGTCTTCGTCGCAATCTTCCTCGTCAGGGTCCTCAACCGCTCCGCATTCTTCTTCCTCCGCTCGATGTCCACGTCGACGCTTGTGTTGTTCTTCATTATGCCTGCGTTGTAATTTGGTGCAACGGTGTAACTGCCGAGCTCCCGCTGGGGAATCATGACGGCGTTCTTCCGCACCCGGTTCTTCTCAGTCTCCTTCGCGCGCGCAAGGATCGCATTGAGCCTCTCGCCTGCACGTCCGGGTTCTCCATCGCCACTCGCGGCAGTCGGGATAATACGGTCACGGTACGATGCGCTACGCTTGATGATCGGCCGCGACCACGCGGATACGAGGTCGTTTGCCAGGCGTACGATATCAGGCGTCACGCGCTTGCACTTCGTGTAGAAAATGACGACGCGGCCTAACCGTGACTCCTTCAGAACGCTCGTATCGATGAATTCCATCTTCTTCAGAATAGGGAAAAACTCCTTCTGGATGTCGAGGGCAGGGAGTGACTTGTCTGGGAGAGGTTCTAACCACTTCCGCACACCTTCCAACAAGTTGTTATCAATGATCGACTGGGAGAGTGCAGTTCTAGAATGAAATGAGTGTGCGCCCCTTTACGGCTAGGAGAGATACTCACTTCCGCAAAACTTCCATGACTTGAGGTAACAGGCGAAGCTTCGCTGTAGCCGGCAGCTTCTCGCGGTTGGCCTGCTCATCATCTGCTGCAGCAGCAAGCATCGCCTCCCGGAGCCGAGAGACCTCCTCATCAGCATATCGATCAAGCTCTTCCTCAGCATCCTTCTTCTTCCTCCTCGACCGCGAGCCCTTTTTGGACTTCAAGATAGCCTCAATTTGCGAGTCAAGCCTGATCTTCCTAGCTTCTTCGGGAGGCAGCTGGCTCAGATCGACTTCCTCGACCTGCTTCCTCTTGCGTTTTCGCTGCGCTGGTTTCCGCTCCCCTTCATCGTCTCCCCTGCGCGTCTTGCGTCTCCTGGGGGCCTTTGTGACCTTCTTCTGCACGTATTCGTCACCGGAATCGGCTGACGATTCATCGTCGATAGGGGACTCTTTCCTGGGCCGCTGCTGAGGGGCGTCTGTGAAGTAGTATGAGTTAGGGTAAATTATTCGCTTGGGCTAATAACCCAGCACACCTTCCTCAGCGCTGGACAGCTCCGAGTCGGAGCCTCCGAAGACCTCACGCTCAAGATCCTACCGGTTGAGAGGAGTCAACTCGTGACTTCGAGTGGCCATAAACAAAGTGCTTACACTCATAGTAGTATGTCAGATCAATGGGTGGCTGTCTCAACGGTGCAGCGAGAGCAGAGAAGAGGCCAGATGGTCGCAAGAGCACAAAACGAGCTGAGCGTTACTCATAGGCCGGTAGCGCCCATACATGCGCTCGCACGTGGCTCCGCCGCGCGGCCGTACCGTAAGAGGCTCTGCGGCTGAGGTCCTCCGCCTCGTATAAATATCTCTCTATCTCTTCCCAACTACGCGCTCGACTTTTCTTGTCATATCTGCTGTTTTAACACCACCATCTCCCTTAATCTGGCTTGATGACTTCCCCTTCTAAACCAGTGAACATCACAAGTCCTCGTAGACGACCCGCAGACCTCCCTGGCACGCCTCCCAGCCGCTCATTCACCGTCTCGGGTTCTCCGAGCACACGCGCACTGCGTGCACAATACTCTGGCACTCCGCCGCCGCCAAACGTTCCACTTCGCCGATCCCAAGCAACGCCCGATGCTACCGGGAGCTCACCGCTGCTTAACCTTGTATCCGCGAGCGGTTATCCGTCCACCCCGCGTCCGGCTAGTAGTCTAAGTGCGCGCAGACCTTCATCTGGTGCCCACGTGCAAGAGTCCGCAACGATAGACGACCTTCCAGATGAAGAGAAAGCTCGTGTTCTGAGACGTCATCTCGTATCTCGCGAGGAACGCCAGCGCAATGGTGCGACGACGCCGACACCGGCAGCGACACCTGTAGGGCAGAGGAATTCACCTGGCGGCTCGGATAGCCCAGTGAGCGAGGCCGGTGGGATCAGCAAGCGCTCCTCGACGTCCCATCTGCGCATGCAGCGGGAGGACACTGACCCCTTCGCAGTCCCGTACGGTGCACCCGGTGCCGATGTGACGTGAGTCTTCAGCGTCATTACGTCTTCAAATGGTGTGCTTCTGCTATGGTTCCCTGCGGCATCCTTTGCGTTTACTTCAGCACGGTGGTAATGTGGCAGTTCGAGGGTGACAGCCTCTGCGTCGTGGTGCATGGTCTCGTGACACTAGGTGCAGATGCATACACCACCGTGCATGAACACGTTTCTTGTGTGCGCGCTCTGGTCCTTGCATGATCTGTCGGAGCATAACGTCCCATGACTGCCTGCTGTTTCTTAGGAGCTAGCCTAAACTTAAGGATTCTGTCTTGTCGACGGTGGACGTAACCTGATACTGATCCGACATTGCAATAGGCATAACATCTACAAGTGGCACGCTGACCGTGTTCGGCAGTCACGCCCTCGTGCTGCATCTTTCGCCGGTTCGACTGTCTCCACTCCGCATTCTGTCGTCGCGCACTTGCGTGAACCTGGTGGATTCCGGCGACATTTCTTGTTCCGGCGTGCCCACGCGGCGGGGACAGAGCCCCCACCTGTTTCTCGCAACTTCATCGAGTTTCTCTACCTGTTTGGACACTTTGTGCGCATCAGCTTATTCCTGGCGAAGTTGATCACCTCACCCATTCTCGTTCATAGGCCGGTGAGGATCTCGAAGAAGAGGAAGAGGAAGAGTTTGTGGAAGAACGACAGGATGAGGAGGCACAGATCAGCGCTCCTGTGCCTATGCCTTCTGGTGCGGGGATTCCAGGTATCACCCTCCCATCAGAAGCCCCGGATACACATAAGGGCACAGAGCGGGAGCCTTTACTTGGACGTCAACGGTCGGCGTCCAGGGTGCGGAGGCGGCGCGCCGCAAGCGAGGGGGCTCATGGTGACGCTACCGTGACGCAGGCAGTGCTGATGGTTAGTGTCTGTTCGTATTCAATGAGACATCCACTGAGTCGATATGTGCAGCTACTCAAATCGTTCGTCGGGACTGGAATCTTGTTTTTGGGCAAAGCGTATGTAATGAACAGCTTCCTTCAAGGCATTGGACCTAAACATTTCGATGCATAGGTTTTTCAACGGCGGCATACTGTTCTCAAGCGCAATTCTAACCTTCATTGCTCTCATCTCGTTGTACTCTTTCCTTCTGTTAGTGAAGACTAAGTTTGTGGTATCTGGTAGTTTCGGAGGTAGGGCGCAATGTCACAGCCTTGAGACAACAGGACACTGACCTTAGTGCGTAGACATCGGCGGGGCTTTGTACGGTCCCTGGATGCGTTATGCTATTCTCACTTCCATTGTGGTCTCACAATTAGGATTCGTTTCGGCGTACATCATCTTCGTCTCAGAGAATCTACAGGTAGCTTATATACATTCACTCTGTGCCAAGTTGACTAAAGGTCATGTCTAGGCTTTCACTCTTGCGATAACGAACTGTGCTACAGCGCTTGGAATTCAGTATTTCATTGCCTTGCAGCTCATCATCTTCCTGCCGCTTGCACTCGTGCGAAACCTCGCAAGGCTGAGCACGACGGCGCTTGTCGCCGACGTGTTCATCCTTGCTGGTCTCATCTACATCTTTGGTAGCGAAGCTGCCATCATGGGTCGGCGCGGCACATCGCATGTCGAACTGTTCAATCCAAAGGACTGGCCGCTATTGATTGGGTGAGTAGGGTCGATGTCTCCTTTATACACCTTGATGACATGTTCCGTTGATCAGAACGGCTGTGTTCTCGTTCGAAGGCATTGGACTGGTGAGTTTTACAGCATCGTTCATATGCGTATATGCTGAATCATCCTAGGTTATTCCGATCACTGACGCGATGCGCGAGCCTCGCAAATTCCCTCGGGTGCTGACGGGCGTCATGCTCACCCTCATGGGTGAGTTACGAAGCATACTCAAGCTGACAGTCATATATTCATCCCGCGTGCAGTCATGTTCTGCGGTGCTGGCATTATGTCTTACCTCACGTTTGGTTCGGACGTGAAAACAGTGGTCATCGTGAACTTAGACATGACGAGCAAATTTACCCAAGTGGTACGGACTGTCTTACATGGTTCATTCGTTGCCTAATATCGATTCCATATAGGTCCAGTTCCTGTACTCACTGGCGATTCTTCTATCTGTGCCGCTACAACTTTTCCCTGCAGTGCGCATTATGGAGCAAGGTATCTTCCAGCACAGCGGAAAGGGGAACATGCGCGTCAAGTGGCTCAAGAATGCGTTCCGTTCTGCTATTGTCATTTTCTGCGCTTTTATCAGCTGGGCCGGCGCAGCCGATCTAGACAAGTTCGTGTCGTTCATCGGTAGCTTCGCTTGGTATGTTATTCTATTCACTCTCACTTGTTATGTGCTGACGTATTGATGATCGTCAGCGTTCCGTTGTGCTACGTATACCCGGCTATGCTCCATTACAAGGCGTGTGCACGCACTCGCAGGGAGAAGGCACAAGACATTGCGCTTATGATCTTCGGTATGCTTGCTGCAACATACACCACAATACAGACAGTCAAGGTACATCGTATAATATATATGATATACGTGGCCGTACTCACACACCAATTATAGTTGATGGTCGCTCCTGAGCCGGCAGGCCCGCCTGTCTTGGGCCAGTGCGACAGTCTTCCAGAAGATCTGTTCAGTGGACCGTCCCTTTAATTGACCATTTACGTTCTGGTCTCCTCGTGTTGCGTCTTCGGTTGTGTGGGATAATACTAGTGGACTAGATTACCAACTTACATGTGCATTTGCATCTACAGTCGCATATACATCTTCATTCGGAATGTTTGTACATTAGTCACAATACATGCATCGTATGTAGAATGCAGGTGCCGCAGCCATTGATTTTACATCCCTAATTTTTTTCAGATGCCCGGCATGCAGTGGGTCGTCTGGACGCAATGGAGATAATTGAGTCGGGCTTCGAGGTACCACTCACGTGCTCGTTCCGAGAACGTGGAACACCCACTGCGTTAAACGCCAGGCGATGCCCTTCCGGAATGTCTCCGGCATCCCGTGTGACGAGCCACATTCCGCCCATATGTCGTCCACATGCTGAAATTTCCAGCATCTCGTGCGTTATCTCACAAAACGGCCATGTTCCGGCCACATTCTACCCAGAGAGAATCTAGAGTTACCACGCTGTGTCATAAAATCCATTTTCTTCCCGAATATTGTACGATAACCCCCAGCCCGAAAATACCGTGGACTTGTCAAAGCGATGACGTCTGTGACTTCACTCCACGGCTCGAACGTTCACGTTCAGTCTCTGACTCCTGTCCATCTACCACCATCTTCCACAGATCTACTCTGCAACCATAAGTCCTCTAGGATCGTGAGTTACGCTTATCAGCACTAACTGGCTCTTCTTTCACAGAGTAACATTGGCTTCCAGGTAGTCATTATCCGGGATTAGGATGGAAGACGGAGGGCAATGGGCGGAGGTGTACTCGATGCGTCTACATGGTGATCTACTTTGCACGGCCTTTACTAAGCCGCACTGCATCTTAGAAGAAGTAGATCTTAGTGTGAGTTATCCCGTTAACCCGTCAGCCTGCAGTAGCTCGTAGCCGCTGACCGCAAAACTTGTGGACTAGAACAGTATACCGTGCAGACTACTAGAGTGGAGTCTTGACTTTCAATGGAGCAGAGCCATAGTAAGTACTCCTATTATGCTTAACCTTTCAAAGATAAATATTGACTTCTCGATGCGCTAGTAGATCCCGGCTGGGAGAATTGTGCTAAAAGGCTGAAACCCGGTGAGGTGTTCTTATGGTGGCTATATGCATACATAACTAACGTCATCGAGTTACCGCAGCACAAGCACTCGAAGCTCATATCTAGAACCCTGCGCGACTTCCGTTTACTTGTGGTGCGACAAATATTTCAATGATCGGCCCTCGTAAGTCAACACTGTCTGTGTCTTTCTTACGGGCACCTTACATGAGTCTACAGATGAACCGGGATCCTACTGCTTCAAGAAATTGCATTAAGCAGTAAGCACATAACGGGCTAAAGGGTAGGTTTCGAGGCAAGCACTTCCTCTTCCTACCCAGACCTGTCCTCGAGACAGAGTTCTGCTTCGGCCCTGCAATGAATAGTAGAACCCCTGTAGTGTAGTAGTATATGGAAGTGCAATATATGATGCAAATTACAGAAAGTAGAGCTGAACGAACGGCGGGTGCGGGGGAACCAATATCAGGCTAGTAAACCTGGAATATATTCCATGTAACCCAATTTGGGTAGAACCAGCATCTGAGCGGAATATGGCCGGCATCTGAGCCAGCATATGACCGGAATGTGAGGGATCGGGGCTCATTTCGGCCACATGCTGGATTTCGTGTTATCCGGGGTGCATGTGGCCGGCATGTGGCCGGAATACCGGATGTCAGGGCACATTCCGGGAGGGGTGTCGCCCGGCGTTTAACGCAGTGACCAGAGAAGATGTTGGAGCGGTGAATGAACGCGCCCTATGACGTTATAGACCCCTTCGGTGTCTCCAGCATGCTAAATATCCACCGATATTCTCGTTGAGCAAATGTTCACAAAAGGCTTCACTTACCATGACTTAGTGCGATGAGCATGAATTTTTCTGACGAGCCGAAACACTCTGAACAACTGGTTGTCCGGGATGAGAAGCCGTACAACGCCGAACCTGACCTTGAGAAATTAATACAACATTCGCTCACTCCGGAAGAGCTTGTGTATTGTCGCAATTACTGTAAGCAACCTCAAGGTCGCCCAGGATACGAGACGTTGACCATCTGCATTTATATTTCAGGTCCTATCAAGTCTCTCAGCGAGGACCGGACTATCAAGATCAATGGACTTGTACAAAATCCTCTGGAACTAAGCGTTAAGGATCTCAAGCAGCAATTCGAACACCACCACACTGTAGCGGCTCTACAAGTGCATATTCCGCGCCTCACTCCAGTGTATGGACACCGCTGATGGCTTTATCCAGTGCGCGGGAAATAGGCGCAGTCTGATGGCGCGAAAGAAGGGAAAGGACACTGAAGGCATCAAGTGGGAAGAGGCCACGATCTGCAATGTGCGATGGGGAGGCGCGAGCATCCGAGATGTGCTGCGTCACGCAGGCGTAAAGCTTGATAACAAAGCGTCAACATCGCAATTATACCTGTCTTTCGCATCTCACGTTACCGCTTGCCAAGACGATGACTGGTTTGGCGCCTCAATCCCACTGGGAAAAGCGTTGGACCAGGATGGAGGCGTGCTGCTTGCATACGAGGTATGCGCTATTTCGGTCGAGCTGCCTGCTGTTCTCACGAAATATGTAGATGAATGATAAACCCCTTAGTCCAGACCATGGATACCCTTTGCGCATAGTCGTTCCAGGTTATAGCGGCGTGCGGTGGGTGAAATGGGTGGATGAAATCACGGTCTCTGAGCGAGAGAGCGAGAATTTCTACCAGCAGAAGGATTACAAGATCTTGCCTACACAAGTAAGTGGTTCAGTCCGACTAATTAAAATTCACCTCAAAACTTCGACTAATGTCAGGTTGCCAAACACGATCAAGCTGACCGTGAAGACTGGTGGGCGAAAGTACCCCCATTACAAGCCAACCCTCTGAATTCCGCCATTGCGATAGCCCGAATAGTTGCGCCAGGAGTGCTTTATGTCAAAGGTTACGCAGTTCCCGGCGAAACAGGGCAAGTCTCGAGAGTCTACGTTAGTGTTGATGAGGGAAGGTCCTGGCAGCTGGCACGTGTCATATATCAAGAGGGTAGATGGAGCTGGACGCTATGGGAAGTAACAGTCGCGCTGACATACGGGTACAAAGACCACGGAAAGGTATGGAGCAGAGCGATCGATGGGAGCGGGGAGGTGCAATGTTTGGACGTGGACTGGAACTTGAGAGGCGTTGGGTTCACAGCAGTAGGAGAGAAAACGTTCCAATGATGCAGTACACGGGGTGACTTTGTGTGGATTATGAACTATTGGCGACGCACTAGTTGAGCTTTAGGGCATGACGAGGACATGAACGAGGCGTCTCGGTATATGTACCTCGGGCTGGTAGGGCCAGCGCCGCACAGCCAGGGCCAGACACCAGGCGTTTGTAAGATCTGAATCTGATGTAAGTAGGTGACCCGAATTCAGACGCTGCCACAGAACTGTTTGCCGCACGTTGTGGAACCCTGAAGACCGTCGTATTCCGAACGTGAAGAGGGATACGACACTCACGCTGCTGGTATCGAACGCAGACGTAATAGGGAGCTCAAAATCACTTATAGCAAGTCCGCTTGAGAGCCGGAGTAATTTAACTCCATTACGAGGTTGCGGCCAGGTCACTGGTCTTTCCCTCCAGGCACAACTCGGTGATGCGTCGCCCTCAGCTAGAAGGGCGACACTGTGCAGATACGGAGAGGCTACTGCCCATCAGCGCGTTTCTTATAAATACATACATAAATAATGTCTCCTTGCTCTACACCTTTGCGCGTTCCATCCTGTCAATGAGCTGTGTATACTCTTAACAGTGTATACGATTCAATACGGAGAGAGCGTTGTATGATTATCTGTAGATAGACTTCGATAGTTTATGTGATCTCTAATGTCCATAGCAGCAACAACGGTGTAGGATTGCCTGACATATGGACGTCAGTGATCTGGACGATATTTCGATATGCAATGCAAACGCACAGCTAATGCATGCCTATCCGTGTAGGGAGAGCCTATCGACATTCAGCCAGAGAGGCATCGGCAACCAGTGATGATGTGCCGCTACTCTGCTCGCAGCCTCCTTTGTCTCTGTCTGTGGACTTGTTGCTGGAGGATATAGTGTCGTGTTGCGCAGCGGAACTGCATGAGCTAGCATAATATAGCTGTTCGCGAACAGTATTCCAGCAAAAATGACTTGGAGATCAAGACGCATTTCGAAAAGACAGGTATCGAAAAGAGAGAAGATTTGTAGTGACTGATGGCGGAGAAGTCGAACAAAGACAGTGACGTCTAATATAGGTAGTTTTGTCGGTAAGTCTTCATCACACGCGCACAAGCTCTAGGGCAACTCACCGAAGCAAAAAGAATTACAAGAGGCAGAGGGGCAAAGGGTAAATTCCCTCACGTCCACGGAAAGGAGATATCGCAGTGGCAGTTGGACCATGGGGCTATATACCGCACTCAGGGATGTCTATAACGGCAGCAACGGCAGCATGCCTTCCAAGCTCAACGGGTCGAACTAGGTAACATGACACTATGAACGGCGAGCGCGACGTGCAGACAGATCGTCGAAATCAGCCAAGTCAGACATGACAGGACATCTTATACCGGTTATACCGGGAGTGCATGCAGGTGGTCATCTATAGCGTCCCAGTTGTTTGTGTTATATTACCTCAGGCAAAAACATCGCAGCAGATGTTTGTAGGACTGAACTGCAAAGTTATACGGAATAATTTTCGTTGACTTCCGCAGGATTTGGTTGATCGACGAGGCGTAGTTTGTCGTGCAAGACGTAGAGCTCATGGCCGTTGAATACGGACGCCAAGTAATCCTCTTGTGTGCTATACCCATCAGACTAGTATGGTCGCTGCCAATGTCGCCCGCTGGCATATTGACAAGGTGTCGACATCATGGCATTCCGTAGCCAAGGTTCTTCGAAAATGAGACATCGAGTCGTATACTGGAGCTCATATATCAGCTTGAGCGCGAACGTCTTCGACAAATGATCTGCACAAGCAGCAGTGGAGAATCATCTGCCCCTCAAGAACGAAGAGGCACCAAGGTGTGTGCGAAGATGGAACAACTGAACCTGAGAAGATGGCGTAGACACTTTGCAGATACGGATATAACACGTGGCTCTGGATGCGACGTTTGGGCCCAAGCCTGGTAGAAGCGGCTGCAACGATGTGAACTGATGTGAACTCGTTCACACCTGAGGTTGCCAAGAATCAAAATTTGCAGTCAGTGTTCACTAGCTCGTACTCTCACAATTGCCCTCGAGTAGCGTGACCAGCAATTCTCTCGCACGAATCGCTCATGGACGTACCTGTCGATCCTGACACGCCCTCCATCAGCCCATCTGGAGCGCGCAGCGACGACTTCAACTCAAATCCGGCTGACCTCGCGCAGCACGACTTATGACCCGCGAATGTTACTCCCACATCCTTCGTCGTGACGGTATCGGCCTGATCATGCATTTTGGATGTCACCGCTGGGCGGCATGTCCGTGGGACCCCGCTGTCTCCGGGCTCTGACCTCTTCGCTGCCTGCATCGCCTGCCTCACCTCGGTCGCGCACCTGATCCTTGCGCTGGATTACGATGTGAAGTCGTGTCAGACCATGACCTGCAAAGTGTCTGTGCCATAATGGGGAACACATGGGCAACCAGGGTAATCTCCCACCGGCCTCGACTCGACAGTGCGTGGAAGCGTGCTTGTGCCGACTCGGACACGGGTTCAAAGGCTTCAAGGCGTGTTGATCTCACCCGTCCCCTCCATATGATCATTCGTCCATTTAGCGGCGAGCCCTTCCTGATCTCGTCGGTATTTGTGCGGACTCGCTTGGATTCCTGATTTGATGAACTCTCAGGGCTATTTTCGGAACACGGGCTGCTGTTTTGACTGGTGCGATTCTCTTGACTCCGTATCCGGCACATTCTCTCTGCTTTCGTCCTGTGTTCCCCAGAAAAATCCGAGCTATTACTCTGCGAGACTGCGACAGCACAGACGGGCTTCAAGCTCTCAGCTTCAGGTGCAGGTCCAGCAGATACACCCAATCTCCGTGTTCCATTCCGATTGCCACTGTTCTGGCCTTCATTTCGAGGCCCGCCGTTGCTTCTCGGAACGTCTAGATAATATAATGGACGTAGAGGCCGGCATTCTCGCGGCAAGCCTGTGTTACTGTGACATCTCGTCCCTGGATGAGGTCTGGTGCATATTGTGTAGCTCTTCAGCTGAACAGTCGGCACCGCACAAAATGTAGGTTGTCACACAAAGTCTGCCACGGAACAGATAAAATTCCCTACCTTGCTATTCCCTCTGCCGTCCAAGATGCACACCTTACTGAACGTCCGGGCACGCAGAAATCACTGCCTTCAATCGCTATGGTACGAGGATGTCGGGCATTGGCCCACGTTCGTGGAAACTCCGCAACAGCTTTCCCTTAGCAAATAACATCATCTTATGCAGTATTGCTCAGTCGGGCCTTTCATCGCCAATTTGAGCCACGTTTCTCTGGTTACAAATGTGATAACCAAACTCCACTGTGAAATATACCGTGCTCCAAGAGTCTTTTAAGTTCTCCACAGTCATCCGCCGGTGCCCTTGTTCGCCCTTACGCGCACGCTCCCGGACAACGTGTGTTTCAGCGTATGATCGCTGCCATATAAGTCGATGATGCTGTGTGCATCGAACAGGTAGGTGGCGACACGGGTGGCGAACATGCATCTGGCTGTCGTCAACACGGGCGCTGCGAGCGCTGCGGTATGCTGCGCTGCATAGGCTAATTGTTCGTGTCAATTGACCGCTTCCGTTGGACGGTCCCCGCAGCAGGCCTTCGCACGGCTCGGATTGCGCCGTGTACGGCCGCGATGAAGGTCCTCCTCGAGGCGCGCTGTCCGCCGTGTTGATGGCGGCATCTGGCTGTGTCTGGTGATTGCCCGCGCGGTGCATAAGTGGTGCTCGCCGACGTTGTTCGCGTCGAGGACGATGACGGTGCGCTTGAGGTCGGTTGTGATAGACTATAAACTACTCGGTTATACGCGAAGTTGCGTCATCGTTTGCGGGGCGATGTGCGCGGGAAGCCCGCCGCTGCACGTGGCCGCGAGTCAACCAGAGAAGGCATCTTCGCACTTTTTGGCAGTCGAACGTTTCGTAGTTCACAGCAGACTGCAACCTCAAATCTGCCCACAATCAATTAGAGGAGAACGCTCGAAAGTGGGGAAAGTGGAACCTGTGGGCGCCGGTTGGGGTGACTGCCTCGGGAAAACGACTGCCGCTGGAAACGTAAGCGGGGAAGACGTGACCAGACATCATCGCACTCTGACGGAACATGGCCAAATCATGCATGCCGACTGCGACCTCGCGACAGTGCCTTCGGTCGCCAGCAAGGTGCGCCATTCGGTAGCCTGGCACATAATTTGAGAGTATAACGTCTCTGCACTCTGGATGGTGTAATAAATCGTGTCTAAATTCGCGACATGTGCTGGTAAGGGAGTGGAAGTCTTCCCAAGACAAGGTCCTGAGTAGATGAGAGAGAACTCGAGGGTCCTTGAGCGTTTTGCTCAGAGTACGGCGTGTTGTGGCCAGAGACATTGGACGAGCCCTTTGCTTGCCTGCAGCTTTGGACATTGGTGGTGGGGGCCGTATACGAAGATGAGATGCAATTCTGGCCTCGAGCGAGTCGCCGGATTTTGGGAGAGTTGGCAACGGCCGTTCTCGCCGTGTCTGGGAGGGCATTGCTGTAGAAGTTCCCGGACGGTCGGAAAGGGGTGACGGATAATCGTTAGGTATTAGTAGTTCTGAGGCCATCGGGGCGATAACTTGAGCAGCCATGGAGGGGGGGATTGGTGGACGAGATGGTCAAGGGGAGGTAATAAGAGAGACCATGGAGGGCATCGGAGCAGACGGAGCGATGAGATGGACTGCCGGGGTTCACACGCGCTTAAGTCACTTCGCCGAGCGCTCATTTGTCAAAAAAATCATGAGATAACTTCCTCCAGTCATATCGCAATACGTGCCCCTGCACAGGTACCCGATGCATTCAATGCAGGTTCTAAATGCGAATCCGCTGCAGCCCGAACATCACCGAAGCAACGCCAGCGAAAGGCTGGTCACTCTTACACAAGCACACTCTCGCTTCATCTTGATGCTGCAGTCCCTCGTGTACAGCGCGGCTCCCTCGCCCACGTTTGACGAGTCCGAGGATGTCTTTGGGTATCTGTCAAGTTTCCGGGCGCCGCAGTACCCAGGCGTTAAGGAATTGGAGTTTCCCGCACCATTGTCATTCTTCGGCAACGAGCAACGGCAGAGTGCCCCAGCCCTCGAAGGCACCGCCCCGATGTCCGGCCACAAACGCACGGCAAGTGCACACTCCGGCATCACGAGTACTTCCCCTGCCCGTCTCACTCGGACAGGGACACGTGCGTCGGTCGACCTACAGGCGCTCGTACAGCGCCCGCAGCGAACCCGAAGCCGTTTCCGAAGCCTGTCCATATTCGGAGGTTCCAAGGTTCCTCCGCCCCCGCCTTCCTCGGACCCAATAGCGCTCCGGAGCTACTCGAATAGCTGGCGGAAATCGCTGCGGCCACCACCACGCATGAGGTTGAGCGTCATGTCGACCTCGATTTCGGACGACGAGAGGAGCCTCAAGATGCCGCCACGGCGCTTCGGGTCGGGAGCGTACTCGAGCGAGTCGTCGCTCTCGAGTCCGGCGCCCTCGTCGCGCAGCAACACAGACAACAACACCGAGAGTTCCAACTCGCGCGAACGTGCGCGCGAGGCGCCTCCTGCGCAGCCGCTGCCAATCGCCGTGCCACGCGGGACTTCCCCGCACGATATCTGGCTCGCGACCTCGCGGAGCCGCGCGCCCGTTCTCCGTGCGTTCGTGCCGTGCACCGTGCTTGACAACGACGCACTTGCCGCGTGCGAGGAGCAGCTTGTCGATGCGGGGCTCTGGGAACATCTCTCCGTCGGCGACATCGTTTGCAACTTCGGGTACATCCCACCACCCGAGGACACGCGCGCTGGCACCGCGAGCGCGGGCACGCAGACGTGGCTGTTGTTCGACGGCGCGGGCCTCGTACCGTATACGCCGCCTGCGCCACCTCCCCTCGCCGCGTCGCTTGCGCTCCCTTCGCCGTTCTACTACGCGCACATCCTCCCGCCGTTCTCAAACCCCATCTACGTCCTCGCGCTCCCGCCCGTCGGTACTCACCGGTCTGCGCATGGATCAGGACAATACGGCCCCGCGCACATGCAGCTCTCGCTTGCGCACCTTCATACGCGCGTGAGCAGCCCGCACGCACCGTCCGGTTTCGCGCTCGCGCGCAAGTATATGTGGCTTGCGCGGGTGCCATATGTTGGGCCCGGCACAAGCGAGCTCGGGCGCGGGTGGCAGGGCGAGTGGGTGCTCGAGGCAGAGGGTACGAAGGAGGGCCGGCAGTACTTGCTGGATGCGCTCACCGCGAACGCGGGCGCGGAAGGCCGAGTGGTGCGAGGCCAGTGGGAGGTAGTGAGGGAGAAGTCTGGTGGGGGGAGGCTGTGGATGAAGTGAGTGTTGCGTTTATCATCTATCTCTGCCCCCCTTTCGCCCACGGGCGTCGGCTCGCCTCCGGGCTAGCTCGTTTAGAGTGAGAGATTGACGCTGACGCTCGCCTTTTTGCGCGTAGGCTGCTTATCCCGAACGTCGACGCGTACAACAGCGCCGAGGACCTGAAAACTTACGAAGGCTCGAGTTGACCTATCCTACGGACTCATGTATACTGACCCTCTAGACCTGCCGGACGCTGCGCAATGCGCGAGTCTGCTTTAATGTACATCTTAGACTTCACTATCGTGTTCTTACTATTGGGCGCGCCCTCTGCGCATGCGTCTGTTGCGCGGACTACATATCACTCACTGTTCTTGCTTACTTTCTGCTACATATAACATTGCTCCCTCCATATGTTGTTGCATCATTACATCTAGCTGTGACTCCCTCGGACATCGCATGGTTCTCTTCTGGGAATACTGTAGTAGCTCTGATTTACCGGTCTCTTGTATGTATCGGCTATCTGTACAGTCATTTCAATCTGAAGACTTCCGTTTCACTTTGCGCTGTGTGCTACTTCTCTTTCCTTCTCCGCGAAGTGCGCAGGTCATCTAGGTGAGCTTGGCGATCTCAGGGTTGACGAATTGCTTGACATCGAAGCCGCCTTCTGGGCTCCTGATGAAACCAGCCTTCTCGAGCACACTACAAGACACATATGAGTGGTGGGTGGGCGTCGTCTCATGATGTACTCACCTAAGAGTGTCCGAAATGACCTGACCAGAGATCGCAGAGCAGTCGTGCGTGTAGCCGACAGTCTTCAGCCAGGCCTGCCGCAAAACACAAACATGAGCCTGGGCTATACACAATCGGAGTCTGCAACACACCTTGACATCCTCCTCGGGGTAGCCAAACTTCGCCTTGATGAACTCGACGTCGTCCTGTGCGCGCTTCTCCGCCGAGTCGAACGCCCGCACGTAATTTGTCAGCTCGCCGAGGAAGGTACGCAGCGCGTCGGTCGAGGCGCGGGTCGGGTGCGCCGCGATCATCCATGACGGCCAGGGGGTGGGGACTGAACCGATCTGCGACACGTGAGGGACTGCACGTTGAGCAAGAGATACAGACTTACGAAGCGGACCTCGCCGGCATCGAGCCATGGCTTGGTCGTGAACCACTCCCACATGAACGCGCTCGTCGACCCGTCGTTCACGGAGTCAACGAGCCCCCGGATGTCGTTATTGACTGTCGTGCGATACTTAATCAGTGCATGTAGAAGTCGAATATGAAGGGTGTGTGCTCACTCTTGAAGTGCAAATTGTCCGTGGGCCAGCCCTGCTGTAATGCCATCACGTACGCCATCGTCTGACTCCCGCTGATCCTGGTATTCGCATCCAACGCAAAGTTTGAGGGGACACAAGACTCACCTGCCAAGCCGCGAGATGCCCAGCGTTGTCTCCTGCAGGTCAGAGATCTGCTGGAACTTCGTGTCCTTTCCTGTGATAACTGCCCTAGCAAAGTACACCGTGTCTCAGATCTTGCATCTCTCGTCGCCTCGGACGGACACTGACCAGTTAAGCGGGGTTGTCACATATGTGCCGACGAGCTTGTACGCGTCCGAGCCCTTTGCGATGCCGGAGATAAGGGGATCCGTCAGGGCGCTGCGAGAAGTAAATTCCCTGGAGCGTGAAGACCATCCGGGTGCCATGCTCACAGCGCGACGTCGATTTCATCGTTCGTGAGACGTTGAATCAGCTGTCCAGTCCCGCCTGAGATGTGCACATTCTTGAAACGTCGTGTGGTTGCGATGCGATGTATTTGGCTTACTCGGGCATTCCACAAGCGTGAAGGTCTTGCCGCCGTCGGCCTCTGCGTACTGCAAGAGTGGGGACGAGAAGTGTTCCCTGACTATTACGACGCAATTAGACGTGCCATTGATGATGGTTCCGGATTCCCTGTGCTTACCGTATCCAACTCTGAGAGGCATAATACTGTATGATAATGAACGCTAGAAGCTAGCACGGAGTCGGAGATGACACAGACACAGACGTCGAAGCAGCTCAAGAATTCGCTGCCGGGATCGTCGGTCCGCGCGAGATCCACTGCCGATCTTATCTTATCTCATGCTTAAGAGTGACGTCGACAGTTGTCCCCATCAGACGCACACAGGGTATACTCTTGCGACTGTCATTCCGAACGCACATTCACGCTGGAAGCTAAGTTCGGGGTGAAACAGCATGATTCCCAAGAATGAATACAATAGTGGAAATGAGGAAGATACTATTGAATAATGATCATCCATGCCAGGATGAAGTAGAACAAGCTATGAACAAACGTATCAGAATCGGTGATGTTTCCAGTATGCCCGCGACTTACAGTAAAGGGTATACAGCGAGCAATATCCGCTGTTGCTCAATCTTAGTGCCATCAAGAAAGTTCACGGACGCTGATGAAGAGCGGTTAGAAGGCGTTACTTAATTAGCAAATGCACACATACCCCAGACACACCACGCCCATGCAGCAAGAGCTATAGGTACTCTGACATAGATAAGGTGGACAAAGGTAGACACGAGGGCTGCGATGTTCAATGGAGCAACGCAGTATCCCAGAACGCACAGTCCCTGGAAGAATGAACTGCAAGAGTATGCGTCAAGATATGTCACTGAGAATTGCCTTGATCATTGCTTACACTCGACCACCCAGAAGCTACGTGCAATCGCGTAAGTTAGCAAGGGCTACGCAGTAGCTCAGACATCCGCGCACCTTGGCTTGTACCGTCACTATCAAAGAGCCCATGGAGATGATGACGACAACGCTGGTGAAGACACCAAGTGACTGGGATGAGGGTGCCTATCACGATGCCTCGGTCAGTCTACTGACAGTCATCAGACAAACCCAATATGTACATTGACGCTCAAAAGAATTCCTAGCATCAAGCAGAGTACCAGTGGGCCCCAGAGGTCCCAGTCCCTGCATCGAAGATAGTCACACGCGGCATTCTCAAGGGCGAACGCGTGAGGCTTACCTGAGAACTTCTCGTCCAGCACCGCCTCGTGGTGGGTAGAGCACTTGCACTAGTTTTGTATAAATTGACAGGAGGTCTCGAGTCTGTGAACAGCTATGTCAATGAGATTCGGAATCAGAATTCAGTGTACGTGCAATTGTGGCGGTGACAGGTTCATCTAGAGTATCTACTCCAGTGTATCTGAATGGCGTTTTAATGACGCGTCTTGCACCGTGAGTGAGGCAACCATACCGCGTCTCAACCTGCACACCGCCGACCGTTCTCCGCGACGGCTTTGGTCCGCCATTCGTTGCACTACCAATGGTCCCGGAGACGGACGTGCTCGGATATGCCTGCCCGGAAGGGGGCGCCAGCTGTTCTGTAGCACGAGCTTTTCCCTTATCTTGACCAGCATTCGGGCTCATAGAAGGGTGGGAGAACCCAGGGATGGCCTCCTCGTCAAAATCATCATCATCGTCTGCATCCGAGAGTCAGCCAGACTTGTTGCAAGCCATGACGATATCTTACGAGCCTGCTTGAATGAACTGAGACGTGGAAGTGAGAGGGGTCAATGGGTCAGTGTTCTGCATGGTTGAGATAGTTGACTTGTGCTAGGTAGTTCGAGTGCGCTGTTGCCTGCGGTCGCTGCGGGCGGCGTTCAGTGCGCATGCCACCGCGCAGACCACGTGATATGTTCTCACGGCCCGCTCATGCGTCGCTGACGCGTCGCGGTAGCTCGCGCTGCACTCGCACTGACAAGTTCCTCTCCTTCAACCCTTCAAGTCCCTTTTCCAACTTTACTTTTCCACCTCCAGAACTTAGTGAAACATGGTCTGTCTCAAGAAAGTCATGGTTCATGCTCCTTAGATCTGATGCCGTTTTCAGGGAAACACTCCGTCAGGTATGCCCCATGGCCAGGGCCAGGGAGGTGACAAGGACAAGAAAGGCCAGGAGCAGAAGAAGAAGTGGGAGCCTCCTCTCCCCACTCGCGTCGGAAAGAAGAAGAGGACGAAGAAGGGTCCCGCCGCTTCCTCGAAGCTGCCCGCCATTCACCCAACAACCCGGTGTCGCCTCCGTCTGCTGAAGATGGAGCGTATCAAGGATTACTTGCTCCTGGAGGAGGAGTTCATCGTAAATCAGGAGCGTCTGAAGCCCGAGGCGACGCGAGAGGAGAAGAACGAAGAGGACAGGAGTAGGGTGGATGACCTTCGAGGGAGCCCTATGGCGGTCGGTACACTCGAGGAAATCATCGACGACGACCATGCGATCGTCAGCACTGCGTCCGGTCCCGAGTTCTACGTGTCCATCATGTCGTTTGTCGACAAGGATTTGCTCGAGCCTAGCTGCCAAGTTCTGCTTCATCACAAGACACAGGCCGTTATTGGTGTCCTGCAGGATGACACAGATCCTATGGTCAGCGTCATGAAGCTCGACAAAGCGCCTACAGAGAGCTATGCAGACATTGGTGGTCTCGAGCAGCAGATCCAGGAAATCAAGGTCAGTTGTTGGTTGGCCCATACTGTTGTTCTTCGGAAGGCTGACGTTGTCGCAGGAATCCGTTGAGCTGCCTCTCACGCACCCAGAGTTGTATGAGGAGATGGGTATCAAGCCTCCAAAGGGCGTAATCCTCTACGGTGTTCCTGGAACAGGCAAGACACTGCTCGCAAAGGCCGTCGCAAACCAGACATCGGCAACCTTTTTGCGTGTTGTTGGCTCGGAACTCATCCAGAAGTACCTCGGAGACGGCCCCAAGCTTGTACGGGAACTCTTCCGAGTTGCAGAGGAGCACGCGCCAAGTATCGTCTTCATCGACGAGATCGATGCCATCGGTACGAAGCGGTGAGTGCGACTCGCGATCTCCTGAGAGATACTAGTCTCACGACTGGCGCTAGATACGACTCGACATCCGGCGGAGAGCGTGAAATCCAACGTACGATGCTGGAGCTGCTCAACCAGCTGGATGGTTTCGACAGTCGCGGCGACGTAAAGGTCATCATGGCCACTAACAAGATCGAGTCGCTTGACCCAGCGCTAATCCGGCCGGGCCGTATCGACCGCAAGATCGAGTTCCCTCTGCCGGACGTAAAGACCAAGCGGCATATTTTCAAGTACGTACAATACGTCTGGTGGGCTCGCGTTTGACTGACGTGCTACGCTAGGCTGCACACATCACGGATGAGTCTGTCAGAAGACGTCGACCTAGAAGAATTCGTCACTACGAAAGACGATCTGTCTGGTGCTGATATCAAGGCTGTATGTACGGAGGCCGGTCTACTAGCGCTGCGTGAGCGGCGGATGCGGGTGACGAAGGCCGACTTCACGTCCGCGAGGGAGAAGGTATGGCTCATTGACTTCCTCCATCATATCCATGTTGCTGACTTGTACTTTCAGGTTCTCTACCGGAAGAATGAGGGCACGCCAGAAGGTCTCTACCTATGATCGTCATGTTCTGTTGTATTTTATGATTGCATCCATATCGTAGTCTGTCGTACTCATCTCGCTATGCACGCTCGAGCCGTTCGGACCCGTCTGCTTACCCCAAAACGAATTTGTTTTCGTACATCAATTGCCGTAAGGAACCCAGACCCGCAACCGCCGTTCCTCCATTGGTTCAATCCTATTGTCTGTTCTGAGATATAGACCATGACCTCGTACTAGCTTGTCTCAGCGGTGATTCACGCAAGGTTCTACCGTCGATACTTCACATTTTCGCGAACTACGCGTCTGCACGCTCCTCGATGCTTTGCTCCTCGTCGTCATCGGACAGGGGTCCCTCGAGGAACCCACACCCTGTCACTATGCCGCTAATTATCTTGCACTCCGCTCTCTGCCCGAGCCGACCCAGAGAGCCGTCCAAGCCTGCGAGGGACGATGCAAACGGGGTGCTGTTGCGCCCGTACCCATGAGGGTAGAGCGAAGGGAGAGTGATTACAAAGTGCGAAGAGGAGGCAGTCCTATCCGCTCCACTCTGTGAGACATTGGTGGCGCCAGGCAACGTGAAAAGAGCGACATGGCTAGAGATCCACCGAGGCCAACGTCCATAGAGGCCCGGCCGCAGCAAGGTTGCGAAAGACCTGGTAGAACTATTGAACGAGAGGTGGGCCTGGTTTGATTAGCCTTCCTCCGTAGCGGTCGAATATTGTACGGGGAGGTAAGATGGAATCGACGCAAAGGTCGAGAGCACTTCTGTGCAGTACGCCGATGTGCTTGTGGGTGCGCACAACGTGACCCCGCCGTAACCGAAATTCTGGTACGTTCCCGCAAACGCTTCAAGTGGTACAGGGAGCTCCGCCGCGACAATGCTGTCAGGACCAACAAGGCTATTTGGGTCCGCCTGCACAGTGTCGTGCCAGAGAACAGGCGCGCCACACGCATGCTCAGCGAGAGCTGCAGCAGTATGCGCTGAGCTATAGCGTGCAGCCATCGCAGACTCAGCATAGGTGGAAGGTGGAAGCCGAAGGACATGGTCGAGAATGTTGTACGCAGCGAGACTTAGCGCTTCAACGCTGCCATCCACGCTGCCGAACCCGACAACACCGATTTTGTCCCAAGGCAGATGCAATCAGACGGTATTGAACCCTGCAACACCACCGTTGTGCCCCACAGTCTGAACAGTGTATCGAAATGGCCTGTCAGTTATGTGGAAATGTGAAGACCATGCGTATGACCCACCTCGTGTCCGCGATATGAAAGGCGAGCCCAGCCCATTCCGTAGCCTTGGATCGATACATCTGCCGAACCGCGTCCGATCTTGATGGTACGTGAAGTAGTGATCTCATCTACGACTGATTTCGGGATGACGCTCGTATTCGCTCATGGGTCAACGCCACCATTGATTATGGTTGCCACTTATTTGGTCTTTCGGGCCCTTTGTGAGATCACGATCGTGCCCTTCTCGATAGACACATACCATGTCGACTGCATTGGAGTTGATACCTCCAGAACCGTCAGCGACGTCTCCAGTGACTTCGTAACGCCAGAATGGGATACGACGGCCATTGGGAGCCCACGCGTGGCTGAGCTTTCCCGACTGCTCGGCGCGCACGGGATCGTATGTCGAGTCCGTCATGTTGAGTGGCCCAAAGATACGTTCATGAACGAACTGCCTGAATGGGAGACCGGAATATTTCGAAATGATGTACGCAACAACCGAGTACATCTATGATTCCAGGTTCAGGTTATCTGGTCAGCTGGGACCCGAAGGTACTAAGAATGACGTGCCTGGTTACTATACTGCCATTTCTCGCGAAGTTCTGTGGACTTCAAGAAACGCATGTGGTTAAGAACGTCTATGGTATTTTCGTCGGGATGGACAGCAAGTTCATGCCTGTCACAAAGCAGTATGAATATGTGACGTCAGAGGTCGTTACAGACAATTCGCCTTAGTATCCCAGACATGTGAGACAGCAAATCACGGAGGCTGGCCTTCTCAGTTGCGTAGGCGTCTTGGAGTGTCCACTCGGTCGTAGGAAACAATGATATAATCTTCGTATACCATGTCAGTTTGTCCACAGAAGGTGGCAGAGCCGTGCGATTGTGACCGGACACGAAGTCGTCAATGAGCAGTCCTACGCTTGTAGCCCCAAAGGGGTTCGAGCATGACCCAATAGAGTACAACGTCTGCACAACTAATCGCAATCAACACTTCATGTCGCTCTCCACAACCAAGGGCGGGATGTGCAAACATATGGGTGCTCACATCCGATGACACAGAATCTCCATTTTCCGTCTTCAATCCCCACGTGTTGAAGTCCAGTTCGGGCTAACAGAATCACTGAATTTGACCACGCCGAATGATACACCTGGGATTTTCGCCTGAACACGCAGGGACTCGATATGGTCCCATAACCTTGGTGGGATTGCCCAGTGGGCATCCTCATACTTGAAGGGGTCACCCGGTCTTGATATCCCCGTCAGGACAAGTGCCAGGCGTGGTATGGCGCCCGATATGGGGAAGCGTTGGGCCAAAGAGTATAATGCAACTGTACCCCAAACCAGCGAGATCTACGAAGAATATCCCCTTTGCGAGCCTCCGATATACCTCATTCGCAGTCGTTGATTCCTGTCATTACGTGAGCCGCCGCAAGCAGGAGTCAGAAGAACTGCGCCATCGAAAGACCATGCAAATCAAACACATAGAGCATACAGTGTATTTAAACAGAAGACAGGCGCGCAGAAAGTCCACATGAACAGCTGACTCTGTGGACGTCCACCCCGAGAGAAGGAGAAGAATGCTGCCGCCAGGCCATCGATCACAGCATCAGACGCGTTTCGTCCCACGTGACAGAGACGCGTCGCGCAGGTCATGTGATGATGCGGTATGCGGTGCAAGCATGTGATAGTGACCCCCATGATCCCCACCTGTTTCGTTGTCGTTGGACCTCGGTCTCGGAGGCGTCAGTGCCCGCGTCCCCATCTGGGGCCCACAGCCGGACAGTAACCACCACTACCTTTGCTCTAGAACTACCACCATATCATACCATGGGCCGACCGACAGAGACGCAGCCAGACAGCCTCACCGTGCGCGACAACCGCACCGGGAAGACGTATAACATTCCGTAAGTATTGTCAGGTTAGCGAGGAGAGCGACTTGACACAACTGTTGACACGGCCGCGCCACGTAGAATCGTCGATAATGCTGTCACTGCAACTGCGTTCAAGGGCATGACAGCGCCCAAGAGGGCGGGTGAGCGGGACGAGAATGAGACGGAGAAGGGACTGCGCGTGCAGGACAAGGGCTTCTTGAACACAGCTGTCATTCGGAGTGAAATTACATACATTGACGGAGAAGCAGGAGGCAAGTGGAAACATACGGAAGCTTGTCGCTCGCTCAAACTGCTCCCTAGTTCTTCGTTACAGGTTAGCAATTCGCAGTGCGATACTGTACAACGGCTCACCACCATCACATCCTGCGCAGAGGATACCCGATTGAACAGCTTGCTCTGCAATCGTCGCACTTGGAAACGGCATACCTGCTGATATATGGCTCTCTGCCGACTGGGGAGCAATATAAGTTCTTCGAGAATGAGGTTATGAGGCACACTGTTGTACATTCTGATGCTGAAGGATTCTTCCGGTCTTTCCGGTGCGTAAATTTGTGTACACTCTGTAAATTCAGAGGGTTGAGCTAGGCCGAGCACAGTTACGATGCGCACCCTATGAGTATGCTGACTAGTGCATTCGCTATGCTGGGCTCTTACTACAGCGATGCGAACCCTTCGCTGCAGGGTACGTACATTGCACCACCCATACCCCGTGCCCTCATAAACGGGTGTTTCAGGACAGCGTCTCTTCACCAAGGGAGACAAGGCATCGTTGGCGATCATGGATCGACAGATTTACAGGTTGATCGGGAAAGCTACTACACTTGCTGCGTATGTGGCATAATATGACCGTCGATCAAGACTTTCTGATGTCCCCCGTAGCATGGCGTACCGTGTTCGTCAAGGTCGTGACTTTGTTACCCCGCCCACGGGACTGAGCTATACTGGATCGCAAGTGGCAGCCTCGATGCATTGGCCACAACCTAACCTCGTTCCATTAGATTCCTATACCAGATGGACCACATTGGGGAGGAGAACTATGTTCCCAACCCGGTGCTCGAGAAGGCGCTTGACGTCCTGTTCCTACTTCACGCGGATCACGAGCTGAACGCGTCATGTACAACGGTGTTGCAAACGGGAAGTTCGCTCGTAGACCCGTACTCAGCGATCGCGTGAGTGGCATCGTGCAACATAGGTTCAGTGCCATTGATCATACAATTTTTAATTCAGGGCTGGCTGTGCGTCCCTCTAGTGAGTCAATATTATCTCAAGTTATAGCGCTGCGAATCTCGTGCTAATTATGTCGTACAGTGGGCCTCTGCATGGTGAGATCACTTAGCCACGGGTCAAGAACTTCTACTGACCATGATGGCAGGCGGCGCGAATGAAGCTGTGATTCGGATGCTCATCTCCATCGGCAGGTAAGTCATATGTCATAAGCATCTCGTGCATCTGACCATTCCCCGTGGCCACAGCCCGGAGAATGTGCCCGCCTTCATAGAAGCCGTCAAGAGACGCGAGAAGACCTTGTCAGGCTTCGGACACCGGTAAGTCCCACAGCCAGCGCAGACCTGTCAATACTGCGGACGCTCATCGGCATTCGACGTACAGTGTCTACAAGACAGTAAGTCCGAATTGAAGTTTGTTAGATGCGCAAGCGCTGATCAGTCCGTGCGTAGTCTGATCCACGTTCTTTTATCGTGCGTAAGACGGCCGATGAAGTCTTCAAAGTGTAAGTACCGCCGAAGCGCCGTCAGCTATTCTCAGCTGACCTCTACTAGCACCGGGAAAGATGAACTCTTAGAGACCGCCATGGCTCTGCATGACGCGGCAATGAAGGACGAGTACTTCATCAAGCGCAAACTTGCCCCCAATGTGGATTTCTGGTACGCAAATACCAATGTTTACGGATGCCTAGACTGACACATGCTTTCCACGTTGCGCAGGAGGTAAGATGGTGATGCCGCGCGTTCCGCCCACATACTGACACCGAATCACCAGCGGCCTGATCTATCGTGCGATGGGTGAGCTTCCTCATGGTACCATGACAAACGAGGGCGCTGAATGAAGGGCCCCCGCGCTTTGCAGGATTCCCCCTCGATTTTTTCCCTGTGTTGTTTGCTGTGCCGCGCGTGGTGGGTTGGCTTGCGCACTGGCGGCAGATGATGCTGCAAGAGGGCGGCGTGAAGATCTGGCGTCCACGACAGGTACGCATGACGCAACATCTCTCAGGCATCATAAAATTCATTGAGCTGTGCACAGATTTACGTCGGGCCGGGTAAACGTGACTACGTGCCGGCCGAGCAGCGCGCAGCTGTACAGGGCCTCGGAAAGACACCGTCGGCGGTCGAACACGGAGGGTGGGTGCTCCGATCCGGAGGGAGAATTTCGGCACTGACGCGCGCTGGCTGTCTTTGTTACCAGGATGTCGAAACGGAGTATGTTGGCCAGCTTCAAGGGTAAGACCAAGCTGTGACGGTCGTTGCTGAGATCTTGTGTAAATACGCTTGTTTAATTGTCATGATTTGGCGGTACGTCGGGAGCTGGCCTGTTGCGACGGTAGCTCTTGTGCATGTTGAGGACCTCGTTGTTTCCACGCGATCTGATCGACAGCGTGACCACATTATTGATGCTTTGATCAGCAGCAAAGGAGGGCAACAAAAGGACCCTGAAAAGACCCATAATAGGGTGTCCGGAAAAAGCCACCAATTTGGGCTTCCCATGTTCGGACAGGATTTGTAACAGTTTTTTCCGGGCTCTGGACCGGCCTGACGTCCCGCCACATTTGTCCGGGCCCGAGAGTAGTCCCCCAGAAAATTGCCTTGTTTGGGCGAAAATCGCATTCTCTGGCGCTGAACCTGGAGGACGACCACAACGGACGTGAACGCAGGATGACTAGATGGATAGATTCTCACCACACGGGTGCATCTACCTCTGAATTTTCTTGTCCGAAAGTTTTTTTCAAGACTAGTAAGCGCATCTCTATTCTTCTGTGGACACTCGTACGGGCGGCTACCCCAGTTTTATAGGAAATTTTCAGGGGACCTGCCAATCCCGCGACAAACTGAATGAAGGTATTTGGCTGTATTTGGTGGGATGCCAAGTCTTACGGCGTTACCAGCCGAACGACGACCTCACCCCTTACCACCATCCCTGTGCTCCGTCCTTTTTCTACAGCCCTCTGAGCTCCCTGCTCCCTTCCTTCTTTCCGCCCACTCCGTGCTACAATGTTCGCGTCACTCGTTTCCGTCGCTCTCTTCTCCACCCTTGCTATCCAGGGAGCTCGCGCTGACTTCAGCGTCGATACCCCCACGCTCGTCCAGGTATGCACATCACATTGAGCAACGCACGAATGTCGATGTTTACGATGTATTGTAGTGCCAATCCGTCCAGGTCAAGTGGGACAGCACTAACTCGGCCCCTTACAACCTCATCGTCGTCCCCGCGGCGGAGCCTTGCGGAGATGTATTGTTCGTAACCCCATTGAATCATCTCGACTCGTCTGACTCGTCTGATCATAGGGCTGACCTTGGTGACCATAATGGTACCTCCATGCACTGGACGGTTAACTTGGCCGCGGGAACGCAGGTCATGTTCTCCCTGCAGGATGCTGTCGACGACGAGGCTTGGAGCGGTGGTGTACGTCCTTCCATACACGAAGGCAGAGGCACGTTCTGACACGCTGTACAGATGACCGTCCAGCCTAGCAACGACTCCTCCTGCCTCTCCGCCGCATCGTCCTCTGCGGCCGCGTCCTCCTCGTCTGCCCCCGCAGCTAGCAGTGCCGCCGCCGCTTCCTCGGTGGACCCCGCCACTACGTCAGTTCCTTTCCTCTTCGAAGTGGGCTACTGCTGACCAGAGGCTTCTACTCCAGTCTCGTGGTGCCCAACAACGTCGCGCCGTCGCCCACCGACGACGGTGCCGCGCCCGCTGCGAGCTCCTCGGGCGCCGTCGCCGTCGGCGCCGCCAACTCTGGCATCCTCGGCAACTCTAACGGCGCGCTCGGTCTGCCCTCGTTCAGCGCCCCGCTCATGGCCCTGAGCACGCTCGCGGCCGTGTTCTTCGCTTCGCTGTAAGATCCAGACATAAGCCACCCCGTACATATACCCTTTGCTTTCGCTACGCCTTGTATAATTGTCCTCGGCGCTGGTTCATTCTAATCTCCCGGCCTTGCACAGCTAGACAAGCGGGGCCGTGGTGCGACCGTTATTGTTACATGCGCAGTGGCTGCTGGTGTCGGCTGGCGCGTGTTCCGGGGCCGACGCAGAGTGGACTGGTCTGTTTGCAGTGCTCCTCCTGTCCTACCTTCCTGTGGATATCATTGGGCGACAATGATTATCATTATTGCGGTGTTTATTTATTTACGACATCCTGTAGGCGACCCATCGAAGTAAACCGTTGGTGTGTCAATATGTGATTTTAAAGTGATCCTCATCTCGCTCGAGCGGTGGTTGCAAGGTATGATTGATGGCTCCGTTGCCAGTTGATGAAAACACTTTGGTTTGGTGCGAGTATCACGTCCTGTTACATTGTCGGATGGTGACTACCCGAAAGGCGTTCAGTGTGATTGCCCAACGTGAGGATGGATGATGTGCCACATGGATGGTGATTGTCATTGCCCTTCACATGAGACCAAGTTCGGAGACTACCATTCACCGGTGCCCGGGGCAAGGCGCTCTATTAGCGCGCATGCCTATAAGGTCAACACCATGGCTTTCTCGAGCTTGAACTGTGCATCTTACCAAACCCTGTAATCTGTTGTATACGCCATCCAACGATCTGGATCATTAGCGATGACAACGTACTCTCGGGTTGTGTTGGCAGAGAGGCCAAAGGAGAACATCACCTCGTCCACCTTCCGGACAGAGGTCAAGAAGCTGCAGGACCTCAAGCCCAGCGGAGATGAGGTGCTGGTTCAAGTGCAATACCTGTCACTGGACCCTGCAATGCGTGGTTGGCTGAGAGATACGAGAAGCTATGTTCCGCCTGTGCAGATTGGCGAGGTCATGCGCGCTGCGGGCTTGGGCACAGTCGTGGAGGCGGGCCAGAACAGCGGCTTTGTCCCTGGCCAGACCGTTTCTGGCACCTTCGGTGAGCATCGCATTATGCCTGGGGTTCTCCTGAGCTCGTTTGAGATGGACTGTGTGACTTAACAGGATGGACGGAGTATACCCTCATGAAGGCGAAACGCGTGCAGAAGGCTGAGTATGTCGCATGCGATTGAAAGACTAGTCCTGTGCGAAACCTGACCGGGTTACCTGACCAGAGTTGCTACCGGGGGTGAGCTGCTTGACCTCTTGGGCCCTCTGGGCATGACTGGTATGTCCTCTATCACGGATCTGTCCTCCCATTGTCTAAGCGCACCCCGATCTCACAGGTCTCACCGCATACTTCGTGAGCATATCCACTTGGCCAGCGTATTGCCAGCCTCAATAGCATACTTCCCCAGGGCTTGCTCGATGTCGGCAAGGTGAAGGCCGGCGAGACCCTCGTTGTGTCTGGTGCAGCCGGTGCGACGGGATCTATTGTGTGCCAGATCGGCAAGATGAAGGGCGCGAAGGTGATCGGCATCGCTGGCTCGGATGAGAAGTGCCGCTGGCTCGAGAGCGAGCTCGGCGTTGACAAGGCGCTGAACTACAAAAGCCCGACCTACATCAGTGACTACAAGAAGCACGTCAAGTACTTCGATGTATTCTTTGACAATGTCGGCGGCTCTGGCCTTGACTTTGCTCTGACGCGGATGAACCAGAATGCGCGGATTGTGCTTTGCGGTATGGATTCATTATCATGTGTGCAGAGCGTGGATGACCTATGACCGCGACCAGGTGCAATTTCGGATTACAGTAAGTGCTTACGTCTGAAAGACCTTGCATGGCCCAAGCTCACCGGATACCAGACTCCGCTAAACCGCACGGCCTCCAGGCCTACATGAGCTTGATCTCCCAGCGAGCGAAGATCGAAGGCTTCATTGTGTATGTAGTACAAGAGAAGGAGGCATCGCATACACTTATCCTGTGGCCAGCTTCGACTACGAGAAACAATATCCCGAGGCGCTGAGGGAGCTGGCTTCGTGGCTCAAAGCTGGGTCGTTGAAGCGCCGTTTCCATGTCATCGAGGGCCTCGAAAACGCGCCGGCCGCGCTGCCGATGCTTTTCTCCGGCGGCAACATCGGAAAGCTGTAAGTCAACAGTGGCTTTCCCCCATATTGAATGTCGATGCTCACTTTGTCCTCTCATGTATGCAGGGTTGTGAAGGTAACTCACAAAGAGAAAGCGAAGCTGTAAGCTCGCACTGGCCTGCGTCAAGGAGTCAAAGTACATAGTTTGTACGTTTTTCGATGAACATTCGTATCTTAGTCAACTAATGGTCGGTTTGTAAGGTATCTGGAATCATGCTGTATATTATAGGATTGGAATGGGATCCCTCTTAAATGTGCCTCGCCACGACACGTCCACCAGCGAAACATGCCGGTTGTTTTTGACTTGCCCACGCCACTGGATCGGGAAACACACCACCCGAGCGCTCAATTACTTGTGCTGTGGCGTCTCGCCAGGTCACTTTGCCTTGACACCCTGAGGGCCTGCTAGCGGCGCGCATGCAAAGCGGACAAATTCGCCCCCGATTACCTGAATCACTCAACTCATGTAGTACTTTTCGCGGCTTCCGTGTGCAATGAGGCCTGGCCACAAACACCAAAGCATACTTTGACCTGTGCCACACTTGTTAGACCACGCATAGCAGCCATTCTCGCGAGTATAAAGATGCTCGGTTATCTGGTTCGTCTTCGATTTGTTTATCAATACTTGACACCACTCTTTCAACCTTGGACATGGATGGACTAACGGAGTCACTCGCTTCTGGCCGGGAGTGCCAGGATCGAGAGGGTCACCAACATGCCGCTTTGTTGGCCGATATTGAAAGGGGGGTTGAAAGTCCCTATCAGCCGTTCCGGTCCTCGGCTTACAGAGACGCCATGGACGCAATGGTCAGTGCCTTCAGGTCCGTATGTCTTAAGCTGCAGTCTATCTGACGCGTCCGCCTTCAGTGGCAGCTTGATAAAAGTATGACCTCGTACCAGTCAGAGCAGCACTCTTCTGTTGAACAGCCCGACGCCAACGAGTTAACGCTTTGCCAGCAAGTCCACGAGGGCCCTGAGCTTATCGAAGAAATCGAGATGGAAGAAGAGGACGAGGACGAGGACGAGGAGGCGTACCAGAAGTTTGTCTCAACTCTCATAGAAGCTACTTCTATCGTCCCCCCTCCACTCTCTGCTACCGCTCCTGCCTCGTCCCGGGTCCTTCTCTCTGCTCTAAGCCCCGCTCCTCATCGTGTGTATGCCCAAGATGAAGGCATCGCGCCTAGTCTCACACTCATAGACCCGACGCCCGCCAACGATCGCCTCGCCGAGGCGCTGCACAAGTTCTTGGGCACGCAAGGCGACTTCGAAGGCGTCGACGTTGATCGCCTCCTCCTAATCAAGATGGGCGCGCGGCCACAGGACCTCCGTCAGGCCGATGAGCGGGTTGGGGTGAAGCACCCCCGCGGCGCTCTCGCGCCCGGAGAAGAGAGCGGGTCATCGCGCAAGAAGCCCCGGCAGGAACCCAAGCTCCGCTTCAGCGACCCGTCCAAGGCGAATCTACGCTCCTCAGCGTCCTCTCACTCTGTACAGGCGAAGCCCCGTGGCCGCCCCCGCAAGATCGCCGCCAACGCTTCTGTGCTTGTACTGCCGTCCGAGAAGCCAGCTTCGTCGAGAAGGGCAGCCGCGCCGAAGACCCCCGCCTCGCCCAAGAAGCCGCTCTCGTCTGGACCGCCGGCCACCCGCTTCTCACAGCGCCACCCGCCGAAGTACTATGCGCTCGACGGCACTCCTACGGCCCATAGTCCGAGCGCGAGCCCGACTCCGTCTGTGGTCTTCATCGGCAATACCAGGTTTAACCACACGAGGACCGCATCTGGACATGAAATGGTCTCCGACTCTGACTCGGATTCTTCTGATGAGGACACCCAGGAGGATTCTTCTGACGATGACATTCAGGAGGTAATAATGGTTAGTGACTGATAGTCCCTGTGTCCTATGGCAACTCTTTCTCTTCTTTTATCTTCTCGGACCTGGAAGATACCCTTGGTTGCTGTTTGCTGTGGTCTCTGCTTTGAATGCCTGTGTGCCAATCTGTATGCTCCTATGCCCTCTATCTTGCTTCCTACCCAAGTAGTTCGCGACTCTTGTGTACCATGCCTCTGTTTCCATCTGCATATGCGTGGCTGCAAAATATGCTCTCCTTGTGACAAAGTCTGACATTCTCAATCTCGCTCAAGCATGCCTGGAACTCATTGCAAGCACTCAGCATCGCGGTTAACGAATACATAAGGCCATCTTTCCCTTTGAATGCATCAAAGTGACATTCTCTATCGGTAATTGGACACAGTTCTTATTTGGTGAATTCTTCTGCTGAGCAATCGTACAACTCATCCTTACGACCTAAGCCAATTTACTGCGAGAGCTGTCTAATCTTGAGGATGATGGCTGCAGAAACATCGTCAGCATCGATGTAATGCCACACAAGATGTGCTGGCTGCTTACACTGGGGGTCAAGACCCTGGTGAGGGATCTGCTCGGAGAGACCACCGCAACCCTCCTTGTTGGTACCCATGTAGCTGTAGCGGGGCGTGAGCTGACGCTCGAGGAGCCACGTGCCGAACTTGGAGCCAAGCTACACGCGAGCAGTCGTATATCAGCATGTTTCATATGTGAAGATGCATCATATACTTACGCCGGTCTTCTGGTTGAGCGACTCAACGACGAGGACGAAGTGGCTTGTGCCGACCTTGCGGATGGCAACCTCGTCGACGAGGTTGAGCGTCGGCTTGTTGATCAGGCCGACGTCAAGACCCTCCTGGCGGCAGCGGAGGACCGCGTCCAACGAGCGGTATAGCATGTCACCGTACGAGACGACGTAGCCGGCCGTGCCCTCCAGGATGACCTCGTCCTTGCCGGGGACGAACTCGTAGTCCTCGCCGAAGTAGCGCGAGCCGTCCTCCTTGAGGATCCACGGAACCTTGGAACGCGTCGAGAAGACGAAGCGCAGGCCATGGTCGAAGAAGACGCGCTTGATGATCGCGATCATCTGCGCGGGGTCCGCGGGGAAGTACAGCCACGACTGCGTGTCTGCAAGGCCGTTGTCAGCGAAAAACGAGTTGATACCGAAGTGGCAGGTGTTGTCGGCCATCTGCATAGGTGTCAGTATGCGATCAAATCCGTCATCTATCTCATAGTACCGACCTCATCAACTATTGGAAATGTTCGTCAGCATGCGTCACAACACATTAGCATGCGTACATACCTCCAGAGTGGGAGAAGTGGCAGAGGACGTTGCAGAAGTTGAGGCGCGCCATGGTAATCTCGGAGACAACCATCTCAAGGAACGCGGAGAAGGTCGAGAAGACACCAAATTTGTTCTTGTCGAAACCGAAACCGGCCGCCGCGCTGAAGTTACCGCGCTCCATGATACCAGAGGGAATAAAGACCTCAGGGTGCTTTTGGTGAATGACCTTGAGACCGGTCGAGCCCTCGAGGTCACCTGGGATGTTGTCAGCTCCGTGTCCAGTATCCGTTTGATGGCTATATGCGCACTGTCGATGACCATAACCTTCGAGGCGGCCTCCTCCTTGCTGAGGGTGTCGAGAACCAAGTTGACCGCCTCGCCGAAAACGACACGGTTCGCACCAACCTCCTTGGAGCTGCCAACGTATAGGTAAGGAACGGAAGTGGGCTTGATGTTGTTGAGAATGTCGCCGGCCAGTGACGCGGGGTAGCCGCGCGCCTCGAAGTACTTGAGAGCAGCCTTTACAGGGATGACATCGTGTCCGTGTGTGCTGCCCTCAATGTCGGCGATACCAGGCGCCATGAGACGCTTGCAAACAACTAACGCAAGGTCAGACGCAATCGTGTCTTGTATGCGCAGTGAACCCACCGGCAGCGGGGCCATCGTAGTTGATGATTTCACAGAGACCACCCCAGAGAGCGTCGAGATCCTCGCCCTGAACAGTAACAACCTTCAGGCCGTGGCCAGTCAGCGTCTTAGTCAAGTCGTATCCCTTGAGGTACTGCGAAGGGTGTCCAGCGATCGTGACGTCGTTATCATCGATGATCAGCTTGACGTTAAGGCCCTGCGCGACGGCGAGCCGGGCGGCCTCGGCGTCGTTACCCTCCTACGCGCATAATCAGAGATCTGCTAGACACGCATCGAGACGCCCACGCACCTGCTGCGAACCATCTGACCCGAGCAGGAACACGGTCTTGTCGCGATTGGCCAGAGCGACGCCGTTCACCCACGGCCAGACGTGTCCGAGACGACCAGACGAGAACTTGACACCGGGGGTGAGACCAAGCTCCGGGTGACCAGGAAGCTTCGAGTTAGCCTCGCGATAGTGCAGGAGGTGCTCCGCGGGGATGTGCCCCTCAATGGCCGACATCAGATACTGCGTCGCGACACGGTGACCTAGGTGATTTATACATCAGTTGGAACTCTATCGAGTGAGTTGTCGCGTCGACTCACCAGCCTCATCAAAGAGGATGGGAACATACTTGTCCGAGTAGTTGAAGAGGGACAAGAGCATGTTGACCTCGGGGACGGTGTCGTACGCACCACCTGTGCGTCGCGATATCAAGACGCGCCTCCGGCGCTGCGGTAGATGTTAACACTTACCAGTGTGTCCACTGACACCACGAGCAGCACCTGTCGCAGTGAAGAGCACGATGGCATCGCGCATCAACTGGACATTGTGTGCAAGGACGGCCTTCTGCTCGTTAGAGAGCTTGGGCTGAGACGGGTCCAGCTTCAGCCTGGATGATGATCAGCTTCATCGACGGCAACAGTAATGAATATACCTACTTCTTGAGCTTGGAGAGGTCGATTGGGAATTTGCTCTCTGTGCCGGCCATTGTTGGTGGATGAGAGCAGGATGATGGAGGAGATTTACAGGAGCGAAGACAAGAAATCCCCAGTCGGCGCTCGACGTCAATGGCCTGGGCAATTCCTTCGGCCCGGGCTCCGCTCCTTCCCCACTCGCAACCCGCTCATCACCGGCACCGACCTGCGCGCCGTTGCGCTCGTCAACGGCCATCCGCGTTTTGCCACCCCCTCTCAGCCTCTCTCATACCTGGGAACCTTGTCCATCTCTGGAGTGCAAATACACAGCAACCCGGGAGTCCTTGGTCTGGCGACGACAGTGCACGGCATCCGTGGGTGAACTCTTCCTTTTGGCCGCAAATGCACCCCACGATCGCAGGTAGTGGCTGAGGACGACGCAGAGGCGAGCAGTCTGCTATCAGGTGCACTCGCGGTGCTGCTCATATGCGAGCTGGAAGACATTCTCCATGACATTATCCGACATACGGACTGGCTCACGGGAATATTTCGCCCAAGAGAGACACGGGTGACGTATACTTTCGTCCACATACGAGGTGATCCGCAGGCGAGCTCTCATGCGCCCCCCTCTTGTGCTCAGCACCAGGCACGGCTCTCTCGAAGACGAGCAAGGCGGCCGCTTTGACGCCCACCATCTCCCTCGGAACGTGGTCTTTGCGTGCGCGATAGGCTCACATCTCAATCGAATTGTTCCTCCGCGGCCCCATGCTTCCGTCCTGTGTCATCTGTATCCACGAAGAAGCACTTAGATCCCGAGCGCTCGTAGTTCCCCACACTATATAGCTTTGCTGCCTGGAGAGTGGCGGCCGTTCTATTCAGGCTCAATCTTCTATCGCAGTTCCCCATCCATGACTGAGACGAAGGAACCCGACTAAGCACGGATCATGTGCCCTGCCCATGCCTATCATGGAATCAGTAGATATGCATGGGCCAATTCATCAGCGTACAGCTGCATGCCTGCTGTGTTCGCGATCGCTCCGCTGAGAGCAAACCGCCAGAAATGGGTCTCGGCGGGCGAATTATCACCCTGTACCACTGACATGGTGTTCTCAGACAGTGAAGATGAGCCCAGTCTCGCGTCGGTGGATCATGTATTTAACAGGGGTCATTCCCAGCAGCATATAAGTTTGCTTGACCAGTATCTTGTCGGTTGCAGCACTCTGCACTCGAGTGAACGTCGCACGTCCCGCAGCTATCCAGACTGCTCGTTGGTATAGGAACTTCTCCAGTTCGTCGGCGAGCATGGTACATTAGGCTTCTAAAACTGCTTCTGTTCTGTGAATTCACGCGGCTATCGAGTAGATCCCTACCTCAGGCGCTACGGCAAAGCAGGCATTTACTACCACGCCCACTGAGGAAGACCCGTACCAATATCAAGTGGGGTTCGGCAACCGGTTCGCCTCAGAAGCTATGTGAGTCCGAGTCTCGCGGGTTCCTGTGCAGTCCCCTACTACTCAGAAGAGCGTAGTCCTGGTGCTTTGCCTCATGCCCAGAATAACCCGCAGAAGTGCAAGTATGACCTATATACCGAGAGCGTATGGCATTCATCTGATCGATGCACTATATGCGCGCTCATCGTGGCTATTTCAGCTGAACGGTACCGCATTCACCGCTCCACGTGCCCAGAACCAGAACTCGTGAGTGGTGACACCTATCATTTGCAATATATTTCGAGGTCTGACAGCTCTCCTCACTAGGTGGCTTTATCGAATTCGCCCGTCTGTCGCCCACAAAGGTTTCACTAAGCTTCCTGATAACCCCGACGTATGTTCTTATAGTCTCTAAGTGATAATGCGCCTCGCTAATCCTCAATAGCTCGAGTCGAATTTCCTCCCTCTCAACCCCAAGGTTCATTTCAGTCCCACCCAGCTTGCATGGTACCCATTCGACCTGCCATCTCCGAACAAGACAGTCGATATCATCGCGGGACTGCACACGGTCGCCGGTAATGGCGATCCGACCATGCGCGAAGGTCTTGCAGTGCATGTGTACATGGCAAACGCGTCCATGGAGAAAAAAGCGTTTGTGAACGGTGACGGAGACTGGCTCATCCTGCCTCAGCAGGGCAGATTGGATATTCAGACTGAATTTGGAAAGTACGTTTTAATCGGTTTTTTGCGACACGAAAAGGGTATGCTGAGGATAATCGCATTGCAGGATCATGGCGAGACCTGGCGAACTTGTTGTCATCCAGCGTGGTATCAAGTTCAGGGTGTTCCTTCCCGATGGACCTTCACGTGGATGTAAGTGAAAGTTTCGCAAAGGTAGAATCTGCGCCTATCATGAATTTTACAGATATCCAGGAAATCTATGGCTCGCATTACGAGCTCCCAGAACTTGGTCCTATTGGTGCTAATGGCCTGGCAAACCCTCGGGATTTCGAACATCCTACCGCCAGTTTTGATATCGACCAGTCGCCCTGGGAAGGTTAGTAGCCCATCCTCGAGTTTCGGTGACCGTGCGGAACTGATAACGAATTCTCCAGTCGTCTACAAGTGAGTCGTCCACAAGGGTGTTTCAACACATCCTGACCATTCTGCTTCGGCAGGGTTGGCGGACAGCTCTTTGCTTGTAGGCAAGAGCATACTCCCTTCGACGTCGTTGCATGGCACGGAAAGTATGCATTCGCTCTTGTCAGTATCTACGAGGGTAGCCTGTCCTAATTTGATGCAGCTACGTCCCGTACAAGTATGCCATGGAGAAGTTCGTGTACGTCGGCTCAATCTCGAAGGACCATATCGATCCATCCATCTTCTGTGTCCTCACCGCCAAGTCGAAGAATCCCGTCGCACCACTCGCGGACTTCCTGATTTTCGGCGGCCGCTGGGATGTGGCAGATCATACCTTCCGCCCACCGGTTAGTCTGTAAGGCTCGAATGGACGTACTGCAGGGTTACTTATCGAGCGGCAGTACTACCATCGGAATGGGGCCACGGAGATGATGGGGCTCATTTACGGCGATTATGGCGGCCGCAGCGACGAGTTTGCTCCGGGCGGACTTAGTTTCGAGACCGGCTTCTGCCCTCATGGAGGTATGTGTCAGATCGTCGCTCCACGTTGCTGTTGCGAATGCCGCGTCAGTGTCCTATGACGAGTTCAAGAAGGCGACCGAGACGGATCTGGGTCCAATGCGCGTTCACGAGGGCACTCTCGGTAAGCGCCATGAGTACGATCTCTGATTGGCCCCACTGACGTCGTTGCAGCGTTCATGTTCGAGTCGAGCATGATGGTCACCTTGACCGATTGGGCGATGAAGCGTACCGGCAAGTTACATGGTAAGTGCACACTAGATAATTTGAGCAATCTATGAAGGCCAATACGTTTTGCAGAGCATGAGCCGAAAATGTGGGATGACCTCAGGGGCCAATTCGTGAACCACATCGACCAGGTGAATGCGGACCTCAAGGCTGCAGGTCTGCCTGTGCTCGGTATCAGCCAAGGCACCGGGCAGTAACCCGCTGTATTTTGCGGGATTTCTCGACTCGGGACAAGCTCTCCAGCGTGATATCCGCTATGTACGTTATGCCTGTTGGATGTATATATGGCAGAAATAGAAATCTGTTTGTGTAAGCTTGTGTAATTACGGAGTTAGCGTGGGAGATTATGGCTCCATATGTAAGTAACGTGGCGTTCGGGAGAAGCCGAGTGTGAATGAAAAACCTTATCGCAGGAAATCGAGACGACGCTTCGCACTTATCTCTGTCGTAACCGTCTCCTATTGTCCACATTCCCCCTCTCGTCCTCGGGCGAATTTCTGCGCCGCCGTTAGGTCAATATAAGGGCTTGTGCGGTCTCACTCTCGGTTGTCGTTCGTAAAACCTGACACAAACGTATTCGTTGTGAGCATCTGGATTTACTCATTTATCCTTCCCTTTTCGACCCATACCGTAATTCACGTCCTCGCTGCCCAATTCGCCTCTTCGTCGTCGTCGTCGTCGACGTCGACCACTACCACCATGAACGACGCTGATAACATCTTAGGCTGTCTCGACCCGAGCTGCCATAGCCATGGCAGACAATTCTCTCCATAGTATGACCAGCACCCTGGGCACGCAGCCTCTCTCACTCTCTGATGCCTCCCACCACGCGCCCCATCCGCAGAACGCTGGCGAATCCATCTCTGCTCCCCCAATCGACCACGCCAGCGCTCCTCCGACGTTCTCAATCAGCACTGCTGAAGGCACGAGTCCCGAAGTTCCTGTCAAGCGCAAGCCGGGGCGTCCCAAGGGCAGCGGCAAGAAGCCCGTTGACCCCAATGCAGAGCCGAAGATCAAACGACCTGTGGGTCGACCGAGGAAGGATGGCTTACCTGCGGGGTCTGTGGGTCCACGGCGCGTGAGTCGGACCCGCAAGCGTCCTCCAGGGACATTCGCTTCGGGCTTGCAGCAGCCCGCCCCTTTGTTCTACCCTGTGAGCGCTTCGTATCTGCCTACGTCGTCGTGTGCTGACTGCTGTCATAGCCACCATATGGTATTCCTCCCGAGGTTGCGAACGCCCAGTGGCGTGCTTCGATCTCTGTCCCGCCCATGGGTTCTATTTCACGCGCGTCTCGACCTCCACCGATGAACTTCCCAATCGACCCTAATCTCGACCGCGATAACTGGGCGGATCTCTCGCGCACTCGCGCTGACGTCTTCCTCCAGTCGTTGGTGGCTGCACTGGCATCCCCGAATCCGGTCTCTGGTGCTGGCCCTAGTGTCGAAGAGTCATTCAAGTCGCATCTCGTGTCCCTTGCACCTCAGAGTAAAAGCGGACCGTCTTCCATACCGACCTTATACTCTATTCTGAAAACCTTCTGGCTTCCGGCGTCACCCGTGTACTTCTCGTTGACAGCTTCTGCCTCGACCGCGCGGACTCCGTCTGAACACCGCTTCTTCTACTGGGACCCTCAGCCCCTCGTCTTCAATGGCATCGCGTGTCCTGCGTGCTCTGTCCCGCTTATCAACAATGGACGTATCACCTCTGGTCCCATCAAAGTCTATGATCTCGGCAAGCCGTTCTTCATCATCGGATGTGAATATGTTTGCAAGGGTCCCCAGTGCACAACCGGCTCGCCTGATGGTCGGAAATTCGCTAGCACGGATACATCTATCCTCCGGGCACTGCCTTCGAAACTGAAGGATGAGTTCCCTGCGCATCTCCTACAGGGTGGCCCCGACCTCGGCGCAGGCCCAGATGTCTGGAACTGGCATGGTATGGGCGTCTCCATCGCGCTCTGGAATATGGTCAGAGCGTCGCTGAGGGTAGGCTTACGGAAGGATGCAATCCTGGATGTGATTGCCTCTATCCAAAGTGGTATCTCTGAAGATGATCAGCTCAAGTACGAGGATGGCGATGCTGAACAGTCGCAGCCTGGGATGAGCAGTGAAGTCGAAGGCGAAGAGGATGATGATACCGGCGATGCCGAACGAGTCGAGGGTGATCTCGAACCTGGGAAAGACGTAAGCATCGTCGCTTCTACACGGAATTTTTTTGCTGATCATGTTGTAGAAGTCCACTGAAGAGTTTAATGAAGCGTGGAATGCCAATAGCGGTGTGGTGGCAGACGCGAACCCTGCACCAGAACAAGCTGGACCCAGCAACGTTGTCGACACCCATCCTCATGTCAATCAGTCACCTGTTCAGCCACCCATGGACAATCGCCCGCCCCCATTTCCACCATATAGCCAAGCGCCATACATGCCTTATCCTTACCCTCCACCGTACCCGTACTATCCGGTCCCTCCCGGACAGCACCCAGACCCGAACAACGGAAATCCGCTGAAGCGGACGTTTGCGATTGTGGATGGTACCCCTGACCCCTCGCTTGCGGAGCCGGTGCAAAAGCGCATTCGGCACTGCTGCAAATGCGGATCAAACGAGTGCAAGGGTAAGGGTGGGCGCGCGTTCTGCACAAACCCGTGCCAGGACTGCGGGAAGATGGACTGCAAGGGGCGCAATAGCAAGCGTCCAGACCGGACGTGCTCAGATGCGTGGCCGTGAAAGACAAGGAAGGTATTGTGATGACGATGTACAGTCTGTAGAGAGGATATTGTCTGTATGTTGTTTTGTGGCGATAGGTTTGTAATGGGTCTGAAAATAAAGCCTTGTCTTTTCTGTCGAGCTTGTCTTGGACTTGTCGCAACAAAAACGTTATGATAAGCTTTTTGATATCTAGACGCGATCTGGACGCGTGAAGGAGTGAGTTCCGCTATGGCAATGTAAGTGACGTCAACGGCTAGAGCCACCTGTAGACGCACCGCTACAAAAGTCGTGCACGCAGAAATGGTTCCGCTCTCCCTTCGACCTCGCCTCGTCTCTCCACTCTCTGTCTCTGCCTTCCATCATGGAAGATATCGCAATGAGAGCAGCTAGAAAGCTGTTCTCTCAACGTCTGCAAGAATACGCACCTGCTGACCCCTATTATGAGACTTACACCGATAAGAAAGGACGTCAGCGAAGGCGTAAGGTGAGCCACTTTATTCGATATCACCCCCAAACCTATGGCCAATACTACATTTTTAGCGAGAAGTCCCACCGGGTCTGTCGGCCAAGGATGCGAAGATATTGAAGTCTGTCACGAGACGTGCACATTACCTCGACAAGGGATTCAACTTGGGTGGCATGCGCTTTGGCTGGACATTCGTCATTGGTACGTAACCTGACACTGCTCACACCTGCGCGAACTTAGTGATGTTCCCTAGGAATTATACCCGGCGCCGGTGATGTTGCCGATGCGGCGTTGAACTACATCCTAGTTGTCCGGAAGGCTCAGCAGGCAGAGTATGAGCCCGCTCTTGCCTCTATACGCCACATCCTTTAAGCTGACCTACTCATTTGCAGTATACCACCATGGCTCCTGCGTCGCATGCTTGCCAACAATGCTGTGTCTGTTGTGGTGGGTCTTATCCCGATCGCTGGTGACATCATCCTTGCCGCATTCAAGGCCAACTGGCGCAATGCCGCCTTACTCGAGGAGTTCCTGCGCATCCGCGGAGAAGAAATTCTCAAGAATCAAGCTGCTCAGCAGAACACGATTGCTGAATCTAGCGCGACCCCTGGTACTGCAAACAACCGGCCTTCTACTGAAAGGGCTGGAAGCGGGTGGTTCAGAAGGGGCAGCAAGGGCAAGGGCAAGAGTAAGACTGAACCTACACGGGCCACAAACACAGATTCAGTGTCGTCGACGTTCGACCGAGGCCGTTTCGTCGAGGATGTGCCCCCGAATGCCACGGGTGATTTACAGAAGCGCGAGTAGTGCAGTCACTATCAAAATGTTGGCACAAAGCTCGGACTTTGACGGATTGATCATGTGAAGCTTCATCATCTGCATAGCTCGCATCTCTTGTATACCCCTCAGTCACGATCATGCAGTTTCTCATCTCTCGTCTCAAATATTATATTGTGGCGTGTAATGTATGGATATGACTGATCATTATCGATTACCTGGACATCTGAATTTACTATCAATTCACGCGAGCACACAAGATGGGTAGTTAAATAGGATGTATTGTTCGGCAATACTATCGAATTGTACAATGTGTTGTCTATCTAAGACGATTCCTCGTCAGACCTAGCCGGAGTTAGAAGATCGGCGGGCAGGAAGAATGACAGCTGCCCGTCGATGATGGGTGCATTCGGAGTGGGGTTGCTGGCCTCCGGCTGAATGAGAAGTGCTTCGTCAGGGATGTCGTGCCCGCGACAATGACGGAGGGGGGCGAAAAGAGGGGCCTTAGCGATAGGCGAGGGCTCAATGATCTCGTAGTCTGATGAGGAGTTCTGCGCGAAGTACTCCTCGACACAGTGGCGCAGCGGCGATGGCACGATGGCAGGGAAGTAGTTGTTACGAACGGCGGGCGCACCAGGCGTCCGTCGGAATGTGTCGAAGGGTTGGGAGAACGACTCCTGTGGAATGAGTGGAGTGAATCCGAGGCCGAGGCCGTGCGGATGATTCGAGTCATTCTCTGGGTTAGGAGTGAGACCCAGGCCGAGCCCGTGGATGGTACGCGGAAGTTGCGGGGAGAAGGGGATGCGCTCGTCCGGCGAGGCGGGAATGGTAGGGAGCTCGGGAGCTCGGGATGCGCGTGGCACGCGGGTGGGTAGGAGAGACGGCGAGCCGGAGGGTGATGCGTCGGTGACAGGCTGGGTGACGGAGATGCCGAGGCCGACACCTGTAACGGCTCGGTTGGTGCGCGCGGAGACGTTGGACGGAAGACCAAGACCCAGGCCAGCTGGATACTTGCGCTGCTCGGCCCGTACTTGTGCGTGCGAGAGCTTGGACTCTAGCTCTTCCTTGTTAGGGCGGCGCGGGGAGGAGGGAGGGATAGGGTTAGTGGGACTCTGAGAGGAGATGATGCTCGACAGAGTCTGAGGGATACCTTGACCAGCAAGGATGCGAGCGACACGCGAGGAAGACATGTTGTGTAAGGCTCAAGGTGCGCAAAGTGCAGTGAGGTGGTAGTGGTTACGGGTTAACGACTTAATGGCATTCTGCAGCGTCCATAGGTGTTTATATGCATGGCTGAGGGATGTTTGTCGACTACAAATGTTGGTAAATATCCCGACAGAATACGGATGTATTCTTCCGTCCCGATATCCGACATCCGGAGGTCGGTCAGGATTGATATTTGATACATTTCGTGGAACTGACCGACTCCATAGTGATATATGTTAGTTCTTCTCTTCTCCTACATCCGATGCATCTGTTGGACTCGTTAGAAATAAGAAGGACGGGCACAATAGTTACTACCGATCTACTGCGAAATCGGGAGTAGTCACCGTTACCGTCGATATTACTTGAGTAGTTGTGGTGTATATATCTCGAGGCTACTGCTGGAAACATACCTGTTTCAAAGTCTACAGTGTTCCGTCTCGTGGTGATCTGCTGATATGGAGCAATCCGAACTGGTCATGTTGCAAGTGAGAGTCGAGACGTTTTGGCACGCACTGCTTTGTATCGCGGCGCGTCCATCAACTTAAGTTATTTGGTCGTGCCGCTGAGACACAGGGCCTTGATATAAGTGAAAACTGCTAGAAGTACATCAGAGTACACCAGATGTAAGTGTCCAAAGTACAAAATGGACATTGAGGTACGTGTCAAAGCAGAGCGAAGTTGCACCGGTGATGAATGGCGTCACGGAACCTTAACCTCACTGCTATGCCAGTCACGATCGAGTCTGCTCTAGCGCCTGAGCGAGCGCGCAGTACGCACTGCCCTCTGACCTGCTTGCGCGCCCCAAGGCTTCATCTGCATGGGCTCTTCGATACGTACTACGTACTATCACCAAAGGTTGCATGAATGCATACAATGTGTTGAAGTACAGATAAGCGAACATCTGCCACCACGCACCATGATCGGCACAGCACTCATTGCCGCTCAAGTAAGTAGTCACGCATTCGCTCTTCGCTGAGTTCAACGACCGTTCTATAGTCCACCATAAAGTGCATGCAAGGAATCTGCCTGAAGCCTGCCGAGAGCGACATTAGCATATCCTACATATCTTGGGTACCCTACTAGACATCCACTGCAATACAGTCCGACCTGGACGATATCAACATGATAGGTACGTGATTTCAAGGACGTGCTACTACACTACGAGGTCCTCGACGTCCCAAATTCGAACAGTACCATCATCCGAGCCGGAAATGACGCACTTACTATCGGGAGAAAAGGCCACGGACCATACCCGACCTCCATGTCCTTTGAGCGGCTTTCCAATGGCCTTGCCGGTCTTTGCGTGCCAGATCCGGATGGTTCTGTCGAATGATCCAGAGACTATGCGCGAGCCATCGGGTGAGTACGCCACAGAGTACACGGAGGTGGTGTGCCCTGCAATGGGGCCAACAACGATGGTCCCTGCTTCGACGTCCCAGATCAGTATAGTGTCGTCCAACGAGCCCGAGACGATATGGGTGCCGTCGGGTGAGAACACCACTGACCAGACATAATTACTATGTCTGATCAGTGGGCTCCCAAGCCTGAACCCTGTTGCTGCATCCCATATGTGCACCGTTTTGAGCCTGAGGCAATCCGGGTGCCATCCGGCGAAAATGCCACACACCGCACACGGCCAAGGTGTCCTCTGAGCAGCCCCCCAACGGCCGCGCCCGTCTTTGCGTTCCAGATCCGGATCAGGATGGTCCAGTCGGCTGATCCAGAGACTATGTGCAAGCCGTCGAGTGAGTACGCCACAGAGTTAACGTAGTCGGTGTGTCCCACAATGGGGCCGACAATGGCGGCCCCCGTCTCCAAATCCAAACTCGTATGGTGTGGTCGAGAGAGCCAGAGACGATATGGGTGTCGTCAGGTGAGAATGCTACCGACCAAACTGCACCGTTATGCCCTTCAAGTGGACTTCCGACAGGGGTTCCTGTAGACGCATCCCAAATGCGTAATGTCTTGCCGTCCGAGTCGGAGGCGATGCGAGTGCCGTCGTGTGAGGCGGAGACAGACATAACCTGGTGAGTGTGCCCAGATATTACGAACACATCTCGTTCAACTAAAAATGAGTTTAATGTCCCAGATACATTGCCGGAAATGCTGGCACGCACTTGGGAAGAGGTCTCTGAATTCGGGCCATTGGGGACGTTCCGAGAGCATACGAGTTAAGCGCAGGCAATCTCTGTTAATCGACACCGTTCTTGTGCCTGTCCCAATCCGAATGGTGATATCTAATAGTGCGTCCAAATGCTCTGGTCTCAGCTTGTCCAGGACGTTTGTCGCTGATTTCACTAATGCATCCGCCGCATTGTTCTCGCGGAGTGTACGACGCCCTTCTTCTGCATTCAGACACTCTGTCAGCAAAGTTGTAAATGTCAGAGAACTCTACACTGACCGGTCTGCGAACACCTCGTTACATCACCTAGGACCTCGTGACCCGACACACCTTGGCCGCCCTGCAGTTTCTGGACCTGTTGTTCATATGCGCGAATGGCATCAAGCGCAACGTCGTTCAAGTCTCGTTCAATGCGCTGAGCCTGTTCGTCGCCACTGTTTCGTAACCTCACCCAACATGCACCAGACTGGTGTGGCTTCCATGAGATGGTCGCCTTTGGAATGTAGCCATTCTCGAGAGATGCCAATACGGTGCTATGAAACGTCTGGCCGTCTTTAGCGCAACACGCGGTCCCCAAATGTGGCCTAGCTATTTCTCAGATGTCGCAAACTCAACGACGATAATTGAGGATCTGCTGACCTTCTTCTTGTTCTATGCTGCGGCCTGTAAGACTGCAGAGACTCGTGTATCTCGGTCGCGGGCTCCTGTTCAACGCTCCAATCGTCGAGCTGGAGTCCGCGGCTGCTTGCCTCGTACAACATCCATCTTAGCGCCGCAGCCTGACGATGCTTTATTCTATGAATGCTCCCACCACTAGAAAGAATAGTAAGCCAGTGGATTTACGCTGATAGTTCACATCATCTCACTGACACGTCCGAATGTGCGCCCACGAACAAGACCTCTTTGATGCGGGAAGACCCATTCTGCGGAGCGCGATCCTTTGTTTTCTCGGATCCCGAGAGCCCCTGATATGCGTATGCCGGGAGAAATGTGACTCGACGCTCATCAGGAGCAAGCGCGTGACGAAAATAATAGACAAGCCCCATGCCGTTCGCAGTATCAGGAAGCACCTTGTGTCGCATGACTCCTACAGGCGATGCGGTGTCCCTATGAAAGATCTAGTCAACACGGGTTGGAACTTATGGTACAGATGGTCACTTCTATACGGACGTACCACACGCCCACAAAATGAACCTTGACACCACGAGAGAAGGTCTCCTTAAAACCGGCCGGTCGGAGTGTCGCCTGCATGGCGAGTAATGTTGCTGCCACTTATTTGTCCGAGGGGATAAGGCTCCTCTTCATATGCTCGTCTTCCTGCAGTGCCTCCTGTGGTCGTTTCATTCGATTTCTTCTTTTTGTTCACCCCGTACCATCTGCGTCGTCCCTGCGTCCCTGATTTCTCCAGTTTTTACCCGGAGGACGCGTACAACTCGTACGCGCTGGCAGCAGTCAAAAATGGCGCCCAGTGCAAAGTCAAATGGCCTACAAAGGGATCTGTTCTTCATTCCCCTCATGTAGCAAACCAGCCTAGAGACGTGCTTTGAGTATACATCATCAGTCATGATGGTATCCAATGCATCTATACCTTGTTGATCATCGCGGATAGCACTCTGACTTGATATGCACCTCGGGAGAATCCTGTACCACAATTTTGGTCAGGCAGATCGTTTCGTGAATGGCGACAAATTAGATACCGAACAAATATATCCTGTCTCCTTCACGGTAATTGTCCGATAACCATCGATATGCATTCGAGACGGTTCTTTGAAAGTTCCTGCGAGTATACATCTCAACTATCGCGGCAAAATTACCTGGATGGACAGCTGAATATATTACGCGAAGCTAAGGTAATGCAGCGAATTCCAAGACGGCCTGATATATGTCTCAATGCCGCTGTTATAAGTGAGCTGGTGGTCGCCAGGTAGCTTCTTGACGAGCCGATACAACTCTACGACGTTCGTTTTCTGCGTATGGGCATAGTCCAGTGTTTTCAGGACCCTTGAGTAGAGAGAGGTCAAGCAGAGGGTGTATGCGCACCTTTTTACCGAATTGATTCGATGTGTCGTCGATGCGGACAACTAGGTTTCTGCCGCCCTCAGGGCATGTACACCGAATGGTCGACTCTTTCACTTCATGCTGAGCCCCATGATCTGTGCTCAAAGGCTCTCTGAGCGGGACATCTTGCTCAGGCATTAGGTCTTCGCCGGGTGTACTCGTGATCTAAGAGGTAATAACCATAAGACCGCCGGAAAGATTCCCAAGGTAGCTCCTCATGCATCGGATTGAAAAGACGCACCTAGGGGAGATGCTCAGTTTCCGTCGATGGAATTCGTGCGGCGGATTCTGCTATGCCGTTGGGACTGACCACAGCCTGTCTACTTTGGCGTCCGTCCGGGATGGACGCCACGTCCGGACTCATCCGGGCCGTATTCGCCGGCCCGAGCTTATTGCGGCGCCCGGCCACAGGTGTAAGCGCCAGACCCGTTGTCGACGACCACGTCCAATGTCTCCTCTCTTCTTGCGCTGTCGTGTTGTTGCTCTAGACGGCGCTGATGCTCAAAAGTTCCGTCCTTTTTCCTTCGTTTCCATGATGCACTACTTCAGCTTCAAGTGCTGGACAATACTGGTTCTTCCAGGAAGAGTGAAGACAGCTTCTTGATTGCTGCGTCCAGAACTCGATGCCCCGGTGTCGACACGTCTCGGTCGTATTGGGGGTTATGTGGGGTGCCATGAGCCCGTGAGCTCTGAGTATGTTAATCAGATATCGCTCCGTACACACGTGCGCCATCGGCCCTCAGCGACGCGCACGACTGTACAATCTGTGGTCGACTGTAACGTCATCCCCCGTAGCTGAGAGCACTCGCGGTTTCACGAACGCAAATGATAGAGCGCCTACCCTGCTCGTGTCGGTCCCAAGCGATGCTTAGAGCGTGCACGCCCTCGACATGGGTGCAGGCCCAAAGCTAGGTCCGAGCGATCAGCTGGACAGCATTGCGGCGCCGTTGATGCTCTGATGTCGTGATCCTCAATTGTGCTGTGTGAGAAAAGTGCATCAGATGCTGCCCGCGAGGCCTGCACTGACGTCTGCGCGTCTGTGTTGCATTTGTCCCCGGCTTTACACGAGGAATTAGACTGGTGCTTTATGGCCTTGTACTCCCGTGTTGTCCGGCTTTATTGCGAGGATAACAAGCGTCGCCAACGCAGGTAATATTTATTGGTAGAATATGAGCGGACCGCCGCTGGGAGGCTGGGATTGGTCCGGCGGCGAGGCTGTTTTGCCGGGCGCGTGTAGCACACGGGCTGCTCCAACGCGAGCATTGTCCCCGATTGCAGCTGTGGCCAGCCTCATCATGGCCACACCTCTTCATTGTCCTTTTGGGTCATCTTTGTCTTTTCGGCGTCCCCCCTCGCTTGCTCTGTGCGTGCCACACTAGCACTGCATATCCAAACATCGTAACGTTCTCTCCCGGGCCACACCACTTTCACTCCCTATCCTGATGTCGTCCTGTACCTGCGAGAAGGCCGTCGTGTGCGAGATGATTTGCAAAGAGAATGTGAGTGGCCTGATGCTCGCGGAATCTCAATGACCTTACTTTTATTGCTCCCTAGATAGTACAAGTATTGAATTTCCCTAATGGCCACAGCCCCGAATGCGGTGTTCACCAGGATATCGCTCAGAGACTACGCGATAGTGCCCCGCCACTGGTACTTATCCCGCAACTGGCCATTGACCACCACAAGTCTGACTCGACTTCAACTCAGCTTCGGCCAGTCACCGACTTCCAACGTGGCTACTTGTCGACCGTGTCAGCTGAAGACTACGATGACGACGTCTCAATGGAGGAAGATGAACAGGAGGATACTAAGTCTCCGATAGTCTCCACTGTTTCTATTCAGACGGGAGGTCAAGCGGAGCTGTCGGGCAAGGTTACACGTGTCACTCCACGAGGAGCAAGTCCTGAAAGTTCGGTATGTGTACTGAACGTATCCCTCGAATGCTGACCAGCTCACCGCCGATGCATCAGAACATCGCCAAGGACACCGCCACACAATGTCAGCCGCAAATTGTTGTGCCTTCTTTGGCGAGATTCAACGCGCATCACTATGTCTCGGTTCCTCTTCCTGAACTCTCGCCTCCCTCAACTCCAGGATCAGACGGGACAGACTCGCTATCGGCATTGTCACCAGTTGAGACGACATACTCCGCATCGTCCCTAACCAGAGCATCATCTTTGGCAGCTTCGATAGCCGACTATCCACCATCAAGCAAGGTATCAATCGCGGATGAACCTACGTCAGATGAAGAGGACATGCTGATCAAAGAGGAAGAGGATGAAAAGGTGAGTTGTTACGTCAAACGTCGCGTTGCTTGTGTTCATTATATGCGTCTCAAAGCCCGTATTGGGTCACGTCCCTCCTAAACGCTTCAAGCAAAAGCGACGCATGCCTGTTCCCGTCGCTGGAAGGGGGTATCAATGTCTGATCGATGACTGCGGATTCGAGTTTAACGGACCGCGGGAACGTTTGCGCCACATGGACACGCACTTTGGGCACCTCAGCTTGTTCCAGTGTCCAGGATGCAAAGACTTCATGGCGCGCGCTGACAGTCTCAAGCGGCACTGCAACACCCCTGCGAAGAGGACATGCCTGGAGGCCGCAATGGCCGAGGGCGGGGAACTCGGTGGTATCCACTGGCAGTCATTCTGTATAGTGGAATCCGGCCACTGGTTCTGGGAGCGGGAGCACATCTTTCGCGTGCGCGTACCTCCGCCTGGAGACCCGCTGATCAACGTTCGTGCAGATGTGCGTAGGAGCTTCGGTCTTGACCCATTTGCCTGATGTTGCATTGTCTTCTGGGAGAGCTTGGGTATCATTTCGGACTTTGTGCCACTTTCGCTCGTTCGCCCTTCAGTCAACTAACAACTGGTACATGCCCCGCCGCACTTTATTGGCCCCGTTGCATCTGTACACCACCATTTGCCTTCATGCCACCACATACAAACACATGCATTATGTTTATAAACATGCATATAATTACCTGTCCTATGGTCTCACAATGATAGCGTCGTTCCTTTTCCCTCCTGGAGGCAGCTTGCGATGTGACCTATGGGCGCTCTCGTGGGCGCCTGACTGATCACAGAGAGTGCGAGACGTCGCACGTCTTTCCTCGTACAGTCACGACCTCCCACCACCCTCTATCACTGCTCACCGCGACATCCAATACCCAGTACCGCTACGACCCTCGATTCAGGCTATGGCAGAGCCTGGCCCATAGGAGACCCGCCCACCGGTCCGGGGCACTCAATCCCGCTTCGCTTGTGAATATTCCCGTCCATACGGTCCGGGGTGTACCGCTGCAATGACCCCACGGGGAGGCAAGCGAGAAGCCTCAAAGGCGGCGTGCCCGCCCCTTCGTGCAACCCCAGATCCCTGACCCCCCAGCTTACGGCAAGGACTCGGCGGTATGGCAGCTTCTGCGGTGAAAGCCTCCCTCGGCCGGATTGCATTCGTGACTGGTGGCGCTCAAGGCATTGGGCGCGCCATTGCGACGCGATTGGCGAAGGAGGGGTACGATATCTCCATCGCTGAGATCCCTTCGGGGGTGGTGAGGGCGCAGGAGGTCAAAAAGGAGATCGAGTCTTATGGCAGGAAGGCCATCACGGTCACGGCAGGTCAGTGCGCGATGCATTCTGCTCGACATCACTCACTCATGCTACGTCTAGACATCCGCGATCCGAAGCAGATCTACTCCGCGATCCAGGAGACTGTCGAGACGTTGGGCCCCAAGCTCTTCGTCAGCGTCGCCAATGCGGGCGTGACGCAGGTCAAGCCTCTGCTTGAATGCGAACCAGAGTACGTCCATCTGTCCATCAGGAAATTCGAGCATCTCACAGTAGTGCCCTATAGGTGGATGGAGAATGAAGTGCGACTCAATCTTCTAGGCCTCATGAACACACACGTCGCCGCAGCGAGGCAGATGGTCAAACAAGGATTCGGCGGAAGGATTCTGGGCGCTGGCTCGATCGCTTCCTATCGTACTGCGGGTGAGTATTCAATGTTGGAGCAATGGCCGACGACAACTTATATGCGCGTTCAGCGAACCTTGGTCCGTATGGCGCGACTAAGTTCGCCGTCAGGGGTTTCACAGAAGCTGCCGCGAACGAGTGGGCGCAATACGGGATTCGTGTGAATGGTCAGTACAACCTATTCGCACACCGCTTGAGCACAGCCTTACACTCTATTCGATCTGCCAAGCTTATGCCCCGGGCATTGTTGATACACCGATGTGGGACCACATCGATCAGGAGCTCGCCAGGATCGTGAGTTGCTATGCTCGAAATGCACGGATCGGCTTGATTGATCACTCTGTAATCAAGGAAAATATCCCTGTTGGAGAAGCCAAGGCAAAACGAGTCAAGCGAGACATCAAGCTTGGACGTATACAAGAGCCGGAAGACGTCGCGAAACTGGTTTCCTTCCTGGTTTCCGACGAAGGCGAGTACATCACCGGGCAAACTATCAAGACGTGTGGAGGGGCGTCTCTGTAAGATCTGTATCTCAATGCCGCGGACATTTCTACTTGCTACAGGATAGAATGTGGAAACTATGGTTATACCCCAAATGCAATGAATTTGAAATGACTGGTGCCTCGAATCAGACTGATAGCTTGAACGCTGCGCACTGCGAGAATCACGAGAAGATCGAAGACGAGCCTCAAGGCACCAAGTAAAGTATCTGCTACCCCTTGAACCCCCTATGGCGTCCCCTCTCTTGGAGACGAAGTCCAGCATCGTCTATGACGTTGTTGTGGGCAATGTGCCTAGAGATTTGCACCTACAGCCAGCGCCTGCACTCCTTCGCATCCGACTCCGCGATTATCGAGGTCGGCTATTCGGAGCCTTATCGCTGGCCAGCCCAACTTTGACAAGCCACTTATCATAAGCGCCAGAACTCCCTTGATATAGACGGCCATGAGGAAGAAATTGTCGACGGGTCTCCACCTCTTCCGCTCACCTCCACTATGGCCAAGACGACGACGTCTTCCTGGCTGAGGCCGTCTGGCTGGGCCCTCGAGCCAGAGCCTTCGACGTTTGCGCCGAGCAGTCGATGGTCGAATAAAGACATGGATCCTGTGCCGCCGGCTCGTGTGAGTATACGTAAAATTACTGCTAAGAGGCATTTTCGAAACTTATTGTTGCTTGTATAGAGGACCTGGACGACGTTCAACTACGTAGCTTATTGGATTTCGGATGCGACCAATGTCGCGGTATGGGAATTGGCCTCGAGCATGTTGGCGATTGGTCTGTCATGGTGTGTCTGATTAGTATGAGCCCTGGGAAAGCTGCTGATACGCCTCCCTGCGTGAAGGAGACAAGCACTTCCAGCAATTGCGGTTGGACATATAGTCATCGCAACCGTGATGGTCCTGAATGGAACTATCGGCGCCCGTCTCCATGTCGCTTTTCCAGTACTGAACAGGTCCTCCTTCGGTTTCTGGTTCAGCTACTTCAGTGTCATCAGCCGCGTCGTACTTTCGATGTTCTGGTTCGGTATTCAGACCTTCACTGGTTCCGAATGTGTCTATCAGGTCTGTCGAATGTGTACTCTGGGCGACCATAATCATGACAGTGTGCTTTACAGATGTTGAAGGCTATTTGGCCATCTATCGCTCGACTACCAAACCACTTGTCACCAGGTGCAAATATTACGACGTCAGGTATCAGCTATTTGATGGCAAAACAGCCAGTGTCTCACATATAGCTCTCAGGGATAATGTGCTATTTCCTGTACTGGCTTATCCAGGTGAATGCATCGATGAATTCACAGCAAGTGCGATCATATTGACTGAAGGTCCGCTCTGCAGTTCCCATTCATGCTGGTGTCTCCGCAGCGCATTCGCCACCTGTTCCTCGTCAAGGCGCTTATAGTGCCCGCCGCATGGCTCGCCATGCTCATTTGGTCGTTTGTCAAAGTCCCAGCGAAAGAGGGCCTCTTCGGCCAGCACACAGCTCTATCTGGCAGCGACCTGTCGTGGGCATGGCTGAGTGCACTGAACAGCGCGCTCGGGATATACTCTACATTAGCTGTGAACATCCCGGATTTTACCAGATACGCGAAGGATGAGCGGGCGTAAGTCCATTAAATGATTATTCTTCCCAGACCGCCACTGAGCGGTTCACCGTAGACAATATGTGCAATTGTTCATCATCCCTGTCGCATTCACACTCTGTGGCTTCGTCGGCATCGCAGTAACGAGCGCCGGGATGGTGCTCTACGGACAGGTGCTCTGGGACCCACTGCGGCTCATTGACCAGTGGGACAACCGTGCCGCTGCGTTCTTCGCCTCGTTCGCGTTTGTGCTCGCGACGCTCGGCACGAACATCTCAGCGAATTCACTATCGGCGGCGAACGACATGACCGTGCTCTTCCCGTGGTTCATCAACATCCGCCGTGGACAGGTGATCTGTGCAATCCTGGGCGGATGGGCGCTGTGCCCATGGGAGATCCTCGCAAGGTGCGCACCTCTGTGAGCTGTGGACATGGTGTGAATGGGTCTGACCCGGAGGTGGTCAGCGCGCAGGGCTTCCTGTCTTTCATGAATGGCTATACCGTCTTCCTTGGGCCGTTTGCAGGGATCATGGTGACTGACGTCAGTTGACCAAATTAATATTGCCCAGAATCTAGCTGATTCTTGATATGCCGCAGTATTGGCTTATACACAAGGGACGCGTGGACGTACCATCTATGTATCGCCCGTATGGACGCTACAGGTACACAGGCGGCTTCGTGAGTTTATGGATACTCTTCATTACACCCTGACCGTCATACTGACTGCCGGCCACGCTAGAACTGGCGTGCAGTCCTGGCGATATTAATCTCAGTACCACCTAACTTGCCTGGCCTGATCAACTCCATAAACCCGAAGATCCCCGTCGGGAACGCCGCACACCTGTTCGACTTTGCGTGGATTTGGGGGGTGAGCAATCTCAGCGATTGTTAGCGCATCATCAACTAAGCTTTGCCCGGATCGGGAATTCAGTTCACTTCCGCTTCTGTTGTGTACTACATCACATCGACGCTCTTCCCAGCAAAGGAGACATTTGTCTCCGAAGCAATCATCGAGGACGACGAAGGCAGCTCGTTCGACGAGGACAAGAGCATCCAGCATGACGTCAAAGTAGTAGAAGCATGAGCCTTCGCTGCACCCCGTAGACACCCTTGTATTTGTAGCATTATCACTCACCAGTACCCTGCACTTGCAGTCGTCGCTTGATCCTGAAGGCACCCACGCGTAATGCGCAGTCCCGCAACAATTGATTGATACATCGGCAGACACGTCTCGAACAAGCACATGCGCGTCTGAGCACCAAACACCAAACACCGAACACACCAACGTCGCTCGCAGCACGCGAGCAACACATCATCAAGATCAAGCTAAGCAACATGAAGGAGGCACACAGGACAAGTGACAAGGAACGCGCGGCGCAGCCGGCCACAAACAACACGCACGGCCCGTCGCCGGACGGGCACGCGACTCAACTCAGGCGGATAGTGTGCAAGATAGGGCGGCGCCCCGGGGCGCGCGGCAGGCGTCGAGCCTGCGGGTATACACGGCGGGCGGGTATCGGGCTAGTGCAGGGTGTGCTCGCGCATGTTGCGCGCGTGGCGGCGCTTTGCGGACCGCTTCTTGGAGCTGGTGCCGTTGCGGGCGCGGCTATAGTTCGGGCTGGCAGTCAGCAGGAGGAAGGGAACATATGGTAAGGAGAACGTACCACTTGGGCGCGCCGGAGGAAGAGGCGGAGGGCGCGGCCGCGGAGACGGGGGCGGGGGCGGGGGCGGCGGACGGCGTGACGTCCACGCTGGTCGGGGCGGGCGCGACGAAGCTGGAGCTGGGGGGGGATCCGAGCTGGGGCTGGGACTCGGCGGGGGCGGTGGAGCGGCCGCAGACGAAGCGGAGGCGGAGGCAACCACAGAGGAGGGCGCGGGCGCCGCAGACGAGGGGACGGCGGAAGGGGTCACGACGGCGCTGCTAGAGACGACCTTCGCGGCAGGCGAGGAGGATGGCGTGGACGCGGGCGCGGCAGGGCCGAGTGAGGAGATGTAGGCGTCCTGGAAGATGTCGTTCTGCGCGCCGTCGTCCCAGCCGTACAGGGCGTTGTAGAACGGCGGGGAGTACGTGCCTTCGAACATCTATGTTAACGTGAGTATTGTTTGAGTGGGATCGGAGAATAGGTCGAAGCGCATACGTTGTTGCCCTCTTGCTGGTACCAGTAGAGTGGGTTCTTGGGACCGATTGTGCAGTTGCCGGGAGTGGGGTCGGGACGGCCGTTGTCGGGATCGGCACCGCAGCGACGAGCAGTCATCGGCGTGCCAATAGGCGTTGTACCTGTGGCGCCCGTCACCTGGCACTGGAACGGAATCATGTATACTGCAAACGCAAGTTACAATCAATGATTTTAGGAAACCCGCAGGGAGTGCGTACTCTGCTCAGCACCGCTATCCGGCTGTACACGCGCGTCAGCAACTTCTCGCAAACCCTATACACACACATCGCTCACCGAGTGAATCCAGAACCACGAGCAGATGCACTTGCCATCAGGGCACGCGGGCATTTCTGCGGGAATCTGGAACTCCGTGTTCAGGGTCCAGACACAGGTGTAGTTCACGCTGAAGATAACAAAATCGTCTGGCTGGACCTGGTTCGCGTCGGATTTGTACGCGATGCCGAGGCCGCAGCCTTTCACGTCGTCGAGGCCGGTCGTATGGAACTCTGACAGCGGTTGGCCCGGGCAGACGTTGTCTGTGGGGTAGCCGGCGAGGCCTCTGCTACGAGTTAGTACCATGTATGGGCGAGTGGACATGGGCGCACCCTTCGGAGGTGTTATACCAGCTGGTCGCGCCCTTGTCACAAGAAATCTCGGTGTTGATAGACTGGCCAGCTGGGAGCTCGAAGACGTCTTCGGGATGGGGCGGGTAGTCGAGGTAGTTGTGCTGCAGCGCGTGTCAGCGCGAGTTAACAGAAGTAGGTGGCGGGGGTTCCTCACCATCCACCACTGGCTGAAGGGCATGCTCATGAGGGGTACCACAGGGCGGTTGTCGTAGGAGAACGTCTGCTGCGTTACGTTGAATCCGAACATACTGTTGTGCCATAACGCTGCAATCCGATGAGCCATTCAATTCAACTTGCGCATATCATTATCGAGCTAGACGCGACGCGCACCAGCGTGACCGCGCACGAGTGGCGCAACGGAGGCAAACGCGGCGTACACCAGCAAGGAGGCGAGCATGATGGGCGAAAAGAGCGACTCGTAAGGAGTGGAAGTGCCCAGCGGGCGGGGAACGCAGGTGAGAGGTGAAAACTCAACCTGCTGCAAGTTGACTCTTCCTATATTCAGGCCCGACAGCCGGGCGCTATCGCTATAGTTACTTCCTCCGAGCCTCTTAGCGACGGCATCTCATCCTCCTCGCCATCTTTCCAATTTTACACGCGCCTCCCCTACGCCCAAAATATCCCTTCATCAAGAGAAGCCATGACGATGGGATTCTCTTTGTAGGCCCTATGGACGTACGACACAGCACTCGTCGAGTACGAGGGCACAACCTGCGCGAGCAGGGACGCATCCAGCTGGGCGCTGATGGGCGCATTCGATCAAACTGGGGTGCCTCGCAAAACTAGTAACTGATGGAGGCGCCATCCGTTCGTCAATGTCTCAAGACGCCAGATGGATTAACTAGCTCATCTGGCAACAACATCATATTTCTCCTCGGTTCCACTCCGGTAGCGTGTGGTTCGGGCTAGAGGATTACTGGAGTCGTCAGACCCTCTTACCGTGACAACACACGCTTCGTGTACTTTGGGACAGCTCACTCACATCTCTCGGATCCTAATTGCTCACGCAACCCGAAGTAACAGGTGCACCGGTACACATCAGACAACGTGACGAACACATTCGGGTCCCCGACTCGTTGCTTCCCAAGCTCATCCGCGGTCATGATGAGAACAACGTCGGACGTGCGGGGCTTATATGGCAGATGCCTTCCCTCTGTGTTCTCGTTCAGACAGAATTGATGGAATGCAGCATACCATATGGCAGGCAGCATCTGCACTGTTCCCAAGTCGCACGGTGGCAGTGCTTGTCGACGTCCGAAATTGCTATTCCTGGCTTGCGGATTCTTGCAAAGGCGTTCCTGGCCGCGCAGACTGTATGATGTGCTCATGATATTCGTAGCGGCGCAGGTCTTGGCGCAGCTCGAAGAACCTCGGGTTGGGTCTCATCAGCGCTCCCTTCTCAAAACTACTTTACGACCCATATGGCTGTCTGAATGTGTCCACATCCCGGTTTTCAATGTCAGTCGGCCTAAGCTCGTGTATCGTCATTGTATACATTTCAATTTCAGCGCATAGCATTAGGCTCGACTCTCCGCTGATAACGTTCACCTTACCGCTGGTACAGATCTCCACAGATTACGATAAACGCCTTCGGGACTGCGATCAATCAGTTCTCCGTGCGATCTCGGCGAAATATACGTCCCTCAACCCCGCAGGAAGTGGCTTCCCTTGCCACCGAAATCGATCTCGGACGGCTTCGGAAGCTGCGAAGACTGAGTAGTACTGCAGGGATAAGTCACGGACTAGGTCCTGGCGTGGGCCGGGCAGCCCTGGCCTACTGTCGTCTCATTACTTCCGTCTTCAATCACCCTCCTGATATCACGCAACCCGCGCGTAGGCTAGCTGACCTGTTCGTGCTACCCCGATCATTGAACTCACTCTTTTGGCTTTATCAGATACTTTAGGTGCGCATACCAGGGGCTAGGGGGCGGTTGAGGTTACTACCGGCCGAAGCGGCCACATAGGCTCAAGTAAATGTCTGTCAGCTACACCAGTCATGATGAGTTGACTTGATGGGAGAAACGACGTACTAATTCGATATTACCACGATGTGGATGCATGAATTAGCATATATCCTGCTTTTTTGTGGTTCAATGTTAACGTTCCCTACCGGTGCGTTTGCACACACACGATGGATCCCGAGGGTTGACTGGTCGAGTGGTGTCTGGGGCCGCTCAGAGAAATCTAGGGAGCATACGAACTCACTGTAGGAGAAGACTATGTGCTTACCAAAAACAGCGTACGTGTAGGTAACGATGCTGAGCACAGCTGGGCGCAAGGCGGGAATGGCCGAGGGAAAGTCGAACGTACTGAATGCGCGGGTCTTGGTCAATTGGACATCCAGACCGCGTAAGCAGACCAAACAACAATCGGGTAGCATGTGGTACTCACCGCAGGAGTACTCACATAATATTGAAGTATTGACATAATTGGATTTTTAACGACATGGACAGCAATAAACATGAGATGAACGTCTTCTAGTACAAACTACGTCAGGACGAGCACGAACCATGCCATGGTCGAGATACACGAAACATCTCCTGCGACTGTCCATTACGTCTCGCCGATATTTTGCTCTGCATCACTCTGAAAGACGTGTTGAGGCGACTGATGTGCATTGGCGGCAGCGAGTAGCGCGAGCGAATGTGAATTAAATTGTTTTATCATAACGAACAATAACCCGATCCAGCCCCTGCATGCATCGTGTCAACTAAGAGCTTGCCGGCTTCACCATAGCCGGAGCACTGACCAGATAATTGCCGCCGTTGGGATTGCAAGGACAGTTGCATTTAACAGCGCCTTGCTTCCGATGGTGTACACTTCCTTCTGATTTTGTCGTAAAGGTAAGTCTCGAATACAGGGGAATCACAAATTGCACATATCTTTCGATGAGTACACCACCGTTGTTCAGCGGTATACAAAGATACAAGGACGCAACTAGCCAGGAACGCGAGACCAAAAGCGGCAGAAGTCGCAAGACAGAGCTTGAATGACATTGGGCTTGTTTCCTTCGTCGCGTCCAACTGAGTAGTACAGAGCATGAAGGAATGGCTACCGCGGGATGCTTGTGAGTTCAGGCAGAATCAGAACAAGGTTTACAATCTGCGACGTACACTAAACTCAAGGCCGAGAAGGCTGCGAGCATCCGGTATTGTCTGATCTGTGCCGCGAGGATGCCTTCGAGGGTAGGAGTGTCACACGGCTGAGATATGCGAGTTGTTGTGCGTGCATATATTGCAGGCGTGCCTAGAAAAAGGAGCATGGAAAGGATAGACATTGGATATGCACACTATGAGGCCGCTGTTGGAAGTCGGCGAGGCGACAAGGAGTCACCGGGCGAGGACGCGCCACAAGGACACGAGGCTACGGTACACAGCAGGAGCCGCGGACATGCTTATCTAATACATAGATTAGTTAGCGGCATCTCGCGTCTACGAACCTCAGTCTTTTACCTTTACGGAGACTGAGGTGAGTAGCTTTAGATCACGTACCTACAGAGCCGAGGTCTGACTTGCTGTACAGGAGTATTTTACTCCGTTCAATAGAGTCACAGGAGTTGATCGCCAACTCTGAGCAACCAGCAGGACCTGCTGCTGTCGGTCAAGCCCCAGATCCTGGCGAAAGAGAGAACATAGCCCCTGTTTGCGACATCGGGTGAGAAAGTTTTAGTCCATGAGGGCCAATACAAGTCTCACACGAGATTGAAAGACCACTCCATAAGTGCAGAATCTGGAAGGGCACCGACTCTGATTCAATGCTACACCTAGAGTGTAAGGATCAGCAAGCTGCAAGCAAGTCCGCTCTCGAGATACCTGCCATCATTCCACCCGCAACGGCGCCTGGAGCGCTTCATGTTCGTCACGATTGGCAATCGTGACGAACATTATCCCGGACCGAAGGACGTTATGTGTATTTGTATATCCCAGCACAGTATACTCCGTACGTCCTTGACCGGCACGCCTTGTGTCCATCGCGGTGGCACATAGGGTGCGGTGAAGAGCGAAAAATAGGCTACATTTGACTTCTGTTACACGATGCCCTTGGCCGTCATGCCTTGTATTAATAGCGACACATGGCTGGCGGTGAAGAGCACGGGCAAACTTCGCCTTGTCACTTGTCTCGATCATGTATCGTACGTGATAGTACAAGTAATAATATACCCTGGCATGGCTGTAGTGGCGCTGGCCGTGCAAAGTGCGAAACTCGATATCCGACGCATAATATACCAGCACATCGGCTAGCAGCAAAAACTTCCGGAAGCAGCGTCGCGGACATCTACAACGTCAAACGAGCACGTCTTGAAGCCGATCGCGATCGATCGCACCCAACTTTGGGAATCACAAAAACCATGGGAAACAAATACACAGTACAGACTCAATCGTGTATGCGAGTTGCAGCTATGAGATACAATGATGCGGTAACGACCGACAGCAATCACAGCGCGGTGCGGCAATCCGGGGTAATGTGGAGCGGGGGAATGCGAGGTGTGGGGATGGGGTAGGGGACAGGAAAAAGGGTGATGAGTATGCACGGCGCGCTGAAGGGGCCCAAACCAAGACTAACCCGAGGAAAGACAGATGTGTGTATGCGATCTGAACGTGAAATGAACAGCAAAAATGGTACGTGTAAATTACGGGGCGTGGCAAGGCGTGAAGCGGGGCGGTATAGACCCGGAGGGTGCGGGGGCGCGACGGGGCGTACGGAGAAGACGCGCAGCGGGGGACGGAAAACCCAATAACAACCCGCGAGATGCGCGTGTACGGCTCGCGAGTGTCACACGGGGCGCAGCAGAAAGACGGTCGTGTAATGCGAGAAGGGGGACGCGGGGGGGACCAGTGCCCCTCGCGGAGGTACCCGGGAACCGTCCACATAGGCTTTAAATATCTTGCTTACTTGCTAACGGGGCACCTCTACGCTTCGACGCAGTCGTGTATTCTGCGCGTGCGCTCTGCTGTGCTGGAGCTGAGTGTGTCCACGGGTGCGGGGGATGCAGCGCCCGAGCGGGAGCTGGGTCGGTAGTCGTTCGAGTCGTCCAAGAGGAGCTGTGCTGCGGATGTGTCTTCCGCGGGGTCCACATCCGTGACGCTCGTGTCCGACGCAGTGCGTGTCGTGCGCCCGAGGAACGTGATACCCGCCTCCTCGGGATGCGTCAGGGGGATGCCGTCACCGCCCTTGTCTTCGGCTTCCGCATCGACCTCCGCCTTGGCCTTCCCCTTCGACTCCTGGTCTACAACTGTCACGTCGCTCTGCTGGCGCTGCAGCGCCGCCTTCATCTCCTGCACCTCGCTGATCTGGATCGGGACACCGCCAAGGGTCCGCGTGGTAACGTCCACACTGTCTAAGCTGCTCGAGCGCGGGCGTATCGGCGGGGCCATCTCGTTGACCTTGCGGCGCTTACTGGCGAGGCCTGGTGGGACGGGCGGGTGGCGCGGGGCGCTCTGGAGCTTCGGGTGCCGGTGCGTGTGCGTGTGCGCCCCGGCAGGGAGCGCAGAGAGGGACGCGGAGGAGGGGAGGACGGAGAACGCGGCGAAGGGCGCGGCGAGCGAGGCGGCGAGCGAGACGTCGGGCTCGGAGAGCGCCGCAGCGGAAAAGGGGTACTCGAAGCGCGGGGAGAGGTCGAAGGGCGTGCCGACGATGGCGGAGGGCGAGTGCAGCGCGATGTTGGGGAGGTGCATGCGCGGGAGCGACCTGCGCTCGGGCACGGGCACTGGCGAGGACGCAAAGGCGGGACCATTGTGCGCTTGCGGAGGGGCGCCTGCCTGGGTAGATAGTGAGGCGACAGACTGTGTGAAAAGAGTGAGGACGCACTTCGGTCACGGCGTTGCCATTCTCGACGGGCACCAGCTCCAGGTCGTCAAAGTCTGGGTCGGGCGTGGGCCCGTAGAGATTGGGGTGGTGCAGGGCATTGGCGGGGAGAGAGGGAAGGGCGTCCGCGTCCACGCCGTGGACGCATGACGAGAGGGTACTGGGCACCGTGGGCATCGACGCGCTGCTGCTGCGACTGCTGTTGCTCGCGGGTGCCCGGTCTCCCGGCGTTGGTTGCTGGAGAGGTTGCAGCGCAGCGCAGGGCCCACGAAGGTCGGAACGACGACCTGGAGAAGACGGGCGGGGCGATGGCGGCGATGTCTGGCGGTAGAGTTATATGCAGGGCAAACGCTTGGGGCGAGACAGGCGGGTCCACACTCCGGCGAACGAGAGCGCAGTGCCTCCTCTTTGCTGGTGTAGAGTGAATGTCCAGAACGTTCCGGGTTATCTCCAACCCCTCCTCGACGATTGCAGGGCCAATCTCCCGTTCACCCGCTTTGCCGCCCCGACTCACATGCCGCGGCATCCTCCCCGGACTCTTTTCCCCCTGCCTCCAGGTTCTCCTCTCATTATTCCGAGTACCACCATTGGTTTCGTGCTCATCGTCGGCCGTCACGGCCAAATTGATAGAATTTTTCGTGAAGGCTGGGGCTGCTCGAGCAAAGCGGAAGGCGGCCGAGGATAATCGATAAACGTGCGGGTGGGAAGTATGACGTAACACGTGGCCGCCAATATTTCGCAGGCCGCGCGCGTCAGGGCTGCTTGCGCGCTGCATCTGCCCACAACACGTTGCATGCAGTGCATACAGTGTGAGACGACAAAAACCGACCTCTCTCGGGAAGGTCAAATTTTGCGTGACGAGTCAAATCCTCGCGGTTTAGGAGAGAAAGTGGGGTGAATTAGCGTAATTCCGCGTTTTTGAATCACGTGACTTTTTTTCACATTTGGCCGACAAAAAACCGGAAGTATTTCTAGTGTAGACCATCGTATTTGTGACCTATGCCTCCTCCAAGAAAAAAAGTACGACTTACAAGGGATCAGCGAGATTCTGGAACCAAAACATCTGGTCAGGACTGGCCACGCTCTTAACGTCGCATTGGACCTGCAATCATGACGAAAGCGGGAGCGTAGGGTAAGCGCCAGATTACCATATCGGGAACCTTAGTCATCTTCTCACGACTTCCCGAAAAGGAAGATTCACATTTGGCCGGCTGAAAATTTTGAAACTGCTGATATCAAAATTATAACGAGATAGATCTGTAGCTAGAGTGAATAGGATACTAAACACACGATTTCGCGAGTGTGGAACATACAGTTTTTTACCGGCCCGTGGGACACCCCCGGTCAGTGGGACATTTCAGGGCTGCACATCTATTACGAGAGAGTCCATTCTCAAAATGCGTATGGTCTAGGTAGTGTAGATAGTAGCTTCTTGGGTTTTTTTCTCTAGATTTTTACCATGTGTTTTGCTCGCTCAAGACAAAAAACATTCAGAAGAGCAGGGGTTACCAAATCTATCAAACAGCTTCCACATACTATGTAGTGATTTTTTTGCCCCACATCTTGGGCAGAACAATGGCATGGCCTCACTGGCTTCATTAGTCATGTGTTGAGGGATCAAAGGACTTGTGGTAGGAACTGTAGAATATTTCTTATGTTTTCCGGGTTGGCCAGGTAGGACGGAGAATAGTCACGAGGTCACGTCACGAGGTCACGTCACAGTTTCCATTTGTGGATCCATCCGATACCAGCATCGATCCTGGGCACAGAAGCCAGTGCACGGAAGCAAATCTGTATATCACTGCGCTGCTTCTGGCTTCTTATGGGACGTCACGCTCTATCTGAGACAAAGAAGACCCAACTGGAGGCAGAAAATGAAGAGTGGTGGATGAAATGGGCTGTTGAACTGTACAACACCGAGTTGAAGAAGGCTCCGAATATGCAGAGGAAAGGTCTGCGTAAAGTCTGTGAAGAGGCTGAACAAGAGTGTTTTAAACGGACAGGGACGTCAATCACACTCAGCAAGACCACACTCGCCCGCCGCCTGGGTGGGACGAAAAGTATACGAGAATCTAACGCTGAGCGAAGCTGGCTCACCCGAGAGGAAACCGAAGTTGTCCTCACATTTGCCATTGATGCTGCACGACGCGGATTCCCCCTCAGTCACCGTCGCCTCAGAGATCATGTCAACGAGATCTGTCGCGCTCGATATGGTGATGCATTTCCAAAGGAGGGCGTGGGGCGGCAGTGGTCGAGTCGGTTTGTCGAAAGACATTCAGAGCGACTGAAGCCGTACTGGTCCCGTCCCCTTGACACAGCACGAGCTCGTGCAGTTAACCCACATACACATGACGCATACTACGATATCTTGGAAGACGTGATTAACGGGGGCCCCAGCGAGGAGAAGGTTCAGCCCGAGTGCATCTTCGGGGTTGACGAGACAAGCGTACAAGAAGGGATTGGCACGACCGAGAGGGTTTTTGGTGAGCCTGGGAAAGGAGTTCAGCACCAGCAGCGCAGCGGAGGCCGAGAAAACATTACTGTAATCGTGACAATCTGTGCTGATGGAACATCAACCGCTCCCGCTGTGATCTTCAAAGGCAAAGGTTACCAGACAAATTGGAAGCAGGACAACCCACTGAATGCATCGTATGTCGTAATTTTCCCTGTGAAGCATCGTATTGATCATAAGCTTAGGTTGGGATACTCGAAGAAGGGCTATACAAGTGGCGAGATTGGCATCGAGTGGATCAAGAACTTTGATGCCCAGACAAAGGCCAAAGCAAGAGGCCGCCGTCGGCTTCTCCTTGTTGATGGTCACAATTCACACTACACGTATGGCTTTCTGCAGTACGCTCGCCAGAACCAAATTGTCGTTATATGCTACCCGTCACACTCGACACATGTATATCAGGGCCTCGACGTAGTCATTTTCAGTGTCCTGAAGCGCTGCTGGAGTGCCTCCCGCGATGACTTCGAGCGCCGCACAGGCCAGAAGGTCACGAAGGCAAATTTCCTGTCTATCTATGCTGAGGCGCACACCAAAGCTCTGACGCATGACAACATCATTGCCGCCTTCCGGAAGACTGGAATAGTTCCACTCGACCGGCACGTTGTCACGGACGCAATGATGGCGCCAAGTCTAGAGACCTCGACACGCCCGACGATGCCATTTATCCCATCTACCCCCGTCAGGGCTGTCACGAATCTCGTCCAAAAGGAGATTCGCAGGCGCTCGGAGGGTCCCTCAGAGCGACTCTCAGAGGCTGGCACAGCGGTCTCGCGTGATGATCAGGTCGCCCCGAGCATAACGGAGACCCCTCCAACTCCATCCGTATCTCTCGCTGTTGACACCCTTGCCTCCAGCTCGCTCGCATACCTCGCAACCACGAATCCCCTGCAGCCAAGTGATGCGCCCCCTTCAGTTGTCTCCAGCATAATCTCGCCCATCCAGCCTGCTAGATACAGCACTCTATTGGAGCACGTACCCAATACCTCACATGAAGAAGAGCTGATGAATGCGCTCCGGGAGGAAAAGGCCCGGAACGAGGCCCAGAAGCATATGATCCTCGGCATGCAGGCAACCGCGGTCTTGCAGGGAATATATGTTGGGCGGGCACACCAGCAGCTTCAGGCTCAAGATGAGAAGGCGGCACAGAAGAAGAAGACACGGATCTTCGGTGACGGTATGCCAAAGCTCTTGACTGGAGACGACTTCTTCAAGGTTGTCCAAGAGTATGAGCAGAGGGCGGCCGAAGAAGCGGAGGCTAAAGCGCAGAGAAAAGCGTCCAGGGACGCCCATTCTATTGCACTGGCACGCTGGAGGAAGGAGGAGGAAGAGCGCCGGGGACGGAACCAGGTGAGGATTGCTGAGTACAAAGCGGCTTTAGAGGCATGGAATCGGGAGAAGGAGGAAGCTGGAGGACGAGCAAGGGGACCAAAGCCAAAGCGTGGCAAGCTGGAGGGCGCTACGGAGAGGCCGAGGGTGGTCATAAGTGAGAGCGACGAAGAAGACGTCGACGACGACGCAGACGATGCCGACGAGGAGGAGTGAGCCACGCAGTGACCCATGTGACGGCTTATCTAGCCGCGCTGCCTTATTTAGAATGTATCACGCTCCGTGACACTGTCCCGCTGGTTGCAATAGCGCTGATAACGAGAAGTCGTAAAGATCCTGTCCGATACTCATGACTACGACAGCCTCCTCTCAAATTTTTGTGTCGTTGCACAGACAATGACTGGGGCTTCAAGATGGTCTTTTAAAATCATGTAAAGACCGACTAGAACATGAGCTATAGCCAAAATCCGATTTCGGTGTCCCACGGGCCGGTAAAAAACTGTAAGTTGAGGCCACAGATACAAATCCGCGAGACGGGGTGCCGAGAGGTCGGTTTTGAGCGTCCCACACTGTACGCCCGCCTTGTCGTCACGTCTCTACCCACCCAGTGCTCTGCCCATCATTCTGTCGGCCCCGGGGCTGAGAATACAAATCGCTCACTGAGAAAAGCTTAATCGATGCAAGCTGCCACTGCCTGCCAGGCGGCGACTTAGGTCATAACGATTGTCTGCGATGCATCGCAGACGAGCTCAGTGAGGCCCAGTCAAAATCGACATTTAGTAGATCGAGTTATATCTAGTTAAATCTACCTACCTGGCGTAATTAGATTTAAATCCTCCTCGTGAGGATATACTCGATCTACCTAGATACGTATCCAGTCACATCGAGTTAAAACGAGTCCCATCGAGTAAATCGAGTAAGATCTATATCCCACCTAGTCAATTCTAATTGCCCGCAGCCCTGTGCCCGGAACTGCTCTCGCAGTTGTTTCTTCGAACTAACTCGATTTTATTCGATTTAAGTAGTTGTACACGTGATTACTCTACCCCTTTCCGCCCTGTCGCCCGCCCGCCGCACGCTGCCCGCTGCCCGCTGCCCACTACCCGTCGCTCGTCGCTCGCGGCCCGCCCTGTATCAGGCCCTCGTCAAACATCCTCGCGCACCCATTTCATACCCTCCATTTACCTGCTCTTAGCCTCTTGTGTATATAGCGAGAGATCCTCCTGATCATTGTCTCAGTTAGCGGCCTTCTAGATGTGGAATGATCTGAATACCTTGCATCCTGGCGTCTGAACTCAATGTGCCAATGTCGATACGGATAGTCGACGCATTCTGGGTAGGCCCAGGGCCTGCTATTGCATGAGAAAGGTCAGCAAATGTTGTGAAGATGACTCACAATCTGCTGCATACAGGCAGCACACAGCTATAATGAAGAGGGATTCAATATAGGTATACATGGGGGTCAGGAAGGAGGGAAGAATGGAGTCGGTGACAAGACAGACCTCGCTTTATGTGACGGCGCGAACAGGGAGGGGATCGGACGTATGAGGTCATCACCAGAACGAGAGAAGGGCCGGCGCTTACAAACTCCTCGCGACTCGCAACCAGCTATGCTGCGTCCGTTCCAAAGGCAAGAATATGTAGATTAGGGGAAGTGTTTTTCTATAGTTCTACATATTTAGAGAGTCGTGTAAACTGAATTCGGATGGCGCGAGTACGGATGGCATATGCTATGTATGAGTATGGGTAAAGGACATTGGGCTAGAGAAGAGGCAGCGACGCGAGGCGCAGCGCAGCGCTAAGCACACATATGTGCAATGCGCGCACGCGTCGCACGTTGCGACGTCGCACGGCGCAGCGTGCATTGCGCCTGCCTAGCTATGCGTTGCTCTGCGCTGCACACGCTGCACAGTGTGCGCGATGTGCATAGCGCGCGTCATGTCCTGACAAGCGCCCGAGGACGCGCGTGCATTGGTCATGCCGTGGGAGCCTCGTGCGTTCTAACTCGTTTTTACTCGATTTAACTAGGTGCGTGGGAACTATTCTAGATCTACCTATATTTACCTCGATCTACTAAATGTCGATTTTCACTGGGAGTGAGGTGCGGTGGAGCGGTGCTGGCTGTCCCCCGCAGGCCAGAGTGCCGGGCTCGAAGGAGGCGTGCTGCTCGGTGCTCCACGAGGCCGGGTGCGCAGGCGTGGTTCGGACTCTCTTCGGATCCGGGTCCGACTGTGCGGATCGCGCCGGTGTACGTACCCACCACACACAGGACTCGCGTTCATCTGGATGGGTGCACTCGTGATCTCTCCTTGTCCGTTAGCTCTTCCTATGCGATGTCGACGGTCAGGACTGTGAGTCATTAGACACGGAGGCATCTTGCTCAGGCGTAGTGCTAACATACGGTCAGCGACGAGCGCGACGTTTTTCTGTGCCCGTTTGTCCCTCGTGACGAGTCAGGAGGCCCATATGGACTGTTGCGATTTCCCATCATCAAAACATTCTCACGCCATGAAAGGTGGCGGTGAGCAACTTAGGGCACGGTGACGCAGAATACGCTGAATTTTTCCATTTGTACGGCCATCGAATACTCGCTGGAGATGCCTCGCAGCACGCCAGCTGTCGTGTTCAGATATCCCACAGCGGGATGGATAGCTCCACTCACTGTAGAATGGTGTACATGCAAATTGAACATGGCGTTACGACAAGTCAAAAGCACAAAAGGCCATGGTATGCGATACCCCCGAGACAGTCCGAAGCCGATGTCGGTCGCAAGATAGGCAGGGCGTGGTACGGGGCATGTTTATCTCGCGGAGATCACGTCCAGATCTGGGCTCGGAGTCTCGGAGGCCTCCGTCGATCAATCGTGGATACCTGTGGAGCACTGTACCGACGGCACGACGCGCCGTGTGCCTGGATAGGAAGATGTACAAGCTTTGCTATGTACTTACCCCGCGCCCGAGCTGGAAGCAGTACATGTACACTGACAGACTTTAAAGACGTGTTCGCCACAGCCTAGCAGAGTCCGACCCGCTGTTCAGGAAGGGAGGCCCAGCGACGACTTGCAACACATTCATCGATGGTCGCCGCCAGACCGTTGTGCGGGACAACGCCAGGCCATCCATCGGGCCTGGCCCTTGAAAATGCCTGAGCTTGCGGGTCGCACGCCGACGTGCGTTATCTATATATTCTACACCTTGCTCTAACCTCAGCCCCTTGAAGCCAACTGGGCCTCGCCGCCACGATCTAGCCCAGTACACCCCGTAACCTGATTCCCGAATTTGACAAACATACCTGTAACCTGCGCGGAGTGCGGAGTCCAATCCCGACATGCTCTCAGCGCTCGTGGTCGTCAACATGTTGCCACTCCGCACTCCGCGGCAGTGGTGTCTGTAATCCCTGGTTGGTCTTACTAGTACTAATCTCTCTCTTTTCCCGGTCATACCTGGCGCGTCGAGTCATGAAGTCCTCGTTGATCAACGCGACATGTGTCCTCCACGTTCCTCCTCTCTGTTCCCGAATTCCGCTACGACGCAATCCGATTTGCAGCATGTCCACGACTCCACACCGGCGACCAGAAGTTGTACACAATGCGGCCTGCCCTCCAAGCCGTGCCATTGATCCGAGAACATCCCGCAAATGCACCGCCTGGTGCTCCCTGCGCCAATGCATTACTGACTTTGACCCTCTACTTACTTCTCTGTTGCGCAGGTTGAAAAGACACCCCGCGACACTCGTAGTCTCTCATCCCCCCATCTCTAATCTAGTCTCGTGGAACGGCAAATTAGAATACGGAGAGACGACTCCGAGCCCATCAAGACCATCCAATCTGCACAAGCTGCTTACTACTGCGCCTTGCTCTCCTCTGTGGCGTTGCAATATCCTGACAGCCGACTGTGGCATCCCGTACTCCGGCCTCTTCTCTTGAACCACCCCGTTCTGCTCGTCCTTCACCTCAACACCCCAAGTGACCCCAAGATGCCCGGCCCGCCCATCCCCCTCGGCGCGCTCTACGCCTGCCTCTTCAGCCGCGGCGACGGCACCTTCCACTGGAGCCTCGTCCTCCCCCAATCCCCCTCCCTCGTGCACAAGTTCCACGCGACGAACCTCCAGGGCGGGTGGCACTTTGAGCGCGTCCCAGATAAGCTCGCACAATCCGTCAACGCATGCTGCGTCGTCAAGCTCGGTGCGTCCCCCCCTTTTCGCGTCTTCTATGATTTCGCTCACCATTACCCTTCCAACTGGCTCGTGCTCACCTTGCGCTGTGCAGCGCCCGCCCTGCCGGACTCGACGGACGCGCTGCAGGCGTGCCTGGAGGCGCTCCCGATGGCCACGCCCGCCGCGGACGCCCCGCACCCGTTCACATGCCGCATCTGGTTCCGCGCGGCCGTGCGCACGCTGCACGCACGAGGCGTGCTGCATTGTGCGGACGTCGACGCGCTCGAAGCGGAGCTGCGCGCACTCGCAGAGGCGCACTGGCTCGCGATAGAGCAAGGGACCCCGTACGTCGTCTGCGAGTCTGGCTGTTGCTCGTGAACGCTCGGGAGCTGTCATTTCCGTTTACTCTGATTCATGTGAATATATGAGGATACTATGTGCCCCAACCGCCGCTGCGAGCGGCGCAGCTTGCCTTCGCTATCTGATATTGATATCGCGGTCCCGTTCCGATCACATGACGCAGGGTTGTACCCCATGCGGTACCGAACTGCCAGCAAACACGTTCTGGAAGGAAAGTTTCTCCTTCCAAGCTCTCAGGATACGTCATCGCATTGCGCCATGCGCGTCGAGCCGGACATTGCAGCGGAAGTGATGAGAACATAGTCAAACACACTGTGTTATTTCATTTCGCTCTCGATATCGAAGACATTCGGTGATATACATTATGGATAAGCGGGCTCGAAGCAAGGGAGTCGAAAATCGGAGAGATAATCAAATAGACAATCGCAGACAGAGGGGAAGGAAGGTCAAAGTACAAAACAGGAAATTGGCATTTATCATCATCATATCGCCGCAGCGTCCTCAGGCGGGGCCGATGACAACCGGCTTAGTCTTGCTGAGGCTGTCGATCGTCTCGTCATCGAGGTTCAGGTGGGCCTTGACCAGCGCCGGCGGGGTCAACGCGAGCCACTACGGGAAAAAACCGCTGGGTCAGCAAGTACACTCCCGTCGTCCTCGATGCTGCTCACCTGGTTGAGACTGATGTCCTGGAAGCGGTCTAGAACGAGAACATAGCGCATTCATCAGTCTCCTATATTTAGCGCGCCGTAGATCCGTACCTGTGTTGAAGATCTCGAGGTAGCGCAGGGTGGTGTTGCTCGTATTCTCGACGTAGTGGCCTGTCATGCACTCATCATCAGCAAGTGGAGTTGGTGCGTGTGTACGACAGGCGCACCAAAGGATGCAGGGACGAAGCCAATATCTCCGGGCTCGTAGTTGAAGGTGCGCGCGTTGCCGCTAGACGCGAAGACGGTGATACGGCCCTGACCTTCCCTGTCAAGTGCGCCATGCGCCGTGTGAGCTTCCGCGCGCGGTTGAGGCAATAGATCGCAGCACGCACAGGAAGAAGGACCACTCGTCCTGCGTCGGGTGCCACTGTATCCACGCATCGTCACCATCATCGCTAGTTATTATTAGCGGGCCTAGACCACTTACGTGCAGCTCCCTATATAGAACGTTGTAAAGTTCAGTTAGAATTAGATTGCGAGATAAGAGAAGGCGAAGGCGCACCTCATCGCACCGGGCTCGACGGTGACTTCTGCCGCGGCGATGGCGGTCGCGACAGTGAACGTGCTTGAGTCGACAATCTTCACGCTCCCCCCGGAAAGCTGCGTCGGCTGCACCTGCGAGAGGTGGAACGTGAACGGGTTCGGCACCTGGCCCTGCGGGTCCTGGGGAGCCTGTGCGTTGTCCGGCGGCGGGGCTGGCGTGTGGTGCAAATTGGCAATGAATACATGAAAAGTTGAGATTATGCGGAAACCTACCACTAGGGAAGATGTAAAGCTGCTCGCCCGGAATATGGTCGAACGCGGAAATGTTGGCCTGGAAGTTCTTCGCGATTACTTCCTTCGGAACGTGGGCGAGCCAGTCGGTCAGCTGAACACGCCTGTCAGTACTTGATGACAGTATACTGTTAATGAACTTACCAGGAACGTGGAGTCGTCGCTGAAGGACCCATCGTCGAATACCTGAATAACACGTGAGAGCTTGCGTGTATGAGATTGCCTGAGGAACCTACGAGTAGGAACTCAGCACCGGCCGGGTTGTCGTCTGTCGCCTGAAGACTATGCGGGATACCGGGCGGGAAGTACCAAAGGTCACCTGCGCTCTACAGCGGGGAAATCAACACCCGCAAACACTACCCGCGATTGTGAGGAAACCGAACGCACAACTGTGTCGAGGAAGTTCTGGCCGTCGGAGTTGACCGCCGTCAACTGCACGCTACCCTGTTACCACAACGTAAATGGTCCATCATCTCATCTTCTATCTGCAATCTATGAGCGACGTACGCTTATCATGTAAGCCCACTTGACATATTGATCTCAGCGCTAGTGCTCGAAGACAGCCTATAAATAGCGTACCTCCGCCGTCTTGTGCCAATGCAGTTCACTGAATGGTGCTTTAGGTCCTGGCTAAATGCCCGATCAAGCGTTGCACTTACCGAATGGCTCCAGCTTCTAGCCGCATATCCACGCCTGCCATAGCTGTTTGACAGAAATAAGCCTCCCGCAGTCCGGACTCCGCCCAGTCCAATTCGACTCACAAGTAGCAATCGGCATTGTTTCCACTATGGTAAACAGTGAGCGACTCCCGGAAATCGACAGTCGGACAAAATTGCGCACCGTTCTGCTGCCGAGCCCAGCCTCCTGTGAGCAGACGGTTGTGGCTCAGTGAGAAGGGCCATTTGGCATTCGAACTACGCATGATTTGGATACTGTGAGCCAGCGGTGCGAACGTTGAAAAAATGTACGTACACATCTCCGGAGTCAGTAGTCGGAGGGGCGAGCAAATCCGGGTTTTGCATCTCGATATAATCGTTCTGCGGACCGAGAACTGTCGCGCCAAGCGTACCGCGGACGGCTTCGTAGTCGGGGTCGGGACCCGTGGTGTTCCAGAGGGGGTAGTTGGGGTCGTCGCTAGCATATGGGACGGTCTCCGCATACGGGACATTCTGCGATGCGGTCGGGGCGGACGCGACAGTGGAAGCGGGCTCCGAGTTGTGAGCGAGGGGCGCGGAGCTGCTGGTGACCGGAACTGGGACGCTGGCGGATGCGGAGGGGGCGATGGACGACGCGGAGACAATGCCGCTGGAGGAGACGGCCGGCGCAGAACCGCTGCTCACTATCGGCGTAGACGCACTGCTAGAAATGATTGCCGAAATGCTGCTGGCGACCTGAGGAGCCGACGACACTTGGGAGGCGGGGAGCGAGCCGCTCGCAGGAGCGGCGACGACGCAAGTTGCCAGGAAGATCGTGCAGATGAACGACCTGCGGAAGGCTACCATTGTGCTGAGAGTGCTGAAGATTGCTGGAGGCAAAGTGTAGTGAGCTGTGAACACCGGAGACTTGAGCCGAGGATGTCGGTGAACAATGTGCCCTCTTTATAGTTCTCAGGCCCTCCGACACACGCACAGCGACTACGGCACAACCGGGAGGAATAATCACAGGGTGAAGCTGGCAGCGCAACACGAGACGGGAGCACTCGGGCGTCGGGTGCACGGGTCTACGGGAGACATGATCACAAGAGGCAACAGCGACGCAACATTGCAATAAGCACATGTGGGATGTAGACCACGTCCCGAGAGTATCCGGGAACAACTTTCCGAGAAGACAATCAAGGAGCTTCATGAAATGGCGAAGGACAGAAGGCTCTTGAAAGGGGTGGCGTGGTCGTACATCACAGCTAACGATGGGTCCGAATCGCGAGGGCTTTCGGGACGAGATCACCCGCAGGACAGGCGAGGCGCAAAGCTGGTCCACCTAGAGATGACACAGAAGGTCTTGTCCACATGCTGAAGCCTGAGCGCCGTCAAGTCGCTGGGCTGTTCCAGTTGAGCTTCCGATGAAGACCATCACGTCCGGTCACTCGTACAGAGTAGCATCCAATTGCGGCCCCTTGTGACGTGGTCCTTGATCGAATGAGCCATTTCGTTGGCGACGGGGCTGATCAACATTGGGTACGAAGTCCATTGCGACATCGACGACGCCCTGTCTGAGGTACTTCGGAGAAACGCAAACGAAGTCGCCACTGACCCACAAAGCGTCCCTTCACGGAATAAGTCACGTCTCCTCGGCTCCACGACGGGCATCAGCATGACACTTGTGAAGATCTGCTTCGCGACGTAGTTGGGCAAGGTCATGATGAATCAAGAAGGACTAGCCGAGGTTCCCTTGCATCCTAGAGTGTCGGCATGCATCCATGTTGTCGACCGCATGATGAGACCCTCCTGTCTTGACCAGCAGAGGCCCATTATGGTTGAGCAGGGCGAAGCCTGAGCACTCGATGAGAGAGAGATGGCATCGATGATGAGACGTGTAGGTTGCTAACCAAGGTGGGTGTCGTCTGTGGCGCATCGTGTCCGTGTGCCAGCAAATGAATGTTATTTCCGCCTATATTCCTGATAAGTCATATTGAGATGACTGAATCGTAAACATATCATTATGAGCTGGCGGACCTTGATCCCTCGCTCGATGACACATTTCCGGGGTCAATGAGATCTTGAATGAGTTTGAGAAACAATCCTCAGGGATCAGCAGAAGATATTCTCTTGCAAGTTCATCCACGGCGGGACACGCATCCAGTATACGAGCGAGCCAGAGCCGGGGCTCGATTTATTCCGAAACTCGATGATTTGTCGGACCTAGACCTAAGTCAGACACCTTATCCCACCACAACGGCGCGAGAGCGTTGTGTGGCATCACAGTAAGTACCTATAATTTTCCATTACGTACCTCCTCAAGGTTGAGGCGTCCTCGGAACTAAGCCACTCCACACCTTGGACAATATTTGTCGAGAGGTCACGCGATACTTGCGCGGGCATTGACCTGCGATCATCCACATGAACCAGCCTTCACACGGCCACTGCATCGAGGACAATGCTTACCATATGACTGGGATGAGCTTCCAGAAGTTCCGAAGTTCTTGAGTTATTTTCGTTGCACAAAGGCTTCAGGTGCAGTAGTGATAACGATGAAAGGCATGCACCGCATGCGGGATCGTTGCCCTATCAGATGGAAATAGTCACTTCCAACTAAGTTCTAGCGTCGCGGGATACGCATCAGCTGGGAAGAGATGCTAAACGGAGTTCCGTCCCACTGTCGTGGTATACTCACTAGGGACGATCACCTGAACGGCCTCTGTTTTCATCAGCGCGGATTCCGGACACGTTGTGTCGGATCATCTCGCATCCCAGCGCGACCCGATCCCAGGTCAAGGCGAGTCTTGTCAATGCGCGACATTGTACACCTCGGGAGTCGAGGACCCGGTTTGATTCGTCGTCCACCTTCAGATCGATGAGTCTCCGATTTCTTCCTGGCACTGCGATGAGCTTGGGCAGAGATCCGAACTTGGCACGCTACTACGCCGAAACATAGCCTGCTTCGTACCTCAAACTCCCGTCTGGAGCCTCACTGCTCGTAGAACACTCCGAGTGCCCCACTCGATATGTTATGCTGCAAATCAGCTAGACGTGTCCTTGCAGACCGGCCGAGCCAAGCAAGACTGTCAAGGACGAAAAGCAAGTAGTGCATTCTCACGAGTAGTCAATAAGGTCGGTCTGACACGAACAGGTTGGAGAGGGCGTTGTGGGTGACGATGGTGTCGATCTCAGGATCTTGTACTGGGACTCGACGACTTCCCAGCTGGCAGCTGAGCGCCATTGATATTGAGCAGCGAGTCGGTAGCGAACGTCTTGGCAGGGCTGGATGGTTCCAACATCTACCGCCAAGAGCATCGTTCAAGCGCGCTACTCAAGGCTGCTCCTCACATCGATTCTTTGGATCTATCGACCTGACGACATTCCCAGAAGCTAGATGTAGAGATCCTTGGCCATGGGCTGCCCAGAATCTATCACCGTCAATTACATCTCAGTCGGCCACAGCTCCTTCCAGCCGACATCGCTGAATTACTAGGCGTCTAAGGGCGCCTACGCTATTCTCGAGCACACATGTTATCCTTCACGTCCATTCGCTTTCTCTCGAGCATTACAGACAGATAAGAAGCTGGTCGCTAATTATCCAAGGATATGTCGTTGAGACACATAGCGGCCAGCCTACTAGCGCTCGCTATTAATGATCTGGAGAGATGTGCCTACGGCAGCGAAATCCATAAAATTCTCCTCCCCTGTTTCTTCCGAAACCGCATGGCGCACCTCCCATCCAGAGATGCGGAGCATCCGCAGTGAGAACGGAAGCCTGGCCTTCCATTCTTACCCTGAGCACCTGACGGTTGCACCCGAACAACGGGTTCATGACATATTCAATGATTATCTAAACGAGCACTTTAAATGGTTCAGCTCGCTACCCTGACTGCGAGATATCGATGAGTGCCTGAAAGTTCTACGGGAATCAGTGAGAAAATTGAAAAAATACAGAACAAATACTGGCACGTACACTGCGCAGCGTCCTCTTTCCATGATCTCCTCGGCAGAGGTATCGCAAGTAGGATCAATAGCGCAGAGATGACAATAAATATGCCATAAACGGCATATCCTCCCAACCAGCCGTGCTCTACCGAGAGGGCGAATAGCGACGTCGCGGAAGCAGGGCCGATGGTCCGGATTATAGAAGCAGCAAGTTGTGCGATACCATTCGTTGCTCCCAGAGATTGCTTATTGGGCGCTGCGGATGTGATGAACATGAAGATGCAGCCTAGACGTACTACTTCAGCTCGCTGCTCTTACTTATGGACAACATCACTCACCGAACGACATGTCCATGATGATGCCGATGAAGAGTTGAACGGCCAGCAGCGTCCACACGAGCGCGGTGATGCCATCCCTCCGAGCGACCATATTGATAATTGGGGGGAGGATGAACAGGGGGATAAACGAGGTCATCCCGGCCATAAACACTCGCTTCGGGCCCCACCGGTCCACGAATTTTGCGAAGAAGAGTGCCTGGAACGAGCCGTTCATGAGGCCAAACGAGCCCAAGACTGTGCCGATGGTCGCCGGGTTCATTCCCAGGCCACCGAACTCGATCGGAGTAGCCAAGAATAGAGGGAGAAGAGCGAGGTATGCAATGTCAAGCAATGCGAGAGCGCCGTAATTCGCCACCGAGACTAGGACAGGCCTAACAAGCAGAGAGCGAAGACTAGCTGGCTCCTCTGTGGTATCATCTTGGAGAGGACCAGAGGGTATATCGCCCGTAGGGGACGTTGGCGCTTTTTTTCTGCGCTGCACCGTCTAGACGTGGTGTCAACGAATGCGATCAGTGAGTTGGCATTTGACATACCTCTTTGAGAAAAACGGCGACGATGACGAATGTAAGCGCGGAAAATGCTGACGATGCAGCGCAAGGGAGGAAATACGGATACTTAATCCAGAACTCGCTTGTGAACAAGTTCGGCCAGCGATCGTGCGGTTTTGCAAGTTGGCCGCCAATGAATGGGCTGTCGCGAATGAGCCAAGTATGATTCAAAGCCATTCAACAGACGCTCACCCCACTGTTGCACCGACAGACCACACGACTGGCATGAGGGCGAAACCTTGCGCCATATTACTCGAATCGGTGAGCTCTGTGGATAATGGTCAGGCACACGCCGCCATCTATCACACAAACTCACCTCCTATCATACTTTTGATCACTCCTATGTTCCCGTTCATGACTCCTACAATGCATCGACTAGTAAAATGTGAGTACCGAGGAATATTGACCCCTAGGATGCTCACAGACCTGATGACCAAACCCAAGAAAGTCTTTGCTAGACCGAAGAAGAGCATGGATATACATAGTCCCCCGACGCCAGTGAGAAGGACAGGCTTCCGACCAATGTAATCAGACGCTCGCGACCATTGGAGGACGAAAAGGGCCTCAGTCGCAAAGAAAAGGGATTGCTGAAAACGCGATTAGCCTTTTCACGTGCTAATACTATATAACGCTCACAATGAGTCCGGCATAGTATCCGACCTTCCGTTCATCGCCTCCCGTTATATCCAGTTCACTGATGAGCTGCAACGGCGCGCATAAGCAGCATTTCAGTGACTGGCATATAAGACATACCTGGTTGATGAAAGGATATATGCAATGTGAAGTGATAGGCTCCGCCAGCTGCAAGACCATCAGAATGGATAGCTGGGTCGTCGGCAGAGGTGTAGGCTTCTTGGCCCTTTTGTCTTGAGGCCTCGACAGCAAAGCAGTCTCCTCGTCGGCGTCGGCGTATTCATCTTGGTGAGACATACTACGAAGGCAGAGATATGTCGTGAGGCGTCAACGCAGGCTGAGGGTGGAGCTGGTCGGTGCCAGGAGGAAGCTCGCTGAATTGAGTGTGGCGACTGTACTTTTATACGTCTGTCTGATTTCAGGGACTGTCTTCTAGATTCATTATGGACGTCTACGGATAAGAGACGATCCGAGCGAATTGCATAACTCGGAGACCGCTCCCGTCGTTGGGTTTGACTCGATGGTGGCCTCTTTGATCCGGCGCTTCCTGTAGCGTATCTGGCGTTGTTCCTGATCTGCTCTATGAAGTAGTCTGGTGGTGTATTATAGGATATTCTTCAAGTCTAGGTGGATGTCCACCCATGCTGGGAGAGGAGTAAGTCAGTCGTGGGTAGCCAAAACTGTCACGCGTGGGCCGTGTACAGTCCCATGGCTAAGCTCGAGACGGTTCGGACGTCCGACTCTACACGTATCTATTGACAGACTTCGAAAGAAGATCTGGTAATGTCGGGATGCGTCCAAAATCTAGCGTGCTATTCTGTTAGAAGTATCACCCTGGGTTGCATGACCAAAAATCAGACGAAGGTGTCTGCATGTACGTATATTCTCAGCGACTCGGATACTGTATTGGCCTATCTGACTATCGAGCGCTGGTCGTTTGGCGCCGTGGAAATTCTACCGAGGTGAATGCTGGCGCTGTTGAACAAGTCAAATGCTTGTAGTTGAGAATGTTGCTGGAAACAGCGAGAGAGTGGTCTGGCTCTCGAAGACATGTACAGGTCGAACAGCTGAGCCAGAACTCGGCTTAAACACTTGCGCTGTCATGCACGCATTCCAAATCAGAAAAGTAGTAGTGTACGGTCGAAATCACCGGAGACAATCGCAGGAAGTTATACCGAGGAAAGTACTGGGGCACTGAGAGCTAGTTACGAAGCTGGAAGGCGAAACTCAGAGGGAGAGGCCCTAAAGGTTGGAAAGAGCATCCGAGTTAGGTGGAAACTCTCACGGATCACGTGGATGTAACTGGGCGCCCTTGGTGGTGGCGGCGGTTCGAACTTCAGACGCGTCGACTTGAGTTCATTTGTCTGACTCAACAAAATAAAAACCTGTTGCTCAGATCTCTCCATGGTGCATGCCACTCATCTTCAACGGAGCGTTCTTGCAATAGGGTAGTTGAGCACTCGACCGCTTTCTTGGTGTTCACCACCCCTCTGCATTTGATTCGGCGACTCTATGCTCTACTCCTCACAGAACCCCTCACAGAACCCCTTATAACAGTCCGACGTGCGCGGTGACTCTCCGCGATGGGTGTCAAGTCTCTGTGGTCCCTTTTGGACCCAGTTGGAAGACCAGTCTTGTACGTTCTTTGATCCTTACCTACGTACTCGCCGTCTTCATGTGACTTTTGACAGGCTCGAAACGATGGAAGGGAAGGCTATGGCCATCGATTCTAGTATCTGGATTTACCAGTTCCAGGCGACAATGCGCGACAAAGAAGGCCGCGGGCTTGTGAATGCACACGTACTCGGCTTCCTCAGGCGAATTTCCAAACTTCTCTTCTATGGCATCAAGCCCGTATTTGTATTCGATGGCGGGGCACCTGCATTGAAGCGATCGACCATCGTAAGTTTTATGTCTTCGTGAAAAATGGCACGTCTCTGACAGGAAGCCAGGCCGAGCGCAAATCTAAGAAGAGCGGAGCCGCTGCTAGCCATGCGAAGGTGGCGGAGAGGCTACTTGCTGCCCAGATGCGGAGGGAGGCACTCAATCACGCTCAGAAGTCGTCAGTGATCTCTGTGTCCTTCCCTGACGGACCTCACACTGATATACGCACAGTTTGGAGTCTTCGAGAGGCAAAGGCAAGGGCAAAGTACCGACGGGCCCAGTTGTCCTGGATGAGAACACTGTGTATCTTGAGGATATTGATAACAGTATTCCCAAGACTCCGTCAAAGAAGAAGACGGAGGAGGCCCCCAAATCTCCCCCGTCATCCAAGAAGAAATCTCGTTGGCATGATCACGACCCCTACAAACTGCCAGAGGTTGACATGGAAGAGGCGATAGCGAAGGCGACAAGATCAGTTGCTCCTGATCCACGACTGGCTACAGAAGACGAACTGCGTGCCTTCATTGAGGAAATGCGCCCTGAGGACTTTGATGTCTCCTCTCCCGCGTTCCGTGAGCTGCCCACTGAGGTGCAATATGAAATCATCGGAGACCTGCGACTGAAGTCTCGTCAAACCTCCTATAAGCGGCTGCAAAATATGCTCCGAAAAGCCAAGACGCCGCTTGACTTCTCGAAGGAACAGATAAAAAACCTCAAGCAGCGCAACGCTTTGACCCAACAACTTCTGGTCACAACTGACAGCATTGGTAAAGCCAACGTGACAATACCGATCAGAATCGCGAGTGAACGTAACAAAGAATATGTACTCATCAAGAACGATGATGGCGAAGGTGGCTGGGTGCTGGGCATCCGGGACCACGGCACACGTGCGAAGCCAATTGAGATCGATCAGACTAGCGACGTAGAGAAGGTGGAGGACGATAGCGACGCCGAAATGCAGGAAGTAGCCATGTGTGTGGAATTACACTACTGTCGCATGCATATCGCTGACCGGGCCTTTCGCATAGTCCTGAGGCTGTCCCATACGACCCGGACTTGCGAGCCCATCGACGAAATCAAGCTCTGTCTGCTCTGGCAGAGAGATATTCGCCGAAGAAACTCGCACCATTGAGTACAAAGCCAAGAAAGAAGCCGTCCAAGCCGCTATTTGATCTAGATGAAGAAGAAAAACTTGATGCAGATGTAGAGGAAGGTGGTCTTGAATACGATCCTGAACTATCTCAGGCCATCCAAGAGTCTCTAGAGTTGCAAGAAGAGAATTACCTCCGCCAAGCCCTTGAAGCCTCGAGGGCTGCTTACACAGACCCTCGGAAACATATGCAAACTTCTGACGGGGCGTCATCATCCACGCAAACGCTGGATCTTGTTCGATCCACTACTCCAGAATACCTCCCTGATGCGTCTCGTAATAACCGAATCTCAGATGATGAGGACATGTACACCTCTCCCACCAGATTAGAGACGGCATTGTCGATTGGAGGCGCAGGTCCGTCCAGAAGACCGTTGCAGGTGCGGACCTCTCCACAGAATACAATGTCGTCATGCCCCATTAGCCCGATATTCGGCGTACCTTCTCTGCTTCTACCCACAATGACATCTGAACCTGCACCTGTGGAGAACACAGTGCAGACGACTGATTCAGAAGATGATATGGAAGAAATTCCTGTTTCAGCCCCTACCGGTTCGTTGTCTCCTGACGATGACCTGACCAAGCAACCTTCCCCGCCAATCTCGGAGGATGCAGAGCCTGCCGTTGCACAACCCGAACAATTGACGATTTCGGATTCTGATGAAGATATGGAAGAGGTACTTCCTGTACAAACACCGACAAAGGTAGCACCGCTGCGAGCAGTCCGCCTTCAGACACCCATTCCGGATGGCACTGCTTCGGCTCCGCCTTCCACGCCTGAGAATACACCCGCTTTACCTGTCTCTCTTCAGAATCAGCCGTTCTCTATCTCGAGTCAGCCGTCATCGGAACCAAGTCTGGCTCATGAGTTCGATGCTTCACCAGAGACCTCGCCACCTGTCAAGCCCCGTCCGAGCAAGACTACCACAGCAGATGTCTCTGATGCTGAGGAAGATGCTGAACCTCGCTCCTCATCACCTTTCGCTGAGCCCACAGGCGAGGGGCCTTCGGCAGATGCTGTCCCGGATGACTGGGACGCTGCGCAAGAGATGAATCCGCAGGTAGAGGAGGGCGAGTTCGCCCGATTCCTCTCGCAGGTCAAGGGGAAGGACATCGAAGCCGTGCAGCGCGAAATTGACGAGGAAATCCGTGCGCTCAACCAGCAGAAGAAGGCTGCTATGCGTGATTCCGAGGACGTCACGCAGCAGATGGTGTCGCAGATCATGGTATGTCCGTCCTTATCGTGTAATTCTTTCACTTTATTGAGATGTCTTTAGGTCATGTTACGTCTTTTCGGGATTCCCTACATCACGGCTCCTATGGAGGCTGAGGCTCAGTGCGCGGAGCTACTCACTCTCGGTCTGGTCGACGGCATCATCACCGACGACTCCGATGTGTTCCTCTTCGGTGGTCAGCGAGTCCTTAAGAACATGTTCAACCAGTCGAAGACTGTCGAGTGCTACCTGCTCCCCGATCTCGACCGGGAGCTGGGCCTGGATCGCGACAAGTTGATTCGGCTAGCATACCTATTGGGCAGTGACTATACCGAAGGGCTTCCAGGCGTCGGTCCGGTTGTGGCCATGGAACTTCTGACGGAGTTCCCTGGCTTGGACGGGTTGCACAAGTTCAAGGATTGGTGGCAGAGGGTTCAAAGCGGAAGGGACAGCGAGGCAGATAACAAGAGCAAATTCCGGAGACGTTTTGTGAGTACAATCCTCGGAACTCCTACTACATCTCTCATATTCGTGCTCCAGAAAAAGCGCTTCAAAGAGTTGTATCTTTCGAGCGATTGGCCAAATCCTGCAGTCGTGAGCTGAACAGTTGACGCGGATCAGCTCTTGTCTAACCGCTTCTTCCAGAGGGACGCCTATTATCACCCCACCGTCGATCATTCCGAAGAGCCATTCAAGTGGGGACTGCCCGATCTGGACGCACTCCGCGAGTATGTAGTTTGTACACATCGAAGGTGTTTAAACTAACCTAGGCCCTTCAAAGATACTTCAATGCAGAACTCGGATGGCAGCAGGGCAAAGTGGATGACCTCTTGCTGCCCGTCATTCGCAAGATGGGAAAACGAGGACAGGTATGACCTCGACCTCGTGTCTCTCTGTCTCCCAGGATCTGACGTTCTTTCAGAGCTCTGCAGTGAACAGGCAGGGAAATTTGAACAGCTTCTTCGACCTGCCCATCGGAGGCGAGAGCCATGCCCCACGCAAGCGCCAGGCCTACGCGAGCAAGCGCCTCCAGCAAGTTGTGTCGGACTTCCGCAAGGAGCAAGCGAAAGCTCGCTCGAGGGAGTCCTCGGCAAGCGCTTCTGGCCAAGACGCTTCCCCGGATCCTGACGAAGAGGAAGCGGCTAGACCCAACAAGAAGAGGAAGACAACGGCAGGAAGAGGCAGAACGGCAACTCGCGGGACAGCCAGAAAGCCAACGAGAGGTCGGACAAGGAAGGCTACTGCCACACCAAAGGAACTTGCTGAGCCAAATGATGACGATGGTTTAGCGAACGAGGGGTCGCAGAACCTAGACATGCCTTCTCAACCAGAGACCACTGCAATACGCCGCCCACGACCAAGACCTGTGGGAAAGGCAGCCGCCGCTCGTGCAGATGACGATGAATATGTACCATGACGATACTTTACTCTGACTGAGGTTCGAACGTTCCGTTACTATACCTGTAATATTCCGTGTAGCACCTGTTCCCTGCTTAATCTGAGACGAGCCGAGTAGCACTCGTGATGAGTTCAGTCTGGCGCATGGGTAACCAAAGATCTTTGCGAGATTGTACATCTATTCCTCGTCCTCGTCATCTGCAACCCGGGCCTGCGAATAGATGAGGCATAGCAAGAGCAAGCACATAGGGAGGACGGACCTGGTTGACACCTCCCATCTCCTCCTTCAGACCATTGTAGGGATACTCGCGCGGTACAGCGGGCCTCTCAGGAATCAGCGCGTAGTTGACGAACAGACCGAATGACACGAAGCCTGCGAACGCGAGAGCAAAGTGGCGGAGGGCAGTTGGAGGCTCTACGACGGGAACGTCCGGACCCCACATTGACAACACGTCTTCCACTTCGTGCAGCTATACGTGCTGTTAATCTCGGTGCATGAAATCACAACATTGATTGCGTACAGTGTCGCCAAAGTTACGACGCATTTGTGGGTCCTCCCATCCTCGCGCAGGACCGCGCTGCCTCGAGACGTAGGGCAGCTGAGGGTAACCCGCGAGTTGAGGGTCAGCCTCCTCCCGGAAAGGGATGGGCACGCTGTATGACCGGATAGCAGGGATGGCGCGCCTGGCCTGGATGGCCGCACGCACGCCCGAAGTACGGGCAAGAGAGGTGGCTGAAATCATGACGGTGGAGAACAGACACGCTCGCGTCCGGGCAGGTAGGTTATCTGGGGGATATCCGGAATATTATGTACGACAAGGAGTTACCAACACAAACCCTAAGAAACCCTCCCAACGTGGAGGTGTCGGGATGGCTTGTTGCCGCGACAGATCGCGGGCATGCTGGCATGGAGATCTGGAACGTAATTTGTTGGCGGACGAATCTGGACAGCATATCCGCCCTGACTCTGCTGCCACTCTCCATGGTCTGCAGCCTTCTATTGCCGCGGTTCTGAGTCCTTCGGCTGTCGACTGACGCGTCACGACACGCGAGCTTCCCGAGCTGAAGTAACAGGATGACGTTTGTTCAAGCAGGGTTTAGTAAAGATGTTCAAGAGGAACTCGTCGAGAACACGGCCAGACAGCGGAAGCGGTCGATCAGCTCCGTTCCCTATCCGGTAAGATACAGTAAGGACTTATTAGTATTGTGAGTCTTTTGAAAAGCCTCCATCATGGCACTCGAGAGGGCACGGGTCGCTCAGAAGGTGTCATATGCAGCGATAATTGGAACAACATGTTTCTCAACAGTCTCTGCCGTGGTTTGACTGTCCATCAGTTCCAGTCCCAACCTATCAAGGTTCTGGACCTTGGATGCGGGGCTGGCTTTTGGGTCATAGAAGCCGCGAAGGCGTGGCCAGTGAGTCATTATATCTCCTGAAGATATACATATTACATACTCAGCTGTCATGCAGTACAGCACCTTCGTAGGATTTGATATCTTACGAATTCAACCCGAACTGAGCAAGTCTTCTGAAATCGCGGATGCGTCAGGTGACATCTCCTCTCGCATTACCTGGACGCAGGGAAACTTGTGCGTGATCGATGATCCGCTATACTTAGTGTGCAAAAATAACTCACTGTCCGCATCGAAGTCTGGAAGCTCTACCATATCCTGACTGTCAGTTCGACTTCGTTCGAATATGCTGCATAGGTCTCGGCGTACCCGAAAGCGAATGGCCGCACTTGCTAGAGGTATAGTATCCCCCCTTCTGCCCTTCACGTCATTCACTCACCTATTTGATCCAGGAGGTCGCACGTGTAATGCAACCTGGTGCTGTCCTTGAGGTAATTGAGGAGGACTTAATATTTCCCTACACCCAAATACCCCTAGCAAAAGACCACTCTTTCTCGTTACGTACCGATGTGAAATCCGACCCTGCCCTACCAAGCAGTGCCTCGAAGAGCAGTCTATCGTCGTCGTACTCCTCTTCATCGTCATCGAACCGACCCACACTTGGCCTTTTACCGTTCCCAACAACATCTACGAGTGCTGCCTCCACCCAGCGATCTGTCCGGGATGACTTTGTCGAGCTACTTGACCCCCGTGACCACTCACGCCTGTATGATGCTTGGGAGGCAATGCTCCACCGTCGCTTCTTGAACGAGAAGTTACTTTCGGTCCTTCCGTTCTATCTATCTTCTTCCTTCGATGATATCCAGTCGCACCCGACACTGCGGGTGCTGCTCCCCCCGAACTCCCGGCTAGACTTGGACAGCGAGATTGGTGGCACCTTCCACCACATGAATTTTGACCTTTCAGCGCTGTTTCTTGAGCTCCAGGACCACAATGGCCGACAGTCGGAATCGCGGACAGACGGATCCTCCCTACGATCGGCGCAGTCGGCCGGAGCCACAACTTCCGCCCTAGCATCTCTACATTTAGCACGGACAGTTCAAATTGTACGCGGATGCAAGGAGAAGATGTGGGAAGTCTACCAAGCGGTGGCCGCCAGCAATCCGAACGATCAACCCTTGAGCCGGAGCTACTTGTATGAACAATTCAATGCCGAATGGACAAACTGGGAGAGGTCTGTTCCTTTTGTCGCGTATACGGGAGATTATTCACGCCATCGGTGTGTTGTACAGCGATATGAAGGACCGGATGGCAATGCATGCGATTCTGCAAGAGTCATTCGCATGGGTACCCCCAAGCGACAGTAGCGGCGGACCCGACTGGAAAGCATGGCGAGAGCGTGCTGGAGATCTGGAGACATCCGAGATAGACTCAGAGTCTGGCCTGAGTGATCTTTGTAGATCATTGCGGGCATTTGTGGCCCGCAAACCCCTGCACACCTGATACCTCACATATTTATGGTTCCCCGCTCGCGCACGAGCACTGTAGCTTCAACCGGCCGCCAGGACGCGCCGTACCGGTGGATTATATGTCATAACTCTTTCGTTCATAGGATTTCGTTCAATTTGTATGCGCCGACGTTATCTAGAGCAAGTTTGCCCGTTTATTGAATGGTGCACGCGATAACAAAAGCTAGAGGATCTTATCTTATCTTATCAGCAAAGATTTACAGCGCAGGCACCCGGATGAGGCTTTGCCTCGCGACTTGGGTCCTCGTGCTTGCCACTTTCGACTGTCTCTCTTCATTGTACCCATCCACCATATCACTGTAGCGCTATGTCTGAACCCACCCAACCCACTGAGGAGTCGACCGCCCAGGTCGATTTCACCAAGTACAAGGTGCATAGTCGTTCGCCTCGTTGCCGCGCTCAAACGCCGGAACTCAGAAAATTGACTGTAGACTGCCGCGGACATCACCAACAATGTCATGAAAAAACTGGTCGAGATGTCCGTGGAGGGCGCGAAAGTCATTGACATTTGCGTCGAGGGTGACAAGCTCATCGAGCAGGGCACTGGTGCCGTGTACAACAAGTCGGTTAAGGGTGTGAAGGTCCCCAAGGGTGCGTTCCTGACGTACTACGGCGACGGCGGCAGATCATGACCTCGGGTCGCTCGTTTAAATAGGCCTTGCATTCCCTACCTCTGTCTCCGTCAACAATGCCGTCGCGCACTTCTCTCCCCTCGCTTCGGATCCCTCATCATCGCAAACACTCGCGAAAGGCGACGTCGTCAAGCTCCACGTCGGAGCGCACATCGATGGCTTCGCAGCGATCAGCGCCGAGACTGTCGTCGTCGGTGCATCCGAGCAGGAGCCCGTAACTGGCAGGCGCGCGGACGTCATCAAGGCTGCGTGGACAGCTGCCGAGGTCGCGATGCGCCTCGTGAAGGTCGGAAACAAGAACTGGGCTGTCACAGAGGCTGTCAGCAAGGTTGCGGCCGCATTCGACTGCAAGCCTGTCGAAGGTAGCTTCAGCTTTTGTTTCCGTACGATCCTAGGAATGACGTCCTGCGTGCAGGCATGCTCTCTTGCCAGCAGTCGCAGAACGTCATCGACGGCAAGAAGCGCATTATCTTGAACCCGGTATGTTATATACAACATCTCGACTAATCCTGGCTCATGTTCGTGCAGTCTGAGGCGCAGAAGAAGGAGTTCGAGGCCATTACGTTCGCCGAGAACGAGGTGTATGGCATTGACATTTTGATCTCATCCGGGGAGGACGGCAAGGTGCGTTATAATTTCCTTTGAGTTGGAGACCATCATTGACATGAAAATAGGCTCGTCTGGAGGAGTCGCGGACGACGATCTACCAGAAAGAGTCCACTGTGACCTACCAGCTGAAGATGAAGACGTCGCGTGCCGTCTTCTCAGAGGTACAAAAGAAGGCGGGAGCCTTCCCCTTCAACATTCGCTGCCTCGAGGACGAGAAGAGGGCGCGTCTAGGGCTCCAGGAGGCTGTTCAGCACGGGTTGGTCAAGCCTTACGAGGTCATGTACGTAAATTACACCTCTGCTCTTCGTCCCCCGTGTCTAACACGTTGCATAAAGTTACACCCCCCAGAACACCTTTGTTGCGGGCTTCCACTTCACTATCGCGCTGCTGCCCGCTGGTCCGGCGCTGATTACTCAGGCCCCCATCTGGTTCAAGCCTGAGCTGGTCAAGTCGGAGAAGGAGCTGGAGGACCCTGAGCTCAAGGAGCTTCTGACGAAGAAGCTCCGTGAGGACAAGAAGAGCAAAAAGAAGAAGGCGAAGGCTGAGGGTAGCGAGGAGACGGCGCCGGCGGCAGAGCAGTAGAAACAACTCCGTAACAATTTGCTGGGGACGATTGAGGATTGAGGACGATTTAGCAGCCCAGATAACAAGGCAAATGTTCAACTATGATGGATTGCGTTCGGCGTCCACTCCAAACTCTCCTATTGTACGGACTACCAGATCCACGTTCTCGAGGAAAGCGTTTAGAGTCAGACGGCTCAGTCTGACTGTCAGGGTTCTGAATGTTCTGCATGCACGTTGAATAGACGGATAGGATTGTAAGTCACTGCAGCTTACGCTACGAGTTCGTTTCCCTCAACAATCAACTGTCTCTCAACGGCTTGAGGCTGCAGCTCTTTATCGACCTCGATCACTTGTTTGGTGATTGTTGCGTGCTGTGCAGATGCAAACGGTATCCGCGCAGTACTGCCAGATCATCTTAAACAATATTCTTGTTCGGGGTAGTGGATGGAGTCTCACATCGTGTGCCATTGAGACTGGGGGTCGACGGACATGACGGTCAAGACCGAAAAGCAGGAGCGTGATGTTCAGCCACCGACGCGACGTCTCAGCCACTTTCCATTCCGGTTTGTAAGTTCGCTCCGGATAGTACCGCACCTTCAGAGTCTCAGACGGTCCTGAACCCACTAACTGACTCTCTTCAAGTTCGCATGGAAACGATGGTCTATGATCTTCGATGTGTTATCGCTGGCGCTCCTCACACTTCTAATTGAAATCTCGCGGGAAACAACTAAACTCGTATACTGTTTATAGCTTTTGAACCGGCCCAAGGCATGCAGCTCGGGTCCAGTTTCAGGCAGACTGTGATCTAATGAATCCAGTGACCATGTCCAAGTCAGGATCTGCCACGTTTCCGCCAAGTGGAGATGCCGTCCGTTGATTTCATTGAACCTTGAACACGTGTAGGATTTATTATTTCTTCACGGCAATTCGCTGTAAAGCGCTTGAAGTACCCATTTCCCCCATGTCGACGCTTCCCTCTGCATCGGCAACGAGCGCATACCCTGATGTGCAGAGAATAGTGCAAGATACCCTTCAGACAGAGATCCAAACGGTCGATCATGTTATCAGAGGTCGGCTGCAATCATCTACGCGTTTGAGCGAATACTAACGCCCACTGTCAATTGCAAGATGGTATCAATGTGGTAAGACCAGGGACCGAACGAGTACAACGCAGTGCCACCTTACAGGTCTTTACAGACATACTATTTAACAGCAGAGGATGGCGCCCAGTTTGTGATGCGTAGGTCTGCGCCCACAATGAGCTCATTAGTGCTTGAATCCGAAGTATGGTCTCTGAATGCGTGCCCGACATCGCATACTCACGGGCTATGGACTTCTCACAATCTTCAGGTCGCGACGTTGAAGTATCTAGCCGATCAAACTTCAGTACCCGTGCCGAAGGTTGTCGCCTATGCCTTCGAGAAGCATGAGCTAGGCCCATTCGTCCTTACCGAGAAGGTTACACCGCTTTTCAACCCTTTTGCGGGCCGAGAGACTTATGATCGCATGCAGCCACCGGGAGTACCACTCGACACGCTTTTCTATGACCTATCTGCCGTTGAACAGAATTTCATTATCGGCCAGATCGCCAAATGGATGGTCGAGCTATTGCACAACTCCTTTGATCGCGCGGGAAGTCTGTTCCTTCACAAAGATGGCGAGACCCGAATAGGGCCGATGGTCCGGCGACCATGCTTTGTCGACGGTAGGGCGAGACTCACGCTCGACCGGGGGCCATTTACTTCCGCAAAGGCATACTATGGCGCATGTGCCCAGAGGGAACTCGACTGCTGTCGTGCCCTTTTCGTACAAGATGCGTCCCCGGCATATCAGCATGATTTGGGTGAAGCACGACTGCGGGTCGAACGAATCGTTGGTTTGATGTATGATCTCATAGATCAGTGTCCAGGGTTGGACGATGATGACCCTGAGATGGCTCCATTCTCCCTTGACCTACATAATCTAAGTTTGAAGAATATGCTGGTATCTCCAGACAACCCTTCGGTTATCGTAAGTGACAAACACGGATGCGCCTTGATGTTATTGACGCATGCCCTCTCAGACTACCATTGTGGATTGGCGGTTCATAAATGCCCTTCCTCTTTGGTGTTGTGCTCGCATTCCACCCTGGATATCGCAGTCACTCTCCGGTAGCAGCGAGGACAGGGAAAGATGGACTGCTGTCTTCCGAACCGCAATCTCACGTCTTGATGGAGAAGAGTCCAAATTCTTGCGCAGTATTGACTCGGAAGAAACTCGACACGCTCTGGATGATCTTGCAGATTATGATGCTTTCAGAGATGGCTTTCTCCTTTTGCCTGCCCTAGAGAATATGTACGCCTTCCGCAGCTCTTCATTTGACGAGTTCTATCTCAACTTATTACGTTGCTACAGTATGGCAACTATCCCAGGCCACGAGGATCTTGCCGGTCTGTCTGCCTTGTTGGATCCGAAGACGTTGCCTGGACGGGTGGCCCGCATCAATCTGCTCACCCGCGGGTCCAATGCAATGTTCTTGGCTATGTCCCCGCCCCGAACACCACCGCGGCCCCTTGAGGTCGAAGGAAGTGAGCGGGTCCAGACACCAACTGAGGTATCGGTCTTGGTTAACTGATACGGGTCCGGTGTAACGGATGCACTCGAAATGCGGTTGAGATGTAATTGTATCTGGTTTTTCAATAGGTCACTCGGCCTACTGCTTCGCTGTGGCTGTATTGTATTCACTCACTGCGCATCGCCTGATTTCGTTCTAATTACGTTCAGTACTGCGAAAGGACATGGCATTCTAGATGTCTTCACATATCATTACTGATCATACATCGCCCGGGCGCACATGCGTTCCGACTTTCGTGCGTAAAGTGTGACCGTCCCAGCCATTGACACAGCGAGATGCCGACAGGTACAGAGGAGAGGATAAGTAATTCAAGGGACAGAGGAAACTATATCTGGGAGAGCAAACCACGGTCGTACTGACAGAGAGAGGGTGTATCACAGGCACGAGGAAGAGAAGCGAGCGTCAATGTTGAGTCGATACAGAGAGCCGGAACTGCAGCGTCGTAAGTAGATAAAAGAATGAAGTATCAGGATGTAGAATAAAAGGCGCAGGTAGCCGAGCGGAATATTGATACACTTCGTCAGAACAGGTAACCCTGTAAATTCGGCAGCAACGACCTAGAGGGTATCAAGTAAGACATCTGTCCAGATTTCCCCGGAGTTCAAGACTTACATAGCGCCCAAGCCAGCCGCGAACGCTAGCGCACCCCACGCAAGAGACTTGCGTTCCGGAGGTATCTGTTGCAATCTTCCCACTTTGCGGTTGGTTGCAATTGCGCGCTCCTCCACCGGTGCTTCCTTTGTCTCCTTGAAGTTGAACTGGTACTCGGCGGGCTCTTCCTCCCGCTGGCGCTTCTGTGACCGCGTTTCTGGTACCTCCTCCGGTGCAAAGGTCTCCTCATCTACTGTGACAGGCATCTCCTGCTCCTCAGTCTGCTGCTCCGCTGCCTCTTTCGCTGCCGCAACTTCCTTCTCAGCCGCCTCCTTTGCCTCCTTCTGCGCTCTCTCAGCCTTCAATCTCGCAATGAGTTCCTGCTGCTCCCGCACATCCTCCTGCATATTTGGCTCGGCGACCTTAGCAACCTCCGTAGCCTCCTCGTCAACGGCTGTGTCATCTGACCCACCTGACGTCAGAGCACCCGGCTGGGTAGTCCGCGTCACCTTAGTGCTTGTCTTCTGTACAATAGTGATATTAGGCGTCGGTACAGGACTCTTCAGACGTGCAGATCTGCGCGGAGCAGGAGACGGAGGCGGTGATCCAACATCCGATCCAGCGACCGATCCATGAGTCGCAAGAGCGCTGGGGACCGGAGAGGCCTCCCTTCGGCGTTTAGCCGGTGTCGGTCCAACATCAATGGGCGAGGACATTGGTGGCCGGGTCGCGGGAGACGCAGTAGGCGTTTGCATCCCCGCCTGCGTCCTGCTTGATCTTCGATAGACGACATTCGGGTCTGGCGTTGCCGAAACAAGGTTGGGGATGATCTCACTCAGCGCATACGACTCAGCAATCTCGAGGGCCACCTCGGGGTTGACCCAGGTACCGGCGAAACGGGCCTTGCCAGATTTGTTGGCTCCCGTTACGTCGAAGCTGGCCTTCACCCAGTTGGCTTCGTTCCGTTCAGCTTCTTCTGAGGCGGTCGGGAAGGCAGCGCGGAACATTGTCGTCAGAGAAATTGCGCCAGTGTCAAGTCGGCGAAGGATAAAGGCATGTCCGGTGGGCTACGTGACCTTGAGCAATCTGTCAAGAGCGTTGAGGTGTATAGTGATTGCGTACCGTAGGGATTTTGATCCTGCCGACCTGTTGGGATTGTGAACTCGACCCCTGAAACATACGGCATCAAACTCACCACCGTTCCTTGTCCATCACGAACAATCTCCTGGAATTTAACGGGCAATGGTTTCGATAGATCCACTGTAATCGACAGACAATGTACAGCCAGCCGGTCAGCCTCCTTCGGTTGATGTCATCATGAGATGAATTACGGACTCTGTTTGATATGAGCATTGGCATGTTCAACAGGTAGCTTTGGACGCTGCAGATGGGCGCGCGGCGTCGCGTGTTGCTTCACATTGATAGGCATGCTGAACGCGACGCGTCGTGATCAAAAAATCGTGAGCAACGTGTTCGGCAGTGAGAACGCCGTCGGGCGCGATGGTGGCAGGGGGGTGGTCGACGAGCCGCGCGACGGCCCCGTCATCCCACCGACAGACCTTTCAGACTCCGACCGCTTTCAACCGGGCCACGTGCTCACGTTCAAAGGAACCATTGTAATTCACCGGCCAGTACAATAGTGTCTACAACAATGCCGCACAACAATCTATTTCTGCAAAACAAATCCCTTGGCACACTTATCCTACACGTCCCCGTTCGTCTATGCTTCGAGCAGATTTTTTGGATTACCGCAGCGACTTGTCTAACAACTGTGGCCGCGCCACCAGGGCCTCGACGAGATCGTGGTGGACGTCCCACCAGGCGTTCGTGCCTCTCCTGTTCTTCATGTCCGCGTGCTCCACCATATCCTGGACAGGAACCCACTTGACGGTCGAGCCTTGGATGGTGATGACCGCAGCAGACTCGGGCGGCGCGACCCGGGATTTGGCGGGTTGTGTCAACAGAGAAGCATGATGCATCTCGATGAAGGCCATACACTTCATCGCCAAGCGCACACCGCGAGCACGGTCCATGGGGGACGGGATACCACCCTGGAGAGTGTGGCCAAGCGACGCCGACCGCGAGTCGAATAGCTTGCCACCTTCCTCCTTGAGCATCTTCGTGATGAAGTCGGTGGAATATACATCCGAAGCAATCTCATTTCTGAGTTCATCGTTAGGACAGTCTGAAATGGGCACTGTTATATCGTAACATATCGTGACATACCTCAAGACGAGACGACCCTCCGCTTTGCCCTTCTGGTCAAGACTGTACCTCTTCTTCAAGTACTTCACGTCTTGGCGCAACATATCGAGGTTGATTCCCCGCTCCGGAGTGTACACAATGCAAGCACCGGTCTGCATATTGTGTCAATGCTATATTCATGCGTGAGTTACAATGCCTCTTACCGCCAGAGCACCCATCGTAGCAATGTATCCACACTTGCCGCCCTGAGTTTCGACAACAAACACCCTGTTCCTGCTCGCCGACGCGCTCTGCTTGAGGGCATCGCAGGCATCGACCAGAGCGTTCAAACTTGTGTCGCTACCAAGGCTGTACTCCGTCACAGGAACGTTGTTCGAGATTGTCGCGGGCAGGTGAACAAGTGGGATATTGAATGCCGGGTAGAGCTTCCGCGCATTGTCCAGGAGTAACAGCGAGCTGAATGCCTCAAAGCCACCGATCATAAGCAGCGCATGGAAGTTGTATTGCTGGAACTTGGCTGCGACCGCGCCGAGGTCGATGTCGGGCAACTTGCGGTTCGTTCCAAGTTCGGAGCCACCGCGTATCATCCAGTTGTCAACACCGAGCCAAGACAGCTGGTGGACAAGGTCGTCAAGAAGGCCTGAGAAGCCGTTGTGGATAGCAAATGGCTTATGCCCTTGGCTCAGACAGTAGCGGACTGCTGCGCGCGTCGCGGCATTCATACCACCCGCCGGAGCGCCAACGCTAGTGGATGCCGGGTGAACCGTCGGCCTCGGATAAGAAGATGGCGAACACTTACTGCATGATCGCTACACGTATCCGCTATAGTGAAACGGCGATTAGTCGATGACAATGCCAATCCGGAAGTGTGACGAACCGCGTGGTGAGGGAGTGGTGGATCCTTCACAAGAATCGAGGTTGTGTGGAAGCCTTCCAAAGTCTCGCTGAACTCTGGATCGCGGAGCGACATCGCGCGCTTGAAATCCTTCTCGGAAATCGCAGTAGCAACTGATCGCGTCTGCAGGGTAAATGAGTGGGGGTTTCTCTAGTGCACCGGACCAGCCGTCACAGACCATCTCGACTGCTTCCATGAGAGGCACACGGGTAATCTTGTTCTCCGAGATACCAATCATATACGACGGACTCTCTGGGGTCGCTACAAGAAGCGCTTCGACTGCTTCTATACCTTGCAACGTGGGCTAGCGAACTGCTCTGTCAGCTAAAGTCACAAGAATCTCTAGAAACACTCACCAGGATACGGTCTATTGCGCAGGGCCGGCCACCGCGCTGAGTGTGCCCGAGCGTCGTAACTCGGGTGTCCAGACCGAGACGCTCCGAGAGAACATCCTTGACGTATTCCGCACGAATTGGCTGCAGCGAGGCATCGTGCGCACCCTCCGCTACGATGACAATCGTCTTGCGCTTTCCAACGTCTCTGTGCTAAACAAACAACTTGGGTCAACATTGATGGCCAATAAGTTATGACCAAACCCACGCTCTGGATCATATTGCACATCTCATCCTCCCATTTGCCAGCTTCCGGAGGGTTTTCGGGGATGAAAATAAAGTCTGCGCCGCAACTAATCCCTGGGTCATTATACATAACTTCAAGGTGTTTCGGGGTTCTTACGCAACACCAGCCATCAGCGCCAGCCAGCCACAGTGCCTACCCATCACCTCCAAGACGAATGCGCGAGAATGAGAAAAGGCAGTGGAGTTGATGTTGTCGATGGATTCGCATATCCGGTGCAAGGCGGTCGGGGCACCAATAGTGAGATCTGTCATGGACATGTCGTTGTCGATTGAGCCTACGAGGCCGACGATGCGGAGATGCGCATGCTTGGCCGTTTGTTCCTCCGTGATCTTCCCTAGAATTTGTTTATGAGTAAAGTACGGATAGTACAGAATTATGGGCCTACCTTGTGCGCGCAACTGCTCGACCAGTTTCGGCCATTCAGAACGGAACACATCAGCACCAGTTAGGGAGCCGTCACCGCCGCAAACACAGAGTGCATCGATACCCTCCTTGATCATGTTGTGCGCCGCCGTCAGTCGCCCTTCGGGTGTGCGGAATGTGGTAGACCGTGCAGTGCCGATCAATGTACCACCCTGGGATGTCCTCAGTTTGTATGATCCTAGATCATACGTCGGGACTCACTTCCGCGAACCATCCTCGAACATCATCCCAGCCCACCCGGACGATGTACCGACCCTTCAGCGTCCTGCCGCCCTGGTGGTCGCCCGTCCCGTCCTTGAGTAGCTCGCCATCACCGAAGCGCAAGTTTTGCGCAAACCCGCCCTCCGCCGCGGCTTGGTGCCTGGGGGACCCGAGGTTCTTGTCGGAGGACGGAGTGTTGTTCCCGCGCACAAGACCTTCGTAGCCCTCGCGGACGACATATGTCTCGCATCCTCTGCGGTGGGAAGCTCATTAGATCACGGGACACTGGGAGGAAGGCTAACAGGGCACACTTGAGAATGGCAGTCTTGACCACCGCGCGCACGACGGCGTTCATGCCGGCGCTGTCGCCTCCCGACGTCAGGACGGCTAGCTTCATGGGGCTCTTCTTCGCCGCAGGGGGCGGGGTATTTGTTGCAGGCGTCGACATGTATGTAGAGGACTAGTCGTCGTACAGGATCGAGAAGACCACCGGCGTTAGGGTGGATTGGGTTTTATACGACTACGACTGCGTGTGGTCCGATGGGGCGGGGCAGGGGACAGCCCGCGATAGATGTATGAGGAGGAGCGAACGTGCCACCGGAGTCGGACGTTGGTCTGGGGTCAGCGCAAAATTCGAATTATTATTATCAGACGCGCCGAGTCCGACGCGCCTGGACGCGTCACGCCCGCTCGAGCCTTCTCAGCCTCCCTCCCATACGACTGTGCCTGCTATCGTCCCCCATCTCCACGCATCTCGCTTCATCTAGGCATCTCTCGTCGTAATCTCGGGCCCTGTACGCTTGAGGATGGTCCACATTCGACTCAATGAACGGGAGACAAACCCGAACCCACACGTCAATTTCATCATCGCATTACCCGCCGAGGATGAGGTATCGCGGGAAGAGGCCAGACAGCTCCTCCGGGCCCTCGCCGCTCAAGTGAGGCCGGTTATGAAGGCACACGGATTCACGGTGAACAGCTTGGAAGAGGTGTGTCAACAAGCAGCGTGTGGCCATCACTTGTCGCTTATGGAAATTCCAAGTACGAATGCAACAAGGTGTTTGCGGGGAGGAACTGGAACAACGGAGAAGTCATTGGTAGGCACAAGTGTCGTGGCGCATTCCTGTATCATAGTAAACTCTGCACAGAGCTTGTTCTGCGCAATGCGAATGGCCAGTACCTCCCTGTCTCTTGGCTCCTGAGTACACTCTGCCATGAGGTCTGTATGTGAGCCGATCCTCTGTACGTCACAACACGAAGCCCGCTGACGTCCGTCTAGCTCGCGCATATAGAAGTACGCGTTCTCGCACGGGTGCTTCCCTCGGTAGACTGACGCGAGATTGCAGCACATGAATCATGGTCCTGCGTTCCAAGCATTGTGGACCAAACTGCGCCAGGAAGTCAGGGAGCTGCAGAATGAAGGATACTTTGGCGACGGTAAGCATCCCAGTAGGCTCTGTACTTGGTAGTGTTGACCTGACATATTCGGTAGGGTACTGGTCATCCGGGACACGGCTAGCAGACTCCTCAAGGATTGGGACACATGGTATCTCAGCAGAAGGCCTCCCAGAATACATGGTACGCCTCGACGACAGGACTATTCCACGCAATCGTCTGACTAGTACACCTTTCCCCGTGCAGTGTGGCGGAGCTCACAGCCGCAAGCGACCGACCGCCCTTCGGCGAAGACGCGGCACTCGACAAGTAGGGCCTTCCAACCACACAGGGGCGCAGACAGCAAAGCGCCGCAAGGCCGGCTCTCGTGTCGCTGCCAAAGGGGCCTTCAAAGGGGAAGGCAAGGCCCTCAACGACGACATTGCTGAGGAGGGTAAGAAGATCGGTACAGGATTCGGCAAACAGGCGAGCAGGTGAGCTCCTCTAGCCGGAACCCTATTACCAGTGGATGCGATGTTGACTCGAAACTCACACAGCAAACGAGCTAGAGAGGAACGTGCTTTGGCTGCTGAGCGGCGGCTCCTAGTCCTGCAGGGTCGCGGTATGTGTTTTTCACATTTCCACTCAATGCTGCGTATGCTTATCTCGTGCCAGCCGGTCCTTCCAGCAAGTTAGTATCGCCTCCGCAAAACACCGGTCCAGAAGCCGAAGACGCGAGCGGTTCCAGCGACGAGGATGCCGGTCCGCGTGAGACTGACCAAGACCGCCGGCGGACAATGCTCGAGGCAATGGGCCAGGCCGACCTCGAGGAGCTCAAAGCTGCTCGTACAGATTATTCAGACGACTTCATGATCCCTGCGGCTGGTCCCCGTGATGGCGCGAGCGTAGCGTCTGCAGCTCGACGACAACCATCGTCCTACTCCCGAGAAGTTGTTTCAAACTCATCAGAAGTGGATGTCCCTGTCAGTGGGCCATCTTGCGATATGCAGACTGTTGATCAAACAGATTCCACCGCTATTACTGGGAGAACGACTTTGGAGAATCAAGGGTCAATTGTATTGAGACGGAACGAGCAGCATCTACCGGAGAAGCCACGAACACAGCGTGTGGGCAGTGTGGATATATTGGGCTCTGGTGATGCGTCGTCGAAAGCAAAGAACAAGAGCGTATCTTACGGCAACATTGTGAAGAGCGAGGTAGATCACCGAAAAAAGCAACATTTAGGAATGGCCGCAGATAGCGGCGCGAGACGGCTGGGCGGAGCTTCCACGCCGTCTTCGCGAAGCGTTAGTGGTGCACATCGGGCGGATAGCGATGAAATTGGTAGCAACAAGGGGGAATGGGCATGCCTTGCGTGCACGTTGTACGTGCTTCTAGCTTCCGTGTTGCGCCCATATCTCATTGATCATTGTTTCAGGCTCAATCTCCCTGGACATTTGGCATGCTCAGCTTGTGGAACGCCTCGAGGAGAATCATTTTCTGGCGACTCATCCGTCCAAAATGATCATCTATAACTTCGCATTCGCTGTCTTATTCAGGATCCGTGATTCGTATTTGTTACAATGTCTATCTTCCAAGCAGATCCATAAAGTCGCACACGCCTACAAAACATTTCACATTTCGCAGATAGTTGGTGATGGACAATTCTCGAGCTGTCGCCTGCAAAACAAATACAACGCACAGCGCATTACTTCCAGCATCTATCATAGCATCAGCCTCGCGGAACATCGGTCAAGGCAGTGGAGCGACATACAGGATGGCATAGTCAGTGCGGACGACGTGTTCGGCGCCCCCGAAGGCTGCGTTGCAACCGCCCTAGCAGTGCACTACGTTAGGTCATATCAGGCAGAGAGGTTCATTTAGACATACAAGGTGCTCTGCGGTCTTCCCAGGCACCCGAACTCCGCGTATGGTGGCTAGGCCATGGTAGAGTTTAGTACCGTTTTCCTCATATCCGCCTTCCACGGGCCGGCGGCCTGGCGGAATTTGGCCGTGGCTCGCGGGAACCCATTCCATGGTGCGCGGGTCGAACGGTAGGAGATCGTAGCGGCCATGGTGCTCAAGCTCCTTGCCGCCGAATGAGACACGGCACGCGGGCGTGAGGTGCGGCGCGATCTTGCAAGGATGGACCGATTTCTCGAAGATCGCAGAGCCCACGAACACGGGGGAGCGGCCGTCCGCGTCGACACAAACAGGAGGCCCGGCCTGCTGGGCGGCCGGAAAGGGCGCGTTGCCTGTCAACGGCGTGCGGAACCCAGAGGGTGGGGGCGTGTATGCAGGCGGGGCCTGACTAGGACTGCCGGGCTGGCCCTGCGGCGACCCGGCCACAAAGCCTCTCTCGTGGCTCGCTGCAGGGAACTCAGAGGCTCCAGCAGAGGGAAACTCGGGCATCCCCTTGATATCATCTGCGCTGTATTCCATGGGTGCTTGCGGGAAGGTAGGTGTCGGGGTAGGGAACTGGTGATGCACCTCGTCAAAGGGCTCGCCTGCGCGGTTGGAGGTCCCGTTTCCCGAGCCCTGCTCCCATTCGTACCCTTGTTCTCTTTCGAATCCTCCTCCCATATCGCGTTTACTTGAATAATAGCCAAAGATGTTGAGGATGAAGATGAAAGTCCAGATCAGAAGCGCTATTCCGTGCAATCAGCGCCACGTATCAGAGTAGAGTAAGGCGCCGGTGGAAGTTTGGGCTGAACGTAACGGTCCGTCTATTAACGCTCTGATGATGAATGGAAGTGCGGAGAGTCACCTCGAAGACGCATACTGGTCGTATCAGTACTCTCGTGAGATCGATCGTATGGAGGCTATACGCAAGTCGTTGTTGATGATGGTCTACGTTTTGCCACATAAATTCCTCGAATCACAGATCACGTCCGTCCGCCACGGCGAAGTGAGCTTTGAGTCGGGGCCCCAGACAGACCTACACAGCCATGCAGGCGATGCATGTATGCCCCGACTTCCAAGCTCCTGTATGAAGGAACAGGAAGTACTCTCCCAGTCGTTCCATTCTATTCTGCTTTGGGGTGCCTGCAGCCGTCTGCAGGTTGGGAAGCCTAGGAGACAGTAGTCTCCCGTAGGCAGACCTTCACTTGTCTATTGAAGGTGGGAAGGACGGTAGGACACAGCGGCCTACGAAGTTCAGACATGTCGAGTCAGCCGACACTAACTGCTAAAGCTTAAAGGGTGATGCGGAGCCTAGGTCCATCCTTACAGATGCCTCACTAGCGTGTACTCAAGTTGGATGTGGTCGTCTCTTGCGCGACACGCTCGGGACTGAGCGGATCGAACGGCAAGATCCTGCAGCAGTTGCAATGCTCGCAGTGACTCTGCTCCCACCGCAGTACGAGGAACGGTGCACAGGCTGAACCGGCACGAGTTTGCAAAGGTAATCGGGAGCAGTGAACACAGGTATTAGCCGCAACAATGCAAAGATTGAGTTCGGCTCCGTCGGCACCGGCAGATGTTGTATCATCGCTAGCGGGCTGAGAGCAGAAGCTCGTAGCTGCCTGGCACACCAGGCTGGACGTGTGGCCATGCGAGATACAAAGCAGCTTTCAAGTTCTTGCGATCGAAAGAAAACTGCCGATATCGATAATGCCGAAACACCGTTGTTGAGGTCAACAGGTGGAGGTGTGATACTTCACCGTTTACTTACTCAGGTGGCAGCGTAAATCTAACAATTTGGTAGGTGCGGTATCTTTGCGACTCGCTCACAGATTTGATGCCTCACTTGAGAGTCAGATTTTCTCGGCTTTCCAGACATAGCGCTGACGCTGTATCGGCGACAAATCCCCGAATGTCTGATTATCTCCATGGGTGTTGTGCGGTTCGAACAGCGTACAGCTGCCGAGATTTGCCATGCGCCACTTTTTCACTCCTATCAGCAACAATTCAGCAAAGCGTCGAAGTGCTGGGGACAACGACGCCGTAAACCAGTCCCGGCGTAAAATCGCGCAAGTGAGGGTTGCATGATGCATTGCCGGAAACAAACTTAGCCGAGTTCTTCTTGCTCAAAATATGAGATCGCACAGGTGCCTAGCTCCTAGCGTTGCATAAATTGCGTGCGAAAAAGGTCAGCTCATTTTACCCAGGTCAGGTCTATCTGCAGCACACACACGGAGAAGACTTGGGCGGGAATGAGCGGCACAGAGTGCCGGACACGATGCCCGGATAGGGAAGAATTGGTGACTATGTGTTGCACGAAGCTATATGTACAGCATGCTTGAACGGGAGAGGCTGGTTTACCTGCCCGCCCTGCCCGCTGTGCGTCTTGGCGTCCTTGTGGCCACAGGGGCTGGTGGCAGCACGGTAGCTTGCCATTCGTCCGAATCAAGTGGAGGCAGCTCGTGCGCCGTTATCTGTCGTGTAGGCGATGCTGGGGGTGTACCTGGACTCTGATTCTGATCGCTGGCCAGGGAGACGGACCGTACAGCTGCTGCCAAGGATCTAAGAAAAAATGCAGCAGTAGATAAGGTACTGTCGCCACGTAAGTTGTCATATTGACGTACTGCATCTCCAGCCTTCGTTCGTTGGCCCATTCTTTACATTGCCGTTTGAACTGCGATAAAATTTCCGAGAACCCATTATAGAACTGGAGAGGATGCCGTTAGCGGTGTCCACTTAATGCAAAAGCATATATGCGAACTTTCATCCCTTCATCTAGATTTCGAACGATCTCCTTGTATTTGTGGTATGCCAGGTCAAGGGATTGCAGAGCATGCTCGCGTTCTTTCACGGAAGGGTCTTCCCTCCGCGAATCAACCAACAACACATGTTTCTCCTGCCGAAAGTTCATAAGTCCGATATCAACGGAAGGAACACGGGTGACAAGCCATGATAGATTTGATCAATGCGTTCTGCTTCATCTCGGTTTCTTCAATATCCGCTTGCACATCTTCGTAATAGTCCATATTTCTCGACAAACAGTCGTCAAACATTCGCGGTTCAATCTCGGTCCACCGCTGAAACGATGCCGCATGACTGAGCACACGTTGAGTGGGGTCATCATGGGGAACGTGGTCGTTTGCTTTTTGTAGCAAGCTCGCTCGCTCTTTCTGGACATCGTCCAACAACTCTAGCAAACGGCGTAGTTCCCGTGCACGGTGTTGGGTTTCAACTGTCTGCCTGCCGAGCGTGGAGGAAGGAACTATTGCTTCAAGTTGTTCCTGAGAGCCAGTGAATGACGCACACACAATAATCCTCGAGTCATTACTTGCCTCATCCAAAATTAGCTCCTTGATGTTGTCGCTCCATTCGTCGTACTTCTGCCGGACCAGTTCATCGCTCTCGGCGGCCTGCTCCAAAATTTCGCGATATCGGAACGCCTTCCCTATGAGAGCCTCGTTCGCTTGCGAGGACTCCACACGGCTAGTGTCGTGGGATTCACGGAAACTTGAGTCCTCCACAGCCTCCGCAGCCCCCGCAGCCAGTGCATCAAGAGCCTGATGAGTGATGAGTATGTTATGGAATTGGAGAGTTGGTCGTATGTGGAAACGTACTTCGAGGAGGACGCTCATGTTGTGTTTTGCTAGCGTTGATACGTTGCTGATCACGGACTCAATGCGGAGAACTCCGTTCTCGAGCCTCACTTCCTCGGCCTTCTTTAGGATGCTCGGAGGTAGGCCGATTGGTCGATCCAGGGCATCTAGGGCAGCAGGAAGCCCCAAGGACCCAAGGGTTCTGATATTGAACGTCTGCGTCAATCAAACCGCGAAAATGATAATGCGTGACCTACTTGGCAGCTTTCTGGTCTAGCTCGTTGACACGGATTCCCAATTCCTGAACGAAGCCTTCTCTGCGATTCCTGTAGACTTCTGTAATGTTGTGTCATCAACGAGGACATGTGAATATCGGGGGCAATGCCCTCACCAATGGCTACCCGCGCAGCATCAGGAACAAGGTCCGCGAATAGTACATCGTCGTCATCAATCACACTTTTTGGGTCGGTAAGAGCCGGAGGGGCCAGCGGTTGAACCATCGAAATCTCTTGGACAGCGGGCAAGGCCGAAACAGGAGGTGGGTCATGGTGATAAATGAGATAATTGTCACGTTCTGCCCGCACGAGATCATTCTGCACGTTATCCAATATTGACTGACAGTTCCAACGCCACAGTCAGAAGCGTATGAGCCAGATGTGAATGATGGACACCAACCTTGAGGTCTTCCATGACCGCAGGGGCAGCATTACCACGGCGAGCGACTTCAAAGCCTCGCTTTGCAAGAGACTGGGCTTCAGTAAGACGTGATATTTCGTGTCCGTACCTAGATAGAAGTTCAGGACCGATGAGCTGGCCCCCATTCACACGAGTAGAGAAGTTACCTGCCAGCTTCGAGGTCATCTACACTTTTTCGATATTGTGCGGCTGCACTGAAATGGAGATACTTCGCTTCCATATGAGGGAGCCAATTCTGGAGACACCTGTCAGTTTTACGTCGGAACCAAGTGATCAAGCGCTTACGGATGGATAGACATGGTGAATGGAGCCCTGTGCGGTCTTGATATTCTCCGCCGCCTGCCTGTACAATGACGACACCTGGGATCTTTAGTCATCCTGCGCCATACGATCTACCTCACAGTGGGTACCTTAGCTGAGAGTTTGGCGATGATTGCATTTTTGTAATGATCTGCGCGCAATTAATCCATGCACGATGCAACAGAGTTTCATACGCACCCATTACAGCCTTCTGCCATACACATTCCTGTGCTTGAGCAAGCATCAAGTTCTCCAGGCTTGTGAGCGCGGATTTGTCAAATTCTGTAGGTATCGTATCGGCAGAAACCGTCTGCTGCAGTTTGAGGCTCGCAGTAGTGCGTGTGTACATCAAGACCCCCGCGGCATTCTACAAGGAAGTGTGATGATCTTGTGTACTCCATAAGGACAGATGCAGCTTACTTGATAGTAACCAATGGCGCGCTTGATGCCATCAGCAGTTGAACGGTCGCATGCACCAGCAAGCTGACTGTAGAGCGCGGCGAGATTGAATAGTACAGCTGTTCGCTCGTATGCCAGGTTTCGTAGGATGAGCGGGGGCGCCGATGGCTCAAACGCAGGTAGGTAGGATATCTCGAGACCGATCTAATTGCCACTGGGTATTAGCTACTTGTGCTATAGACGAGGATCGCAGCACCGACATTGACGGATAGCTTGGTCAGAATGAATACAAGCTGGGCGTGATATCTGAACACGTCATCAGATATTGGACGGAACTCTGGCACGCATACGCACCTTTGGATGACACTGACTTGGTTACTGTGTACAGTGGTCTTCACCGCCTCTGACCGCAGCTCTTCCCATCTCTCCACGTCCCATGCAAATGCGTTCGGGGAAGTGTCCGGATGATTAGCAGAAATGTAATTTCGCAGAGCCGAGCCAATCTGAAGTGCGCTGGTACTCTTGGATGGAATCACCAGTTGATTAGGCATGGCTTGACCTTGACGGGCCTTAACGGTGAGGTTGTCCCCGGCAAGTCGTCGGTTTGCGCTGAGCTAATTGGGCCTGGCTGAGCACACTGGGCTATGTAATAGATTGCGTTGCGATCGGTCGAGATCTCTCGCTACCGCGTACGCGGGTTGTTGACTTGAAAAGGTGTGATGGCGATTGAGGCCCAGATCCAGCGGATTGCACCAGGAGTAGATCACACAAGAGTGAACGGTAGCACACAGTATCACACCGGTGTGATGCGGCGCTCCGATGCAAGTTAGTGGAACGCTGGAGGGCAAATATACAGTATGGACTGTGAAGAAGTGAACCAAGGGCCAACTCCAACTCCGGCCTTTTAGAAGCGCCCACAGCGGCAAATGGCGCTTCTGCATTGTGTTCGCTGCCATCTGTATCCTCTCCCGGCCGTATCAATTGTGGTGCATGTTCAGCCGGAGGGCTATGTCGACTCGTGGGGCAGCATACATATACTCTGGATGGGATGCCCTGGACCTCTCATGTTCACCCAATTTGTCGTATGTCAGGAATGAACTTTGGGAGCAAATACAACTCGGCACCACACAGTAGTATTCGAGTATGTCACTGCATGCCCGGATACTGCTTGCTCTCCTGCTGTACTACGACGATCTCTCCGCATCTGACCCGCTGTTTCGGTGCGAAAAAGTGAGCCCGAGGAAGTCTGTTGACGCCCCTCAACTTCAAGGAACCAGGGATCCGGAAGCTCGCCCGTGCGGCACTAGGTCTCCACCGACTCGGGGCTCTTCTTGCCAAGCTACCGACATCCCAAAATCAGAGCGGTCGATAGAACTTCTTTGCACAACCTATAGACGTGTCTCACGGCGTAGCAATGCGCTAAGGTTGTACGTAACGTCCACCGGCGTGCCGTTCACCGATTCTTCTTGTCGCTCAGATGAAACACGCACTCGCAGATAGATGTCGTGTTTGGTCCATCCAATTGTTGGTAATCACACTCCATAGATCTCCATTGAGCATCTTCTGATCCAACGATGACTGCTTATCTCCGTGAGTGTCCCACGATAGCCACGGCCCACGATCAGTCGATTAGCAGACAAGGAACGATCGTCTTCGTTCCGGCTTTGGACAGGTCTATGGCAAGTGCCCATTGATTATACCTTCTGCGTTCCTACTCCTGCATTGACCGTAGTCATCGTCAGTTTTGTCACGTGTGAGTGACAGAGATATGTGACGTCCCAATGATTGACCAGGTCATATCATATCTCGATTCTCAGAGATTCAATAAGTTAAGCTATCCATTTTGAGTTGGCAGGCCACCACCGCTGTGATATAAAGCTTGCGAAAAGGCAAGCTAACTCAAACCCAACCACATCTGCCTACCCTCCATCGACCGCACTTCCCACCAATCCATCGCGATACAAACTCTTACGATGGGTCGCTCACAAACCCACGCTGCCCGAGCCGTGAGTAGCCTCCCAGCGTCCAGGCTGTACCATCCGCTCAACAGACCATCTATCAATTCTTTCACGCGTCGTAGACTTCCGTACGTTCTCTATGATTTGTGTCTGAAATTTGCTTGACCCTCTTGCTTCAATAAAGAATGTCATGAGTGTGTCTGATTTAACTCGTGCAACATGGCTCAACGAGAAGCCCGGTCAGTCACAGGCTGTTTCGGTCCGCGTCCAGGGAGAGAACTGGGCCGAAGGAATTGTTGTCCAGGTAAGATTATCTTCTGGGGTCAGGAGAGGCTGTTGTCTGTGGTAACTAACCTATCTCTGCTAGATCACGGGCCTGGGTTACATCGTCGAATTTGTCCTCAATGGCGTGACCCAGCGTCGCTCGTTCAATGCTGGCGATGTTCGCCGTGTCAACCCTCAGACGTGAAGATTGTTGGAATCCGACACTGGCACACACCCCGAATGTATTATGATAGTGCTCGTTGTTTACGGTAGACTTTGTCACCAACAGGAATTTCTTGCAGCAGAACTCTTTCTGTCAACGCCATTTTTTCCTCCAACGCATCAATCAGGAGATTGTTATCTAAGCCTCAATCCCTTTATCTTTTCCTCCCTTGAATAGGGTCATAGGAGCATGTGTATCCCTGACATGCGCCTTGAGAATATGCCAGCTGAGTTTGGGACGTGATCACCCAGTTGGAACCTCATCCATTCTATTTCCGAGCTCCAAGTGGTTACGCAACAGTCCATGTCAAGTCAGTCTTAGCGCTGCTCGTGGCACGTAGTATCATAGCGGTGCGACCGGACTACAATGTAACCAGGCAGTCCCACATAGGGGTCAATTGGCATGACAGATGATCATCCGCTATCATTGCTGTACTGTACGTGAGGTAGAAGGCTGCCACGGCTCGATGGATTTGAGTGCATCTTCATCGCCACTCCCCGCAGCCACCGAACCCCGCGGCGCTGATCTTTCGCGGCATGAGCGAGGTATTAGAAGACTTATTTCGGGAACAAGGGCACGGATGTCGCGGCCGCTTACCGTGAAACAACTTCTTCGCGCCTGTGTTACGAGACACAGCCGAGGGAATTTCTGTCACCCTCAATGCCTCACTATTTATGTCACTAATGTTCTACTTGGCAGTTCAAGTCATATATGGGCGGCACTTGGTAAACGCCAAACGTCATTCGATACCAAGCCATCCGCGAATAACCTGATCGCGACTTACAACCCATCTATTCACAAGCTCAGCGCTCTATTAAGTTCGAACACGAATATTTCTCTGCTGCGTCAGGGTGACAGATGGGACGTAAGGATTTGAAGTAGGCATTCCATTGAATGATCGATAAGCTTAAGGCCCTTCCTCCCAGGCTTCCCTGGGAGGCATAGCGTAGATACAAAGGAAACCAATTTTGCATGACCGCTTTAACTCACTACTCTACCGGGTTCAGTCTGCATCAGGAAGTGTCTAATACAGATCGAGAGACCCCACAAAGCGCCAAGACGGGTCCGGATCGGGGTTCTTCTAGAGCGATTAATCCGCCCCGGTGATTCTACCGTGCCTGGCAAAGGTCCGAGTATTGTTGCGGGTGTGAGTAGATAAGTAGTCGCAGCGCTTCAACAGTGAGCAATCCCTGGCGTCGTCTGTGAGTGACTAGCCGGATGTTGCCTGTGAGGCTGGAAGTTCCGTGACTACTTGGAGTTCTCGATCATGATCGATTCATCACCCCGTCTGGTGAGAAAATATACGATGTCAAGTAACCGGAATGTGGATTATCATCCGACCCGTCATCTGATGATTTGAGCTCAAAGAATCTACTGCTCATTGTGCCCATACGGCCTTATTGCTCCCGGAGCCCTCGGCGCCCAAACCGTTTCTTCTGATCTCGTGGTAGCAACGTGCACGTGGCTGCACCACCATGGTGTTGGCGTGCAGCAGCCGCGCTGTTGTTGCACCGCAGACCTGGGTCACGGTATCGCTTTCAGAGACCGTCAAAGGTCCTCTTATTTTCAGGATCTGATGTTTGACTAACTATGTCTCATATCTACCTATCGTTGTTGTGCTGTCTGTTCTGCCTAGCTCCGTGCGCCGCGGCGTATCAACAGTGCATACTGTTATCGCATTCATCACAGCCCGGAAGTGGCGGTCGAAATGGGAGTTTGGGGTCGTCTGGCACAAGCACCTCAACTGGTTCAAGCACATCGTCATTAAACAATAACACGGCTACCCACAAGCCCCCGTCTTCAAACAATAGTAGTAGTGCACCTTCGTTGACGCCATTTGCTTATGGTCAAGATATCATTCGAGGTGTCAATTTGTAAGTCATACAAAGCGCTCAATGAGGCCTTTCTCAGCAGCTCTGCAGGGGCGGGTGGTTCGTTCTAGAGGTAAGTGCAGTGCAGATGGGCCTAGTCATTTTATGTTCCACGGAAGTCACGGATGCCCACAGCCGTGGATCACCCCGAGCGTCTTTGAAAGTACCAATAATTCTGACATCGTCGACGAATTCACGCTCGGGCAATTGCTTGCCAACGAGACCGCGTCCAGCATCCTACAAAATCATTGGGAGACATGGTACACAGAAGAAGACTTCATTGCGATGAATGCCGCCGGGTTAAACCATGTCCGGTAGGCGTCATTTCTTTGCAATTAATCCATGGATATGAAGGTCTCATCTGGTGTTTAGTATACCAGTGGGATATTGGTCAATTCCCATTACTTCCGCAGACACCAATCTCAGTACATCCGTCTCTCCATACGTTCCTGGTGCCTGGCCGTACTTGTTACAAGCTTTAAACTGGGCGAAAAATAATTCGCTACATGTGATTCTCGACCTTCACGGTGCTCCCGGTTCACAAAATGGCTTTGATAATTCGGGGCAAAGGACAAATTCGCCGGAGTGGGCGAACGGGAACACAAATATCTCGAGAACGCTGGATATCGTTAGATATATCGCTAAGAATATCGGTGGGATGATCGATGTTCTTGAATTGTTGAACGAGCCAGCCGCCTTCGACAGCAATATAGATGCAGCTCTTCCTCAATATTGGCAACAAGGATACGGGGTTGTCAGACAAGCTGCTGGGACAGACATCCAAGTGATGATCGAAGATGGTTTCCTCGGCGTTCAGGTCAGTCAACTGATTTTGTTGCCATGACTCTATGATCATCGTTGATCCAGAATTGGGAGAACTTCTTGCTCTATCCAGACGCGGAAGGCGTCATAATGGACACAGTAAGCACACTCTTACCCAGCTGCTTGCCAGTGGCTGCACTAACATGTACCCGGTGATATGTCCCACTGTCTCGATGTAGCACGAATACCAGATATTCAATTATGATCAGCTTGCGCTGTCTCTACAAGGTCATATCAACGTGCGACGCTGTAAATACTCTTCATAATATGCACTCATCGAAAACCCATCATAGGCTTCGTGCCAACAGGCGACTGGCCTCATCTCATATGCAAAATCCAATCTGTATACCATTATCGGAGAATGGTCCACGGCCGTTACGGATTGCGCTAAGTGGTTGAATGGCAGAGGTGTCGGAGCGCGATGGGATGGGACATGGCAACCAAACCAACAAGTTTTTGGCAGCTGCGAAGGTTGGACAGGGAACATGTCAAGCTTTAGCGATGAATACAAGACATTTCTCCGGCAGTACGTCAATCACATCATCACCCCAGTGGCTTGATAACGAACTTGACGCACAGATACTGGGAAGTGCAAGCGCAGATGGGGGAGGCCATCCAGGGCTGGGTGTATTGGACTTGGAAGGTATGGATCAGACATACGTGCTGAATGTACGTACTGAAAATTCGAATAATCTTCAGGCAGAGAACGCTGATGAGTGGAGCTATCAAAGAGGCCTTGAAGGCGGCTGGATTCCGCAGGACCCTACTGATTGGATGTACCCGAACATTTGCGCCTCTGGCAACTAGAGATTTTTCAAGGACGCTGGGTCATGACTCATGGCTTTGGTCATCAGATGAGTTGTTGGATTACGGCTTTGGATGGATCCAACCCTCGAGTAACCGGCCATGTGCATGTATGTATTAGTTGATGTCCCTGTGCAAGGCCAAAATAGTGGATATATCCGAGTAGTACTAGCGTACTCCGCACCCACCGGACTTGTGGAGTCGACGTAAGACTCGGAAGTTTGGTGAGTGGCTCTGCGACCACTGTCACACCAACAACGGCTTGATACGAGGCATAACCTTCGCGAAATCATCACTGGGAACGCCGCGGCTTCGAGAATGCGTACTTGTGTCCGACTGTGAACATCATTGTGCTGGGCGCTTGTACCTGTGCGGCGGTGGGATAATTCGGCTGACTAATGAAACCTCCCTCGTGGCTGCCGACGCCGCGACGGGGAGCTTAATCCGTGTCTCCTCCCGCAGCAGCGAGGCTGTATGCCTGCGGCGACATTCTCAGTAGTTCGCCTTTGCAGGTCCTAGCTTGGCAGCTCGTATGCTCGCGACGAGGTGAACCTGAACGTCGGTCACCATGTTTCTTCGCTCGCTCGCTGTTGTCTCGGTCGTTCTGTTCAATGGCCTTCTCGCGTCCACCGCAAGCATCAACTACAAATATGCGCGTGGAGCCAACTCGGGTCTAGGGGTCAGACAATGGCTTGAAAGCCTCGAGAGCTGGATGAATTTAACCAACTCTGGAGCTGGAATAATTCCTGTTAGTCTCTCGAAGGACTCGGAGTAAGTATTTGTACTTTATGACTGGTTACTAGCTGCTGAGACCGGTGGTCTAGGTCTTATTTCGCACTCATGTCCGTCGGAAACATCAGCTTTCAGGTTGCGCTGGACACGGCTTCTTCGGATCTTTGGCTTGTATCATCAGGGTGTCCGACTAGCTCCTGTACGGCTGTCCCCAGATACCAACTTGGCTACCGCAGCCCGACCTTTGTACCTGTAAACAATAATCAGACAACTTTCAATGTCAGCTTCGTGGACGGAACTGGTATGTACTCCACACACGGCTGATGGTTACGGAAAATTAGAACTGAATGCGTTCTAGGCGCATCCGGCTTCGTGGCCCGGGAGTCGATTCAAGTCGCCAATATGACTGTTGCCAGTCAAGCGTTCGGTACTGCTGTCTCATTCTCGTTGTCTGAATGTCTCCTATTCATGCAGATTTGTCAGGTGTTGTCACTGCTTCCAATGTGACGCTAAATGATGAAATAAGCGGAGTCTTAGGTCTTGGATTTCCCCGCCTGTCTTCTATCTCGAATTCAGTCGTGAATGGTTGGTCCCATTTTGACGACTGAATGCGTCAAGGTCTCATTTGCCGGATAGCAACTCCGTTTTTTGCCACTCTGGCGCAGCAGGGACAGCTCAATTATCCTATTTTTGGACTGAGTTTGACAAGGAACGCAAGCGGGAGTTTGACACTTGGTGGGTTCGTGTTGACTTCGAATTGAACTTCATCTGACCATGTTGTCTATCGTTCATCATCAGGTGCTGTCGATGCATCTGTCGTCACGAATCGAAGCTTGATTGAATGGAATGAAGTCGTGCCTTTCGCGCCATTTGGCTCTGAGAGTAATACCTCGAGCTATTTGCAATGGACTATCCAGCTGTCAGGCATATCGGTACGTTTGTGGTGCAAATTTCCGCGATCATACGCGCTAGAAGGCGATTTCTCAAGGTGAATGGCTCGGACTTAACCCCTATCCCGACCTACCCAAAGGATACATCCAACCACTCATTGGCGTTGTTTGATGTGTACGTATGGTCGAATCAGTGCAGCAACCGCAGCTCACCCCCAGCAATTTGCCAGCGGTTCGCCGGGGCTTTATGGCCCATACCAGGATGTAAGTAACACCAGCAGGCACTATTCACACGGGCTTTAACTGTTCTCAGGTTGCGCGGATCTATTCCTTCATTGAGGGTAGCCGCCTTGTGGGCACTGGTACGTAATGTGGGGTAAGTTTCGTTGAGATAGAACCTTGACATGCCTGTCAGATGGCCAGTGGGTAGTGCCATGCGATGCTTCAGAGGTTATGAGTTTCAGGTTTGGGTGCGTCTTCTACTCCCAGGCAATTTGATCTGCCGTTCATTCACGAGACGCCAGGCAACAAAATTTCACCTTGCAACCTTCGGATTATCTCATCGGCCCTGCATCTGGAGACCCGGACCTTTGCCTCAGCTGGCCTGTAGCATTGCCTCCCAGTTCGGATGGTATCGACTGGCAGTTAGGTATGGTTTATGTAATATCCCTCTGCGCCGGATTGCTGAACACGCTGCACAGGTGGTGCCTTTTTGCGGACTGTCTATTCCATATTCAGGTAAAATTTATCGCGGTGGTCAGCACCATATGTCGCTCACATTTTCAATATGTTAGTTTTGGTATCGACTCCAAAGAGCCGCCCATGATCGGCTTGTACCCACTGAACAATGCGAGCGCGCCTGTCGAATCTCCGGACGCCGTGGCGTCGTTTCTTTCGTCGGCCTCGGCCACTGTCGCGACGACGCTCCCGAACTTCGTTTTCTCTACACCATCTTTCACGACACCGCCTTACGCGTTTAACACCTCCGTCAAGGCGCCCCCGGGCCTGATCGTCTCTTCCGGGCTTGCCACGAGCACGTATTCCCCCGTGCTGAACACGCGGCACCCTGACGCCACCGCCCTGCCCATCGTGTCACCGTCGCCCACCCTCTTCACATTGATTCAGACGAACGCAAATGGGCAGATTATAACGTCCATCTCCACCGCATCTGCGCCGTCCATCACCCTCGGCGAGCCACCTGGCTGGACAAGCGGTGCATCTCGGATATCCACCGGCTTTCCTGTCGTCATGGCCAGCATCGTCACCGCGTCTCTATATCTCCTTCTTTAACCGCTCTCTTCGCCCGCATCTGCCATCCCAGTCGTTTCATCCGTCGATTGCACTGTTGTCGCGTTTTTTCATTCGTTGTACCCATTGGACTTTCTGCCGCATCCTCCTGTGTATTTATTGCTATCTAGCTCCGCCGCGGACCTTCATAATCTTCTAGCTTTTACATACGGCGCAATGCATCATGATCGATCAAACCACGTCTTGACACCTTTGTCAGTTGCACCCACAGAGATCAGATCTTCTCGACCGGGAACTATCACCTCCCCTTGCCCGCGGGGGTACTTGACTTTGCGCGCTGATACGTCATTGACGCCGATCAGAACGGCCCAATTCGGATCGAAGGCGGGAGCGTCGCTGAAGGCACCGCCTGTGTGTGAAGAGTGAAACGTTAGCCGATGACGCGGACGTTTATCGAAATGTCCGTTGATCATCCTTGTCGACCGTGGCCACACTGCGTCAGTCTGGGAAGCATCAACGTACGGAAAAGATCAATGTAATTGATACATCACCCGTAACGTAATGTACAACATTACACTAAACGATCGCAGTCGGCCTGTACAACTAGTGATACAATTACTATCATTTGGGTCCCAGTTCGCGAACATTTTGCGATGCCCAGGAAGGCGGGTGGATCGCGAAGGGTGAAAGATGCAAAGTACGACAATCAAGTTGGAAGATTGACAGAGAGAACAACTATACGAGACACCTCCGCTTACTCGAAGGTCGGCACGTCGAAAGTGCCCTCCGGGTCCTTGCCATTGGCAAGGATGTACTCCTCGTCCTTCTTCGCCATATGCATGTACTCGCTGATTCTAGCATGCGCATCGACTTCCACCCACGGATTCGCGAGCGCAGCGCCCCGTACGGCAGCTGCCGCGACGTGATACCGCGACGTGTGGTTCACGAGCATCATCGCGAACGGCGACGTCGTCGTGCCCTCCTCGCGGTATCTGTGGCCAAGCGTGAGCATCACGTTTCCGCGACAGTACCGGAGCAAGACACGCACCCTTCGATAGTCGTTCTCGCGACACCCGGCCTTCCAAAAAGCAAGCTCTTCAGCTCCCCTGGGTAGCCGTGGTAGTTGAAGTGGACCGGCTTGTCCGTCGTGAAGAGCGCGTTCCACTCTATATCGCTGAGCGCGTGTGGGTGGGAGCCGAATGGACCGAGGATCATGAGATCTGTGACATTGATAACACGCACGCGCAGAGCCGGGAGAGTCTTCCGGAGGAGTGCGGCTGCAGCGATGACTTCGAAGGTAACCTCGACACCGATGCCGACCAGGACAACGTCCGGTCGCACACCGTCATCGACGCTAGCGAATTTCCAGATGGACGCGCCAGCAATGCAATGCTATATGCCACGTTAGCGTGGCCATAATGGAATAAGTTGACAAGCGCCGTACCTTGTCGGCCTCTTCGGGGCTGAGCCATACAGGTGTAGGCTGCTTGCTGCCGACCATCAAGTTGATATAGTTCTTCGCACGCAAGCAATGTGCCATTGTCGAAAGGAAGCAGTTCGCGTCCGGGGGAAGATACACCCTAGCCATGCTAGGCTTGAGATTGAGGATGGCACCAATGAAGCTTGGGTTCTGGTGCGAGAATCCGTTATGCTCCTGGCGGGCCCACGTAGAGGTCTCAAGGTAGTTCAGCGAACCGACCGGCTGGCGCCAGGTAGTTTCGTGCGCCATCTTGACGAACTTTGTGTATTGTACCATCATCGTGTGCACGATGCCGAGGAATGCCTCGTAGCTCGGGAAAAGACCCGTGCGACCGGTGAGCGTGTAGCCTTGCAGCATGCCTTGGCATGTGTGCTCGGACAGGATCTCAATTACTCGTCCGCCCTTAGCACGTGAAGCAATATCCCACTGGAAGTTGCGGTTGCTGTCGCGGAGGACGGCGTCCAGCTTGTTTGAGACAAGTTCATCGGGGGAAAAGATACGGAATGAGGAGGGATTCCTATCACCAACGTCAGCTCAAGTGATCTGTAGAACGGCTACAGACTAGACTTACTGCTTGACAACCTCGTGCAGTAGCTCACCGGTTACCTTCATACAACTTTGTTGAGTACCCTGCTCGACACCGAACGGCGTCCAGTCAGGCACATCCAGTGGAGTATATGCTGCGTAAGCCTCTTTGCGCTGGCCAAGCTTCTTCTCATCATTCTAAAAGGAGTATATATTGGTGTCGACTATGACGCGCATACAGTGACAGAAACACGTACCTCAGGGATGACTTGGAGAATAGCTTCCACAGGCTTGCCCTCGGAGTCAAATAACTGTTCCGGTTTGTATGATGCGAGCCACTCTTGAAGCTGTTTAAGTTCCTCCGGATCGTCCTTTGCTCCCGGGAGCGGGACCTGGTGTGCGTGGAAAGAACCTTCTACGATCTCGCCATGGACCTTCTTTGGGCCAGACCATCCCTGTTAGCGCATACCGTTAGTGATTTCCTTCAGGAAAGTGTAGATCTTTCTGACTTTGGGCGTGCGAAGGATCAGCACGGGCCATCTAGGCTTCACGATGGGGTTCCCTTGGCGAGCGCGACGCTGGATCTCCTTGATCTCGCCGATGGCCCATGCCATAGACGCAGCGAGATCTTCATCGATGCGTGCAAGATCCTCGACGAAGCGCACCTGATAGCCGTAGCCGGTGAAGAGCGCGGTGAGTTCCTTGTCATCCATGGTCCCGTAGATCGTGCGTTCGCTGATCTTAAATCCATTGACGTGCACAATTGGTAGGACCGCACCCGACTCGGCAGGGTCGATGTACTTGTAGCCGTGCCACGCCGTTGCAGTCGGGCCAGTCTCGGCCTCGCCATCACCAACGACACAGACGCAGATGAGGTCCGGCTTGTCCATGACCGCGCCGAAGGAGACACCGAGCGCGTAGCCCAGTTCGCCTCCTTCGTGTATGGAACCCGGGGTCTCGGCGTTGATGTGACTATATGCGCGTCTGAGTTTCGTTTCGTCCCGGTCTCTAGTTTACTCACCTAGGGAAGCCACCCGGGGCGCTAAACCCAGAGATGAGGTGCGCCAGCCCTGGCGCATCACGCGTGTACTTTGGCCAGAACCGCGCAAGAGAGTTCTCGAGCCAAAGACATGCGAGCATGGCTGGGGCACCGTGTCCCGGTCCGACAACGTAGAGTGCGTCGAGGTCGAGCTTGCGCACGAGGAGGTTCATGTGTGCGTAGACGAGGATGAGCCCTGGGCAAGTGCCCCAGTGACCGAGTAGACGCGGTTTGATGTCCTCTGGGGTGAGATCTCTCTGCAGCAGGGTATTGTCCTTGAGGAATATCATTGCTGCATGAGACCAGATTGTGTTGTTAGTGATGGCACATGAGCAACAGAGACGTGAGACGCACCGGCAGCGATGTAGTCCGCTGCACGCCGGAATTTGCGGATACAGTCGATCTCAGCAGGAGAAAGTGCATTCTGGATATTGAGCTGGACGCGGTAGTCGAGCATGGAGTCGGGGAGGTTGGACGGATCTGGCGGAGGGTTGGGCTGGTAGATCTCCTGGCCGGGCATGTCGACGAAAAGTGAACTGGGTGTTGTTGAGTAGGTGGTGGTTATGACGGAAAGGCGGGGACGCCTGGTATCTGGAAAGGAGAAGGGTGTGCATCTTTATATGCTCCCGCATTTGTCGGCGTCGCGAGACGTTGGAGAGCTGCGAACAACGGATGCTGCTTGTGAGAGCGGGACCCCGCGCACCACGGTGCGCCCAGGCGTGTAGACGAGTCTGTCCAATCGCACGCACTGCTGGGACGTATGTCTGGCTGTACGATGGCGGAGTGTCTGGGGCCAGGTGCAAGTGACGAAGTGCCTGACGCAACGAAGGGGCGGGCGCTTGCTCGCGCATGGAGAGGGCGGGGAAGCGCGCGCATCGGAGATCCGGCGCGGCGTCTTCCAGCAGATTTGATCGAGACGCGTCTTCGGCCAGACGCGTCGCGTCGCGTCGACCGCGGTCTCGCTCCCTCGCGTTCCCTCCAGCGCAGCCTGGCCCCCCTTTAGCTTCTTCCTCCCTCGCCCCTCTCGAGTCTATCAGACTTTTTGTGTCTACGGCTGTGCTTGCTCCTGTCGCGTTCTTCTCTTCCACACGTCTTCTCCGACTTAGGACTGTAGGACAAATTCAGACCTAGTCGATGCGCGCTCTGGACCTGGGCTAAATATGCAGCTGCATACAGTATGTTGCGACAGAAATATGGTAGAGATCGAGACGGGTGCGATGAATCCCGCCGATGTCCGCTCTGCATGCTTCTCGATGCATGTGCTACTTCTGCGAAAGAAGGGACTTCTACGGGTTCACGAATTTGCTTAAGTGTCTTCCATGACATGCTGCGATCAAGTCAGGCCTTCGATGTTCATATGACATGTCTAAATGATGCCCCACGTTCACCTGGAGCAGATCTGTATATGATAACCTTCTCCACACAAACCATTCGGGACGCCCCAATTTCACAAGGAGGTATAGTACAACATGAGAAGTCCACAACAATCGTACATCTTCAGAATTCGCATGGCTCTGCAGTCCGATACAGATTACTTCCAAAAGGTCTCCACAACCGCGCACTCCTTCGCCATCTCCATCTGCTCGTCTGTTCTGCACACGAGGATCCTCTTCCCGTCCTCCGTACTCTTCCATATCTCCACAACGCTGCCCTCTTGGTCGTCCACCCCGTTGTTCTTTGTTTGGTCTACTTCGAACCCGAGGCAGCGCACCTTCTCTACGACCGCCTCCCGCAAGTCTGCGCTTTTCTCTCCGATGCCTCCCGAAAAGACGAGCGCGTCGACGCATCCGCCGAGCAGTACGTAGTACGTGCCGATCTCGCCCATGATGCGGTCCACAAACAACTCAAACGCCATCTTGAACTTCTCGTCTGTCTTCCACCCGCTCATATCCTGCAACCCTTTCTCTTGGCTAGGCTGTTTGTTCGTGTCCGTTTGCGTTTCCTCCCACTTCCGCATCCCCTCTACGACCTCCGCAAAGTCTGCCGTACCAGTGAGCGCCTTCCAGCCGGCTTGGCGGTTCAGGATATCTTCGGCAAGCGTGACGTGCACCTGCGCCTCGACCTCGCGCTTGTGGCTCATGTGTCCCGCGCGGTTCGTATAGTGGAACACGAGCGACGGGTCGATCCGCCCGCTGCGTGTCGCCCCAGGCAGCCCGCTCACTGGCGTCAGGCCCATGGACGTATTGACCGAGCGCCCAGCTCGGATTGCGCACGCGGACGCGCCGGACCCAAGGTGCATGACGATGAGGTTCGTCCGGGACACGTCCTAAGGGGAGGTCAGCAGCGGAGCAGTATTCAAGTCATAGAAGGCGCACCTTTTGGAGATGGTGGCATACGGAACCCAGAATGTATGCATCTACATTCTCGCGTCAGTCTCGGGGTACAACTAGGTAAATTCCCTACGCACAGCTCAGCCCATGGAAGCCATATTTCTTCAGTCCACGGGTCATAGCGACCTCCTGGTCGATGGCGTAGCTCGCAATGTGCGCGGGTATCGTACGGTGGAAAGACGTATCAAAGTACGCAACGGACGCTGCCTTCGGGAGAGCATCCAGACACGCTTTCATGACCGCAAGTGCTCCGCCGTTGTGCCTGCAACCCATTTGGTCAACATTCTGAACGCACTATCGGCACGAAACAGGAGCTCACAGCGGTGCGAGATCCGACAGCTTCTCGATATGGTGATATCGCTCCTGGTCGACGACGACGGGCTCGAAATAGTCACCGCCATGCACGACACGGTGGCATACATACTTGACGCGGCTCTTGTCGATGTGCGCCTCGCGCTCCATGTACTGCAAAAAACGCTCACACGCGCTCGCATGGTCGTGCACCTCGTCGACGTGCTGCTTCTTCGCGTCCGCGCCCTTGTGTGGCGCAGAGTGCGTGAAGGAGAACGAGAAGGACGCGGGCGGCGCAGAGAGGTTCGTGATGCTCGAGGTGAGGAGGAGCGTGACGCTCCTATGCCCCGGCGGCGCTCCCGAGGACGTGTCGGAGACGGCGTCGTGGTTGCGCTGATAGAGGGACATCTTGAGCGATGAGGAGCCAGCATTGGCGGCGAGGATGAGGTCGGCCGCGTGCGGGGACATGTTGGCGATAGTTGGGCTGTGTGCTTGAGCTATTCTCTTGTGAGCGGTCAGATTTCTGAGGAGAACGGGTGCATGTCGTGGTAGGTACATATCAGCGCGTCTGCTCCAAGCAACGGTGCAGTCCCGTGAGCAGACAGCGTCGAGACAGGTCCAGCCCGTCCAGACGCTGTCTATTCACCGCTCAAGCAGATGCATGAACGCACGATTCGAGATCTGGCCTCGAGATCTTGGGCCTGAGAAGATCTGATGGCGATCTGTAATAGAGCCGAGGCTAATCGAGAATCCTAGAAGAATCCTAAACGCTTGTAAGAGAGTTCGGAGGATGCTATCTGGACACAAGGGAAGAGAAAGGCAGTAGGTTGAGAGGTGAAGATACAGGGGGAGGAGTGGACCGGTGTGATCGCATCTAGCATTCGACGAGATGGTCAACACCCACCGCCACGAGATATCGATGACGTCGTTTCATAGACGCGATCGGAGATGTATGACATGATTGGAGCCCACGGAACCGTTTCCGTCAGCTTTTGGTTTGCACGCGCAACGTTGCGTATATCCTACCACCTAATTTAATGTTTTCGTAATGACCATGAATATCATAAATGTCGTAGTACAGCATGTGGGTTGAATAGATACATTCTAAAGCACAACGTCCAGGCACGAAGCATTCCAAGTCCTTGTATTCCGAAGTCAGACTGTTTTTACACACCTTGCAAGAAATACTACCACGCTTGGGAAGGCCAATCCGGGAGATTGTTGAGGGCCGCATTGATGCTCTCCCGAACACGTCGCTTCGAGGCCAGATCACCGGATTGACGATATCCCGTGTAGACCTCCTGGAATTGGAATGCGGATGCCGCAACAGAATCTAGATCACAAATAAATTTAAGATCGCCGAAGATCGAGACACGATATGTATAGATGACGCACCGAAGTTAGAGTCCGCCTGCTTCGCGAGCTGCAAAGCATACTTGTTAAAATGCATATATCACGCGGGAAAGTAGCAGAGCTCACACTCTCCAATCGCTGGATCTCCTGCGCCTGAGGGTTATATCCACCATATGCTCCCCCACCGAACAGGCCCTGGCCTCCCATGGCGCGCACACGGACTTCAATCTCGCGCTTCCGCGCGCCCCACGCCTCTTTCAGCACGTCGAACGAGTGCTGTGCCTGAAGACGAGAGATGAGTGCCCGGATGAAGCTGGCGCCAGAGAAACATATAAGCGCACCTGCTTCCACGCATAGCCATCCCAAACCTCCAGCTCCGCCTTGTGCTGCTGTACATACTCGCGCGGATGCGGCGGTCTATATCCAGCGCCCGTGCCCGGCCCTGCACCGCCCCCGCCCCCATAACCCGAGCCCGACTGGCCACCCGACGAGAGTAGCGGGTCAAACTCAGCGACATATTGCTGTGGGACCTGCTGTTGCTGTTGCTGTGGCTGCTGCATGTAGCTCTGCTGATATCCCGCGCCAAACTGTGGCTGCGGAGATGTTGGCGAGGCATACCCGCCGTACTGGTGTTGCTGCAGCTGTGGCTGCTGCTGAGCATACCCGCCATACCCCGCGCTGGGTACGCCAGACACCTGCGAGACGAGTTGCTGCCCGAAGGCGGTCGACGGCTGGAACGGCATGCCGGTGGCCTGCTGTGGCGGTGGCCCTTGCATGTATCCCTGTTGCTGCCCATATCCTCCGCCTCCAGTGAATCCGGAGCCCTGCCCACCCCATGAGGTCGGCTGTGGGTGTACCTGCTGCTGGTTGTAGCCATACTGCCCTGGATTGCTGTCTCCTGAGAACGACGAGGAGGGGGTGTTGAGCGCGGAGGGCCGCTGCATCCACGAGGTGAAGTGAGTCGAAACGGTCGGGTCGTCGGAGCCGTCGATGTCTGGGTAGCGCGAGAGCGCGTTTGCGGGGTGGTCGATGAAGGGATTGTTCGAGAGCTCGGGCGGCGGCGAGCCGTAGCTCCGTGGTGGCGAGTACATAGTGAGTTCAAGCGCGCGAGTCGTTGAGCGGTATCGATGTAGTGGATATACGGCAGGTAATGGTGTAGATCAATGCACAGGTTCGCAGTGCGTGGCCGGTCTCTGGAGGAGAACTGAAGTAGAATGGAGAGTTCACTGCGGATCGGACGAGATGGGCGGAAGGTCTCAGGCGCTCAGACGACTGCGGGGGACTTGGAAGGAGGCGTAATTTCGAGCCGGACCGCGTCACCCGTGGGCCGTCCCCAGCTTTTCTCTCGCTATCGACCTCGATTATTCCCCGTTCGTAGATATTCCGTACTGCCACACGCAACACACGAGTCACAGCATCTGATAATACAAGGACAACGCCATCATTCGATAGAACATTTCCCTACTCAAACACAAGCGCTACCGACACACTGCCTCCTCATACCGCTATTGTGATATACAACCGGGTGCGAGATCAGATACTCAGCGCAGGGGTCCTCATCACATCCGCCATATTCTGCGACGAATTCTGCCTTGTCCTGCGCGTCTTCTCGAGGAACAAGAACGACATGACGACCGTATCGCGTAATTCCTCGGCGCGGCTAGTGAACACAAGCTGCGCCGGTGTGGTCAAGGTCGGCGGCTTGGTCGTGTAGTCCTTCTGTGGTTTGATAAACCGCATGATCGGGTTCTTGAAATCATCATCGGCGGCGAACAGCTGCAAAGGGGGGAGGGTAGCTCGTTTGCGATTCGCAATATGGTGTCGCTGTGGCGCACCTCGAGCGAGTTGCCGGCGGACCAACCTTTCCATTTGTACTTGCGGTCTTTGTCGTCCTTAAAAGTGATCTCACTTGCGACGCGTGGGGATCGGTCAATCGCTGAAATAGGGGAATGACCATGATCACTTACTCAACGAATGGAATGACGCTCTTGTGCAGCCAGTCATTCAGTGAGATTGGTTGCTTGTCACCAATGGTGACCTTGTCAGGGAGGTATTCACGCCACTTGGATGATGCGATGACTTCATCGTCGTTATTCCGGACATACGTGATGGTGTCGTCTCCCTGTTCTGTCTCTACCGAATATAGCACCTTGCCGTCGGCATCAGAGATCGTGGTATTGCAGGGGTTGTCAGGTTGCAGCGAGAGCACAAGAGAGGCCATGGCACTAGTATGTGGGCGATTAAGTGAGGAGTGCGAGGAGAGGATCCGTTCGATGTATCTACAGCCATAATCATGGCTGAGCGTGTCTTTAAACGATCTTGCGGTGGCTGCGCAGGGTACGGGAGGGTATGTAGCCGAAGTCAATGACAGAATCCGGGGGGCGATTACTATTCAGCGGCAATCGAGCCGCTCGACCAGTGGGAGGACGCCGTGCATCCGAGCCAGGCACGACTTGGCATAGTCCGGAATGACCAGCAGACTCGAGTTCCGAGCACTTGACACTGCGCAGCACTATGACAGGTAATCGCCTCGAGTTCTGTACAGCCCCGATGGATGTTAATGCGGCCATACGGGCCATGAACGACGATTGGGGCAGAAGAGGGGTATTATCGTACAAATCCAATGTGCTTTAACCGATAGACATAACATTGAGGTCCAGGGAACCTGCCAAGTCGTTCCCAAAAATGAAACATCCAGTTCCTCATTTTGCTGATAATTTCCAAACCCGGAGTCCCATGACTCAAACCGCACTTGGTTTCGGATATTCGTCGACTGTGCTGCGCGCGACTTGCGCATCTCACGAAGACGCCTTGTCTTCTCGAGGAGCAAGAACGAGAGCACGACCGTATCCTGGATCTCCAGTGCACGACTATCGAGCACTAGCTGGGCAGGCAGCGGTGTAGGTGGGTCCGTGGTATAGTCTTTGCTCGGAGGACAGAATCGTGCGAGAGATTGCTTGTAGTTATCTTCCGCGCTGAGAAGCTGCGTCCAGTCAACACGGTGCCAAGATAGAGGAGAATGCCCTGATGACTTACTACCGCGGACGAGGCTGTAGAAAATCCTTTCCACTTGTATCGCTTTCCATTGCTGTCCTTAAAGGACACATCGCTGCATTTCTGTCAGTCATCGCAGAGGTCAAGCACATGAAGTTCGCACTCGACGAAGGGTATCATGCTGTTCTGGAGCCAGTCATTTACAGAGATCGGTGGTTGTTCTCGGAGCGATACTTTGTCGGAGAGCGTCCGACGCCAATGGTTCGTTGCAAGGGTCTCTCCATAACTATCCTTGATGTGGGTGATGAACCCGCCCTCGCCATTTTCAGTGGTGACCGAGTACACCACTCTGCCTGCGGCGTCCGTGATGGTAGTTCCAGTGGGGTTGAAAGGGGTGAGACTCAGCACAGCTGAGGGGCTATCCATGGTATCGTCCACTATCTGTAACGTGGGCACTTCGCTGAGCAGAGGGCCTACCTAAGGGGGGGGCTGTGCTTTATCCTCGTGAAGAGACGCTTCGTGCCTAGTACTGCGGAACGTCAGTGCCGAAATGTTCAGGTTGACAGGGAAGCACATATTACGCCAAACGTGTTCATTCGAATGGATGTAAAAGCCGGATACCCCCTATCGCAGCATGTTGCCCAGGCGATGTACGAGTCTTGAAAGCTCGGAAAGCTCAACTGCGACAAGCCTCAGTCGCTGTGCGGTGCGACTCCGTCTCGGAGTAGAAGCCTTGCATCATGTCAATTGTGTAGCACGCACATGCAGTACTGCGACCAGAAACCCACCTCTCTGGCTGGATAATGTGATATATCTCATCGCAAGAGTAGGCTAAGACACACTTCTTCCGGGCTGTGGGGGAGTCTGATTACATAAGAGACGCGGTCCCGTGATCATGTTTCATACGTCGCGTCCGTCGCGATTGCCAAAACTACACCACTGCTACTCCAGTATTCTGTACACTTCCACCTACACGGCGCTACTAATGTCACATACATCAAAAAGCGTAGAACGACTCGTATAGTATACGCAGTATGAGTGGAGAAAGATAAATACATAAAGACAATGCACCGAGGAAAGCGTCAAACTGTTGAAGCGACTTCGGGTGAACGATAGAACCATCCAGGGAAGAAACGGCCCATCCAAAGCAGCATCAGAAAGTAATGCTACGACGAACCTTCCTGGCATCTCGTCTCGCTGTGCGCCTCGCTCGTCTCGCCATCCTCCTGACTCTCTCCCTGGACGTTGTCCACCCATCATCAATGGCGCTCTGCTTCAAAGTCTTCGCGTTCTCCTTAGCGATGACAATCCCATCCTTCATCTTGTCTCCGAATAGGGTAATCATCCGACCACCTATGTCCTTCAACTCTCGAGCCTTCTCGACCGCTCGGGCGTGCCGCTGGTAGACCTGGTCTCGGACCAAGCGCGCAGGACTACGGGAGCGTTCCAGGAGCACCTTCGTCTGACGACCAATGGCATTCACGAGCTCATCCAAAGCGTCTAGCAGTTCCTGGAGGTCCTTGTTTGCCGCCATGGCGACGCTGCGGAAGTCGAAATACTCTGAAAGCGATCCTGCGATCCTGACGCTCAGGCTGTAGAGCGAGGCATCGACACGTTCGATAGCCTTCCCCTTCCCCTTGTCCTTGCTCTCCGAATGCGTCGGTGCTAGAGTAAGGCCCACTTTCCCGAGCTCCTGTGAGGTAAGGGACGGAACAGACGGAACCGGGCGGAGCATGAGATCCGTGTTTGTCTTCGGCGTCTCAGGCCAGGTGATAAGACCGCAGCCGCATTCACAATGCGACGGCGCCTTGGAAACCTCCTTCTTATGGTCTGGCACAGTGGATGTAGATGCCTGTGAATTATCTTGCGTTAGAACGCTGATGGATGTTTGAGTAGGTTGAGCGGGGGTAAGTGCGGCGGTAGCTAGGTCTTTCACGGAGGAAGGTGGAGTGGTTGGTGTGTACGACAACACGGAACTGGTGGGGAGAGACTGGTTAAGAACGGGGTTGATTGGACGAAGTAGACCCCAAAGAGGCGGGGCCGTGGTCATTGCAAGCGATGGCGGACTGGAGGGGCCAAGAGAACCTTGCACCATGTAGCCGATCATCATAGACACCATGGCAAATCTGCGAGCTACGTGTGAGAAACTATTTACAGTGCAGCGGGAATACATACATAGTGAGGGTGTGCTTAGAGATCAGCCCACGACTCTGTTTGCTTACACTGTCGGCGAACAGTGGGCGCAGAGCACGCGAAACTTGGAGTGGCCGAGCACGCTCAAGCTCGTCCTGGTCTATGACGGAAGACGAGTAACGCGATAGCCTAGCGAGCTTGCTCTGGGGTATGCCGATTAACTCCCACTGCTGCTCAGCATCAAGTAGCTGATCAGAGGGTAAGTCAAGGACGGCTAAGCTCTGAGCCAGAACCGGAAGATAAAGTGTATGTTCGGGAAGAGTTATAGAGTCTGTGGGGAGGAATACGATAGCTAAAGAGGGTCGACCCCAGTGGAATGAAACAGTCGACTGGAATACGTATGGAGTCAGTGTGCAGTGATCTAGGAAGGTAAGCCTACCTCGTCGCCTTCAAGCATATCCGTGCAATCAACAACAGATACCGCCCGCGCGACTTCGTCCTCCTTGCCATTCCCGGAGCTCAAGAAGAATCGCGTGTAGGTGTTCGCCTGTTCAATAACTTTAGGAGATGCATGAAGTCCAATGCCGCGGGCTATCTTGTCAAGAAGTGCGTCTACGAACGACCATTTCATCGCCGAAGAGGCGCCGTACATTACGACATAGAAATCGGGATGTATCACGGGTGCCAGACCACGCGGTACGTCGACCTGCGGGACCTCGGGCGTGGTAGACGAACCCGGATCCGCAGCAGTGGGTTTGTCGCCGGTTGTGGCGTCGGCGGCGCTACCCGAGGGGACGCGCGCGACGCCCCTAGCTGCTTCGACGGTCTCCGGAGGTGAAGGCGATACAGGAGATGAGACCTCTTCGTAGGATGTACTCAGCATATTGTCACGAGAACTTGTGATTGGGTCCGGGAAGGACAGTCTAAGATCGCGAGAGTGAACAATCGACGTCTGGACGGAGGCATTGAGGGAGTTCGAGCGTGAAGAGCTCAGAGTGCTCATCATGCTCTGATCCAGTGCATCTTTGACTCGCTGCTCCTCTTCGGGGTCGTCGTTCCCTGAGAGAGGGGACTCTAGGGCGCTGCCGAGGGCGGTCTGCCTGAGAGATAAAGGGAGAGAATTAGCTGTAATGAGGCAATCGCGCGGGGACTCGTCGGAGCTATCTTCAGCTAGGCCTTCCCATCCCTTCACCTCGTCGCGCAAGCTTCCGATACTACTGAACGAACGTCGAGAGGATGGTCTGCCACCTGCATCTTCGCGATCGCTATCGTCGAACTCGGCGACGGAGTCATTATCCTCCGATGCTCTGCTACTCGCGACCTCGAGCCAGTCTGAGTCGGAGAGGCTTTCGACCTCGGAAAGGTTGCTGAGATCTGTGGAATCCATGGTAGATAGTGTCGATGGGAAGGATTACGGGTCCTGCAGAAAGGGGTGAGGCTGCAGAGCACGCTATATAAGGCTGCGGCCCGGTATGCTTTGGCGGTGTTTGGGTGCTAAAGCGCTGATTAGAGACCAATCTAATGAGCTCCTGAAGCCGAAGGCCTGATGCGTCCTGTCTGGTCGGTGGCAACAATGTCAATCCAACATCCCAACTCTCTTCACTACCGCTTTGTTCAGACGTTTCCCCCATGAAGCTCATCGATCTACCTGAAGATGTCCTCCTCGAGATAGCCTCGTACCTTTCCGTAAAGGATGTGCTGCTGTTAAAGCAGGTATGCAGATATGACTCGTTGCGCAGCGGAAGTAACGTGTCGTTGATCAACATCGTCCTTGCGCGTAGACGTGTCGTGTCCTCCACGCTTTCGGTTCCTCGGATTATCTCTGGCACGGTTTGATTGCAGGCTTTGACCTACCTCTTGACGTCCTGCAGAATGCGGCTGCCACGGAACTCTCGAGCGATGATCTGCAAAGGAGTGCCATCAAGGCCCTTCGCCTGGACGCCAATTGGCGAAAATCAAGCCCACGTATCCGGCGAACCCTAGCCCTCATAAATGGTACAAGCGGCTCATACGTAGACGATATGCACATCCTACCTGGTGGCAGATGGCTCTTGACTTCGCAACGTCTCCGTCAACGCGAAGGACGATGGACTTCGTTGATGACATTATGGTCGCTGCAAGACTTGGACAATACCTACCGGATCGCGCAGGTCGAGATCACAGGTGCACAGCGGACTCCAGCTGCTATTGCCTTGCAAGAAACCGGCAATCGCATACTACTGGCTGTCGGCGTTCACAGCGATGCGGAGTAAGTCCGAAGTTCTCAGCCACTTCGCATTGACCTTGAAATGCGCAGTTCCATCGAGGTGCACGACATATCTGTCAACGAACAGATTAATCCGCTCTACGTTATGCACACTGTTCCCTCTGTCACATTGCAAATTCCTCGATATTGCGGAAGCGTCGTTAGGCATGTTCTACAAGAGCTATCGATCTCCGACAACGTCATTGCAGCCACGGCCGTATCGCTGGAGCTCGAAAGCGATGATCGACCTCTTCAGATACTACTAGCCCATGCCAAGACGGGTGTCAGTGCTTGGGTACACCCGAGATATTCTAAAGTAGGTGCCTTCATTTGATTTTACCTGCTGGCCATGCTGACAAGGCACTAGCCATTTTCATTCCTTTGGGTCCGACTCCGTGATGGCTACATTTTCCTCATTGGAAGACTGGGTGCCGCAATAGTGCTGCGTATCTACAGACTACCCGACAATATGTGGCAAGGAAAAATTCTCGCAGATGCCATAGATGGCAAGGGGACGCCAGAAGATGACTTCATCGACCTCGGAAACCCCATTGCTGAGTTCCTTAGCTCGACCCCAGCAGGGATGCACGATGTTGCTACGGTGTCCACTGCGGGCCCGACAGGGTTAGCACTTATGATATTCCACTCCTTCAACGGTATGGAGCGTGCAACAGGACATATCATGCGGTTTCGACTATCTCGCTCCTCCGACACTATCAGAATGCTTGGGACGCAAATGCAAAGTCTGCAACTCCAGCAAGAAGTATCCGCAGAGCTTGCAGACATAGGCGCTACAGGACGGCGAGCCGTATGGTTGGAGCACAACTGGGAGACGCAACAGAAGCGCCTGATGAGATTCGAAGCTCAGGATGGATGCGATGCGATCGGTATCCTCCTTCCATCCAACCCAGGATTACCTTTCGCGCCACATGCTTGTCACTCTATCGCATTTGATGAGGTGACAGGAAGACTTTGCCTTGGATTCTATAACGGCGATCTATATGTGCTTGATTTTGTTTAGCCGGATACGGACGAGGATACGGACGAGGACACATACCAGGACACAGACCAGGACACAGACCAGGATACCCAACTTAATGACTTCATGTAAATTGTACTCGATATGTTGACCGACGAATAAACGATTCTTGGACGCAACCAGATTGCCTGAACCTCCGAGTCGAGGGACTTGTTATTATATACGCGGCGGATCCTCGGCTACTGCGTGCCACCGTCATACTGTAGTTGAGCTCACGTGCGCGAGAAAGATTTGGGATCTCGACGACGCCAGTGACTCGCGGGCGTGGCTGCAATGCTCCGAATTCCGCTGCCTTGACCCTAGGATCTCATTCACGCGACATCCGTAGTCGCACTACCACGATCCACGATGGACCAGGATTTGGATCGGCTTGTGCAGGCCATTCTCATTGCATCTGATCCATCGCAAGGATCGTTGCACCAACAAGCACTAGAATACTTGTCCACAATCCAGCAAAATGCCGCAAGCACTTGGCGATTAGCATTGGCGATCTTCGTTGAGACAGGTCCAAATGGCACAAGAAAATACCCCCCACAAGCACGATTCTTCGCGCTGCGGGTTCTAGACGACTTTCTGGACAATCGGTGAGTCGCCTATTCCGATGTTATCCTGTATTCTGTTCATAATGATCTGCCCATCCTAGCTTCGAGCCGTTGGATGAAGAGTCCTTCCAGTCCCTGAGACAAGCCCTGATGTCTTACGTGCAGTCAGAATATGTCTACGGCTCGGCAGAAGCGGATGCAGCATGTGCGTGGCTTTAACATACTTCTCGTTGTGTGGCACTAAACTCTTTGCTCCAGTCTTACGCAATAAGTTTGCACACACCCTTACTCTATTCTTCCTGTGCAGCTACATTGATCAGTGGCCAACATTCTTCACCGATCTCTTCACCCTCATTCGTCCTCCAGAGTCCACCTCGCAGACGACGTTCAACCACCATGTTTCCTTGCTGTTCTTCCACATTGTACTGGAAATCTCCGGGGAGGTGGCGGACCAGTTGATCAAAGCGGCAAGGACGTTCAGTGCTGCTCGACAAGGCCGCGACACCCGCGTCCGAGACGCTGTACGAGAACGGGACGCTGCCCGAATCAACGAAGCGGTCCTCACGATTGTTGCAGACTTCGTAGAACGCATGACGAACCTGCGAAAAACTGGTGTCTCCGCCAACTCTGAGAAAGACTTAGACTCGGCCGTAGAAGTTGTGGACTGGGGTGTCCGGACATTTGCTTCATACGTTGGTACGTAGTCGTACAACTGCTCCATTGGCATGCTCATGTAATATGACCTAACAGGTTGGATCGATATCAACTTGACAGTCACACCAACAACGATCCCGCTCCTTTTCACCTTACTGTCTGACCCATCTCTGCCGATCCGACTTGCAACATCTGTTGCGCTCCTTCGACTCGTCGCCAAGGGCCTGAAGGAGCCTACTGACAAGCTGCAGTTGATCAAGGTTCTCTCTTTGGGTCAAGTTCTTGACGCTCTTGAGCAGAAGACGAGAGCGGAGCATGCCAGCCGCGGGTCCGATGTTGACGAGGGCGAGGAGTCGTATAGGGAAGCACTGGGCAAGCTTCTGAACGTGCTTGGACTAGAACTGTGCAAGCTCATTGACGTGAGTTCGTGGAAGAGCTCAAGCAATCAATTAGTAGCTTAATCCTTGCTTCCTACAGGAAGCTTCGTCCGAAGAAGTGCGCTCCGAAGCGACACAGCTTCTTAACCAGCTACTGCCCGTTATGCTCCGTTTCATGGCAGATGAGTATGATGACACGTGTTCGACGGTCTTCCCGCTCCTGCAAACTGTCCTATCGAGCGTGGGTGCCTTTCGCCTTATCCCGTTGACAGTTGCCTGACACCTAATCTAGTACAAGCGAAGTCGCAAGACCTCAACAGAACCTTTGGACGATACAAAACGCTCCTTTGTTACTTCACTTCTCACCGTGATCCTGAAAAAGTTGAAATGGGATGAGGAAAGCGACCCAGAAGATATGGATGAAGACGACAAAGCCGCCTTTGAGGAGCTTCGAAAGGTAGTCCCGACGCTCCGACTACTACCGATTGGAACTGACCTCGAGATAGGATCTGCGAACATTCATGGATTCTGCCTTGGTCATAGATCAAGCTCTTGTGTCAGACGCATTGCGGACACTTGCGCTGAATACCTTGTCTGCCTATCAGGGTGGCGTTCCTGTCCAGTGGAATGACGCCGAGCTTGCCGTGTATACTGTCTATATCTTCGGAGAGATCAATAAATGTGGGCATGGTCGTTTCTTCTTTTCAGATTTTGTCCTGACCAATCTCTCAGCCGGTGGCAAGGGCCGCGCCGCTTTCTGTCAAGCTCCTGCCGTCACAAAGGAGAGGAGGAAAGAGACGGACTACTCTGAATACCCTCTCACTGCACACGGGGAAATGCTCTACGCGTTAATCCAATCTGGAATGTCTGGATACCCGCACAAAACCGTAGTGATGCAGTTCTTTGAAACGGTAGCACGGTACGGCGACTTCTTCAAGATTCGGAAAGAATGCATCGTGCCCACCTTGCAGGCGATGATGGATACTCGGTACGTGGTCGTTGACGAATCAGCAGATGCATTTTCATCATGCGTTCTTTAGCGGTCTACATAATCCAGAGGCTGCCATTCGTTCGCGTGTCTTCTATCTCTTCCATCGATTTATCAGGGAAGATCGCAATGAGATCTCTCCAGAGCTCGCAGTATCGCTTCTAGAAGGAATGCGTGACCTCTTGGACATTCAAATCGAGCTCCCAGAGCTGGAGAATCCCGAACAACAAGACATGCTCACCGAGGCGGTGGCCAACCCCGGTATCTTCGACTCTCAGCTGTACCTCTTCGAGACGGCAGGTACATTGATCTCGCTGCTCTTCAAGTCTCCGGAGCAATCTTCTGCTCTTCTGTTGTCGGTCATGAGACCATTAATGGATGAATTGTCGTTGAACTTGCGAGCGATCAAGGGCCGCGAGGATGTCGTACCTATACTAAAGGTCCATCATATCATCATGGCACTCGGAAATGTTGCCAAAGGATTTCCAGATTATCCTTCCCCTGTCCCCCCGGGCTATATAGCACCCCCTCTCGAAGTGTTTCGTCAAGTAACGGAGGCCATTCTTGTTTCGTTGGAGGCCATGAATGTTTTCAAAGTGGTCAGAGACGCGGTACGGTGTGGATGTTGTACGTCATTGTGAAGTTGGCTGATCATCACAACTTCATAGACTCGCTTTGCCTTCGCACGCATCCTCGCTACTACTGGATCCAATGTCACGCACCTCATCCCTCCCCTGATGGCCAACCTACTCGCGCATTTTGAACCGTCCGAGCTGGTAGACTTCATGCATTTCATTGGGTTGCTGATGCACAAGCTGCAGGTCAGTGGAGCTGAGGTCTCTTATGAAGGCGGCAGATCTGACACTCTATCTGCAGGATGACATGTTCGATGTTCTGGACCAACTCATCGGGCCTCTGAGTGCGCACATTCATGGTCTACTGTCACAACCTGTGAATGGGACAGATGATGAAGTCACCCATGTCGACACCAAGCGGGCTTATCTAGCCCTTCTGAACAATGTCATGACTTCCGACCTGCACGGAGTCTTCACATCAGATCGTGAGTAAGATTCCGAATCAGACCGGGTTCCATCCGTTGACAATACGGCTCAGGCAACAAAGCTCAATTGGAGGGCGTCCTCGGCAACATGTTACGGCTAGCAGAGGACACGTCCGATCCCAGCAGCCAAAAGGCCGCGTGGTCATTCTTGAGCCGATGTGTGGCCGAATGGGCCCAACCTCCATCTTCTGTGACACCAGAAAAACCTTCGCATGCATTACCTGGCTTCGAACGTTTCATCTACGAACGCGTCCTGCCGTCAGCCTTCGCTGTTCTTTCTTCCCCACAATTCAACATCAAGGATGGACAGATGCTAGTCGTGAGTTATGCACCTCGCTCCGCTTCCACAATGAGTTGATGACTTCACATTCAGGTTTTCCATGAGATTTGCAATTTCTTCCAGACTGTCTCGAAGACCAGGGGTCAGGAAGCTACTGACTACTTCGTGACCGTATTCTTCCCCGGTCCTCGGGAGGTCGCCATGGACTTCGCGACCAAGATGCGAGACCTAGACAGCAAGGCATTCCGGAAATACTTTGCGGACTTCCTCAGGGCATCACGCGCTACTTCATGATTGTGCAACAATTTAATTGACTTAATTATGACACCAATATGTTACGGTATTCGTCTCGCATCGCTTTGATTTTGCTACCCTCTCAATCACAACTGCATTTTGTGTCATTCATTATCCGCATGTCCGTTACATCTTCTCCCAGCCTCATTAGCACTTGCTGTATTTCTGCTTCTGCTGAAGAAAGACGATATGTCTAGATTGCAGGTTTGTGGACGTGCTTTGTACGATGGTGAAAATGATCCCAATCCCGACGTCACGGAACTTAGCCATTATGGAGTGAGTCTCTTTGAGAAAATTGTATGTTCGAGTGTCAGACCATCAGGGTGCCTTTGTTTTCGACGGGGCTTTACTAGGCTTTACTACGGTCTCTACACCATGGCTGACCGAATCTGTAATACTGTTGAATCACGTGACTCGGAGCCGCTTGCGTAGCTTCCGAAAATAGGAACACCGGCCGTGAGGCGACCACTAGCGCTAAGCGCCAGGCTATAGTGCGTGCAAGTGATCTACCCTCGAACACGACTTTACCTCATTTCAATCTGGCACTGTGTTTACTCCAAAATGGCCTCTGGTATGTCATGGGTTTGACGAATCTCGGGCGTATCTGACGAACTGAAGCCGCTCGGAGAGGGATGAAGCCCAAGATTGTGAGGACATTTCATTGTGAGGGGTTCTCGGTGGCGGCTTCTAACAGCCTAGTGACAGAAACCACCGAGGAAGGTGCGATTAGGCATGCTTTTGGGCAAGCGCAATATTTGATTGTTGGGCTAGCTCGGACCGGAGTTTTCAGCTGAAGATACATGGGCGAAGCTTTCGCGGAACATCGTTGAAATACAGAATCATAATGCGGCTAACTTGTCGTATGAAGAGAACCATCGTTTCGCCTACAACATGGTCTTGTACAAGCACGGAGAAACGCTCTACAAAGGCACATGTCAACTCATAGCCAATCATCTTGAGAAGCTCGCATCGGAAGAGATTACACCTGTGTTCCCTTCCGGAAGTAGTGACGACCCTCTCCAAAGAAGTCAAGCAGGCGAAACGCTCCTGAAGGCTCTGAGGAGAGTGTGGGATGATCATATTTCGAGTTTATCTAAGCTGCGGGAGGTTCTTGCGTATATGGTGCGTACCGCTATGCCTGAGTGCTTCCGCGCGCAATTGCTGAAGCACATTCTAGGATCGAGTTCACACGAAGACAGCTAACGTGCCCCAGATATGGGATGCTGGCTTGAATCTATTTGTCAAGCATATAATCCGACCTCCAATAGAAGATCACGTCATCTCCGCTACCCTTACTCAGATCCAGACAGAGCGAGATGGGTATGTGATCAATCGCTCTGCGGTGAAAGGCTGTGTGGACGTGCTTCTACAGCTGCATGACCCACATGATGATACTGCGATATATAAACGGGACCTAGAGCCGGCTGTCTTACGGGAGAGTGAGGCGTTCTACAAGGTCGAGGGAGAGCGACTCCTTGAGACTTGCGATGCCCCGGAGTTCCTACGCAGAGTGAGTATCTATTCTTGCAGAACTATGATTTTGTATCCACAATTCTGTACAGGTAGAGGAACGCTTGGCCCAGGAGGATTCCAGGGTACACCATTTTCTATCCTCCTCGACTGCGGCACCCCTTCGACGGATCTTGGAAGAGAACCTCATTACACCTCATCTTTGGACAATCATTAACCTATCTAATTCTGGTTTGGACGCGATGATTGATCTTGACAAGTTCGATGACCTTTCCCGTCTCTTCAATCTCTTCACCATGGTGCCCTCCGGTCTGCCCTCACTCAAGAAGGCCCTACGAGAGACCATCATACGCAGGGGGAAAGATATTAATGCATCCGGGGACACTACAGGCACAGAGGATGCCCCTGCCGAAGAGGAAGTGGAGGCGAGCAGCAAAGCAAAGGGCAAAGCGAAGGCTCGATCCGCGGGCACTGGCTTGCAGACATTGCAAATCGCATTGAAATGGGTGCAGGATGTTTTGGATTTGAAGGACAAGTTCGATCAAGTGTGGTCAAAGTCATTCCAAAGCGATCGAGAACTGGAGAGCAGCATCAACGAGGTGAATAATTAACAGGGTCATAGTGGCTAGAACTCACAGGATTCTGCAGGCATTTGAAACATTCATCAACCTGAATGAAAAGTCCCCGGAGTTTATTTCGCTCTTCATCGATGACAATCTCAAGAAGGGCCTCAAGGGCGTGAGTTGCAAACACAGACACGATTGCTGAGGTATTCACGGCTACTTATAGAAAACGGACGTGGAGATGGAGTTGGTTCTCGACAAGACTATTACAGTGTTCCGATACATCACCGACAAGGACGTATTTGAGCGCTATTACAAGGGACACCTGGCCAAGCGATTACTCCTTGGGCGCTCGGTCTCTGATGATGCGGAACGGGCGATGCTTGCAAAGCTCAAGGTGGAATGCGGATATCAATTCACGCAGAAATTGGAGGGCATGTTCCATGATATGAAGATCTCTGCCGACACGATGCAAGCGTATCGTAACCATCTCGCGACTACGACGGTGAGTGTCAGTGAAGCTAGACGGTCACCCGCCGTTGATACCACCTATCACAGGCTCCAGAAGTTGAGATGTCAGTGACAGTGATGACGTCCACATTCTGGCCAATGTCACATTCAGCGGCAACCTGTACCTTCCCTGAGGTTCTCATCAAAGCTAGCAAATCATTCGAACAATTCTACCTTTCCAGGCATTCCGGTAGACGTCTCACATGGCAGCCTTCGCTGGGCAATGCGGATGTACGAGTGACATTCAAGTCACGGAAGCACGATCTCAACGTATCTACGTTTGCTTTGGTGATCCTCCTATTGTTCGAGGACCTGGGCGATGGAGACTTCTTGACTTACGAGGTAAAGTACATTTCTCGACTGCCTAGTGGGATACGCTAATGTAGGTCCTCACAGGAAATCAAATCAGCCACAGCGATACCCGATGTAGAATTGCAGCGAAACCTTCAATCGCTTGCGTGTGCGAAGTACAAGGTGCTCAAGAAGCATCCACACGGCAGAGATGTTAATCCTACGGACTCCTTTTCTTTCAATGCCGACTTCTCAGCGCCGCTACAGAAGATCAAGATCAGTACCATCGCATCTCGCGTTGAAAGCAACGACGAAAGGAAGGAGACGAAAGATCGTATCGACGAAGAACGACGGCATCAAACCGAGGTATTTACAAACTGCATCTTTACGGCACGTCCTTGACGTCTGCTGCAGGCTTGTATCGTGCGCATCATGAAGGACAGGAAACACATGACGCACAACGATCTCATCAACGAGGTAACTCGGCAGCTCGCCAGTCGGTTCCAACCCGATCCGCTCAACATCAAGAAGCGCATCGAAGGCCTGATCGAGGTGTGCTTCTTCTCCTCTCGTCTCTGTATCATCTAACCATCACCGTAGCGCGAATATCTTGAGCGATGTACAGATCGGAAGTCATATAATTATCTCGTGGGTCTTCCGTTTGTCATGCATGCTACTCCACGGCTGATTATTCCTCTCAGGCATGATCATTCCTGTAATATAGACTGTTGTAGTTGTGGGCATCCCTTAGGTCTAGACATGTACATAATGTTGCGTAATCTCACCCCAGGTTGTGAATGGGCTCGTCTGGTGTGCCTGCATGTGCCCACTCGTGTAGCAAGAAGATCTGAGTAACGATAGACGTCATATCTAGAATAATTAATCTACAATTCATCCTTCGAATGTTCGCCGTGACCAGTATCACGGCCAAATGCAGAGCGTAGTCCTGGAGATAAACGGGAGCATTAGTTACATGTTGAGTCCCCAAATGCACAAACTTACGTTGTCGCATCTCGGAAGAGAGTTCTGTGGGCAGGATCACATTGTACTCAATATAGAGATCTCCGAACCCGGTCTGACCATGGATAGGCATTCCCTCTTCCTTAACGACTTGCACAAAACCTATGGTGAAGCTTATCAGCGTCCATCTTGAATCTAGCACCATTAGAATCGACATACCAGGTTGGGTCACTGCGTGTCGCTTGAGTTCGACAATGTGGCCATCCAAGTGCGTCAGGTTTCGCTCGAATCCCAATAGTGCCTACGTGGAATAAATTGAGAACATAAAAAGGTCGGTGTCACAAAGAGTTACACACCTCCTCGATGCCAATAGTCTCCTTCCAGTACAATCCTGACTCTTTCCTCTTCCATCCACCCTTCTCCTTGCGGCTGCGTACACGCAGCACAACGTCGCCAGGTTCCCAGTCCGGGCTCTCATCACCCTCGCCCTCGAATACGACCTCATGGCCTTCCGGAGCACCCCGAGGAACCTCCAACGTGTAGTGCTGCGTGTGGTCGACGATCTTTGCACCGTTGCAGTGGGGACATTTGTGCTTGATGATAGTTCCGCGTCCACCGCACTCATTGCACGTCACCTGTGCTTGAGAGATCATGCCAGGGAGGATCTGCTGTCGAACAATCCGCACGCCTGATCCGTCGCAGGCAGGACAGGTGTGGACGTCTGCGGACGAAGCCGCACCAGTACCTCGGCAATGATCACATAAAATTCGCTTCTTGATCATGAACTGACTTAGAGGTCAGATGAGTATTTCCGGTATGAAGCTGAGGCTTACATCGATGCTAGCGCCGTTATAGCTGCACAAGGGTCAGTGATTTGTTGTAAAGTAGGCATGTACCACCCACATATCTGCCAGGGTGACCTCAAACTCACTGACAGAGGTCGGGCCCCTACGGACTTGCTGACTAGGGTCTGCAACGCGTAAAGTTCCAACCTTGCCAGGCGAGAGAGGACCAGCAGATACTTACGACCACCACCAAAGAAACTCTGAAATATGTCGAAGGGGTTAGCATAGTGCTGCTGTCCTCCTTCATGAGCTTTCAAGCCTTCCTTTTGTCAGCGTGTCAACATGGTCGCTGATACTCAAGAGAGAACTATGTAACACACCTCTCCATGTCGGTCGTATATTTGCCGTTTCTGCGAGAGTGAGTAGACTTGACGGTAGATACAAGATGCATCCTTACTGTGGAGTCAGACAAGATCTCATATGCTGCAACGTATTGAGCACAAAGTCTCATGATAATGAATATACGAGCTCACCATGCGCGACTTCTACAAACCGTTCTTCCGCATCTGGCTCCTTGTTTTTATCAGGATGGTACTTTCGACTGCGAACGTCAGTAGGGTCAGCTAAAAGTGCAATTTTACACTCACCTCAATCTCTTATAGGCCTTCCTGATATCCTGTTCGGACGCGGAACGGTCAACTATATTCGCATCGCATGGTCAGCGAGTGCCTGCGGGGCCGACAGCGTGCGCGCCTTGGACTAACGCTCAAGAATTTTATACAAATCTGCCGCATTGACCAGAACAGCAAATATGAGCAGAAACGAAAGAAGCAGAAGGGCAGCCGGAGCCATGGTCGTGTGGCTGAGAGAATGTGGCTCACAGGCCAGGTGCGTGCAAGCGAGCTGAGTGCGCTGGGCGGCGGTTTCTTACCTTCCTCTTTCGGAAGGACACGTATGCTCTGGCCACGTGGATTTTACTCACGTGAAGTCGTGTGGTACTGCATGAGCGTCTATCTCAAGACGTCAGACCGACTCGCGTTCGACCGCAAAGGTCGAGCGACCCCAGTGAACAATGCTGCTTCCTCGGATACATAGCGCATCGCTCAGGTCGCAATGTAGACGAAGCTACTCTTCTTACAGCTCAGAAATATACCCGTCACCCAAAACTCGAGGTTAACAAGCGTGCTTCCGTCCTACTACATGACGCTCATGGATTCGCGGCGTTGCAGCCTATCCACTAAGGATGAACAGAGAACAAGCTCTTGACAAGCTGGGACTTCTTGCAAATGTACTGTGCGGAGGAGACAGACTCTGGGGCTCCTTGGGTGCATTTGTCCTCCCCGGACGTGGCTTTACCCCATACAAACCGAAGACCATCCAGGCTGTTTATCTTCCTGCGTGGTTCATAGATGCAGAAGTGCAAGCGAATGTCTGGGAGTCGGACAGATCTGATGACAGTGTAAAAGTAAATCCCTATTAGGTCCTTTGGTTAAAATTAACGATGTTATGTAGGAAACTGTGACCGCATTCACGAGCAACTCGTGAGTATCCGTTTATTCATCTGTTGCAACTGACTCAACTTGGGATAGATTTATGCCAGGTAGGCCTTATAGATGTCTGTTTGCTTTGTCAGCTCTTTTGATAAATCCATGTGTCCAGGATTCAGCATCGAGCCTCTCAGTCGTCTATCCCTCAATTGCGACGCTCTCATTAAACACGAAACCGTCCCTTGGTTCGACCAATTGAGAGTACAAAATGGCGAAGAGATCGTCTGTCAGCCATTTACGCTCTCCCCGCTCGCCCTTCAAGACGCAGCACGTTCATTGTCGCTGAAACAAGCACAAATTTCCGAAGGGTTCAGACTCGATCCATCTTCAGTGAACTTCCACATGGTAGGATCCGCGCTGTACTCATTATCTTCAAATTTTCATCATCTCGACCGTAGCTTGCAGCCTATCCGGTCCTTATACCAGTATGGCTTGCTCAATACGAGCAACACTGGATTGCGGGGCAGACGTCAACAATCACCATAGGCATAGAAGCCTGGAGTAGGTGGGTGAGTACCCATCACTGATTCGGTTACAGATCAAAAGTCGAATCTATTCGGCACGCTTTGTCACCTCACAGGAAACGAACTGATTATGACATATTAGGGCCCTCGAGTGTTCTCGGAGCTTCCGGACGAGCCATTTGCTTCGGCAGTCTCAAAATTCTGGCCTAGTGGCCTGGTTAAGTCCGACCGGGGCCCCGACCTTCTAGTATACGGACCATATCGGGAGCATATACAGGAGTTCGCCGACATGAACGTTGTCTGCAGAATACCGGACAACAAGAACCGGTCCGCGATGCTCAATGAGTGGATTAACAACTACGTGTCTCATCAAGCCGCCATGAGCTCGTTTGAGTCAAGGTATTTCTCGAAGGCCGATGATGCAACGATCGACTGGGACGACCTTCGCATTCGTGAATTATCGGAAGAGGAAACTTCGAGGAACAAAGAATATCTCAACCTGAGTGTTCACACTCTGATGATGCAAAACCTCGTGGACGTGCGTGAACTCGTTTATTCTCACTCAGTGGGAACTCCGCTTAGACCCTGTGCATGACAGGCTCTCCAAAGTGATGGCAAGCGCCCGAAAGTCATTACAGTCTCAATAAACTTCAGCAAGAAGAACAAATCTGATGACAAGAAGTCAGGTTCGCCGTTACCGAACGCCAGCGGCAGCGAGTTGCAGGACGAGCAAGCCATCACGTTCATCAAGTCTCAACTAGAGAAAGCTGTGCAGCAACGAGACAAGAAGCGTCCCCGATGGCTGACGGAGTGGACTGAGAAGAGGGTAACAGCATCTGGTAATAACGACAAGGAACAACAGTGACAATCCAGTAGCTACCTTCCATAGAATCACCAGTGGTGCTAGTACTATTCATTTGTACTACTCGGATGTTGACGACCCGCGGATAGGTATACCGTGCGACTGATACATCTTACAATACTCATCAGGGGAATCATCAAGGAAACGTTTCTGTAAGCATGCAACGGTACCCTCAAAGCATGTCGTATGTATGGCTCTAACCTCAGAGACGGCTCTTTGCGTACTGCGACTACACGTTAACAGTACATCCATGACATATACAACTGGGCTATGATTTACCTTAGGCTGACTGACGGTCTTCTTCACCCAGTCCAGGATGAATCGATTTGTGTCTTTAGTTTTCTCGAGATGTGGTGCATGCCCAATGCCCTCCATCAACATCACGTCTACGTCGTCGTATACCTCGCGCGCCTTCCGGATCATGATCTTGTACAAACAGTGCGAATCGACTGTCCCTTGGATAATGAGGCACGGAAGCACGTGAGCTTCCTTCTCCCATTTCGACTGGTCCTGCTGGCGGTCGAGGGTGAGCCTGCGCACAAGCGGGGGCTGAAGGACGAAGCCGCCGAGGCATTGCGCAAGAACTGGGAAAGGCAAATCGACAGGCGGATTTGCGACGCAGGACTCGATGAAATGTGTCGAAATATTCGATGCGACGGTCGAGTCGAGAGATCTTAGAGATGGCATCATACCGCGCATGACCGGGTGCGTGCACATCGGGTGCCATTTGCGCGAGAGAACGCCGCCGCCGAGGTAGATGACGCCCGAAATGTAGTCTGTGCCGAAGTAATGCACGACATCGACCGGGATGCAACCTGAAAATAGCCCGGTATGAGTGGCATTATACGCAACCCGCAGTTATGGAAGCCGACCTCCGAGACTCCTATGATTATCTTTCGATTAGAGCTGATTTCGGCTTTCGCAAACCACAAGGGTCAAGTTCTCACCATCCGACTACAAAGGGCTTGATCACCCCGAAAGCATCGCAGACAGTACCGAAATCCTCTGCATAGCGCAAGGAGTCATAATCCGACAATTTCTCTGGCTTTCCGCTGCGACCATGGCCCCGCATTTCGTACCGCACTAAATACAGATTCTCCAGCATTTCGGGGTCGGAGAACTGCATATCGAAGCCCAGCGCTGTACATGCTAGGCCATGAACGAACACGATGTGGGGCTTGGAGGGGTTACCGACCGCCTCCGCCCATATCGTTGTTCCATCCGGAGACGTTAGGTACCGCTCTTGGCTGGACATTGATGTTGAGCGGGACTTAAAGAGCTGAGGGAGGATGGGGGCGGACAGAGGCAAGATACTTGTTCACTGGCCTCGCAGTCATATAAGCTTGGGAAGAATAATCGGTGCTAGTAGGTCATCTGAGCTACGAAGTGCGAAATGTTCACGGCATGAGCGTCTTCGAGCGTTCAAATTCGACTCGTGAGAGCGCGGACACGATGACCGAGATTCGGATACTTGTGAGCTGGGTAGGTAGCTGTCGCCTCGATATTGATGCGGACAGTGAAGTCTCTTTCGATGTGAATGGCTCATAAAGATACAGAATACTAAGATTTCGGATGATTGTCTCTGAGGAGACCTCGCGTACTGGGCATACGACTGATTCCAAGAAAGCAATAGGAGCCTTCTCGATCTCGATCACTCTCAGTGCCTGTAGAGTGTAGACGGCGGGCGCCGCGGCGGCCTTCCGCAAATCCCTCGAGTCTCGACTCACGTGAAAGAGGTCGTTTCCCCTCGTATCGTCGTGAGCGCCTTGTGAGCTCATGCATAGTCGCGTGGCTTCCGATGCGTAGTGCACATTCTCACTATAGACAACCCGGCCGTATTAATGTCTTCTGTCTCAGATAATATACAGGACTACAGGAAAGACGGTCAAGGATATCAACGTTCCGCATTCAGTCCCAGATAATAATATATACAAGATGCTAGATGTGACGAGCGAGCACGAAAGCAGTTGATGGAATGGAGCTACGTAGTGATTTCTACAACAACGTTTGTGATCATGAGACAGATGTAGGCAACGATGAGCGCGATTCCCCAGCCACGCGGGAGGAAGTATCCATTCGAAGGGACGAAGATGAGAGTGGCGAGTAGGATCATTAAGAGGCCGGTTCCGGTGACGATGAGGGTATTTGAGAAGTGCAGTTCATACGGTTCAGCTGTCTGGCGGATAATATATGAGCCCGATATGCCGACACCCAACAGTATGTTCATCATTGGGCCCCCGAAGCATGCTGAGAAGCCCATGATGGGTGCGAACACCTAAGTCATTGTCAGGACCACACCAAAAGGGAAACTCAACACTGGCTTACAGCTACGCTCATGTTCGCCACCAGATCGGCGAGAGAATTTCCAACAGCAAAAATAGTAAGACCAATGATGGCGTCGGACAAACCGAAGATGAACGCGACCGTCTGCATAATGACACGGCCAAGGTGAGTGAGAGCTGACAAAGCAGTCGTCAGATGAACAGACCTGGAGTACTTCCACGACTTCATCTGCAATCGCCATGATCCAGACAACGGCAACCATAAAGCCCATTGTACATCGAGCTAGTTGCGATGTTGGGTGCGTGCCCTTGTCCGCAAACACGGCAACCAAAGTACCGACGGTGAGGCCTGCGATACCTGCGGCGAGAAGTAGCCAAGGCTCATGTTGTGTGCCGTCTACAACATAGTTAGTGAGAAACAGCCAACAGACTAATGCCACATACCAAAGAGGATGGCAACGCTGAAGAGGGGCCCCAATGTGCATTGGACGGCCATCAACCACTTGTTGAACTTCAGCTCGTGTATCTCTTCCTCTACGTCCTCTTCGGCAAGAAGGGCGCGCTCCACACCCTCCTCCTCGAAGTCGATCAATCGATTTTCGGTTCCTTGTGCCTTCTCAGACGGGTGGACGCCCTCGTACGCAGTCACGACGACAGGCAGAGTCAGCGTCAGCGCCATCACGGCTGGCGCTGCGAGTATTGACGCAATTTTTCCCAGGAACGACTTTGAGCGGAATTGCTGCAGAGTAGGGAAGAGGATATGGAAAGTCTGGAAGATCGCACGCGCGATACGTTGCCTTCGCGACAGAGGGATATAGTGGGAGCGCTGAGACTCTGTCTCTACATCCGACACAGGGGAAGCAGGTGTACGTGAGATTGTTGGTACAGATTGGTGGTCTTGAGAGTCATGAGAAAGCGTCGGTGCGAGACCTCGGGGTGAGCGGTCATCCAGTGGCAGCCCAAGTGCGGCGTCCCATGGATCAAGGTGTTCATCAGACATAATAGGCGTTCGCGATCGTGACGAAGGGAGATGGCGATGGTAGTGTCCGCCGGGGTATGGCGTCATCGGGCTTTCGAAGAGACTGAGAGAAGAGCTCGCAGCTTGCTCCTGCAATGAAGACACGACGCGCCGGAACTCCAGCGCGCCAATGAGGGAGAACGATGGCATGTGTGAAGCGGGCTGTGGCGACGGCGTCCGCGTATGTGGACGTTGTGGGAGTTCGGTGTGCACTCCAAGGCGGGGCGGCCCCGGGTGAGATGCTGTGCGTGACCGCGTATACGGGATACTCAGGGTCGGTCCAGAAGCAGGAGAATATGAGACTTGACAGAGCATCTGTCAGATTGTGTCTGGTGATACAATAGCGGTGACTCACTCTCGTCCGTGTACGGCTCCTCATCGTCATGGTACGGGGTGTGAACGACTTCTTCCTCTCTGAACTCGTCGCGTATCAAGGCCTCGTATCGCCGTTTCCGCTCCTGCCAGTTCTCCCACCAGCTGCCTACGACAACTATAGTCACGTAGAAGAAGTAGAGCCCGATGAGAGATGCGGCTTCCCATCCTTCCAGTTTGCTGTCCCAAAGCACAACGAGCAAAACGGTGACTGCAATCATGAAGAATCCGACATCGCGTATGAATGGGAAGCGGTTGACTCTAAAGGGTTTTATGATGCACATTGAGCCAACGACGCAAGATGTAATGAACGCTGCAGCGCCAAGCAGCTCGCCGATGGCCAGACTGCCCGAATCTGATTTCATCGCAGAAAAAGTCGCAAATACATCAGGACTGCCATTTCCGAATGCCAGGAATGTAACTCCGGCGACGTTCTCATCCAGTCCCAGAAGCTGCGCAAGGGTGCCGAGATTTGGACAGAAGAAGTCCGACGCACTGATTCCGAGTGTCGAGAAGAGAAACACAAGCCAGAGCACGTAGCCTGCGAAGATGAACGGCCGAGCGGAAAGATCGGCACAGAAGTATGTTCGGAGGTAAGGGATGGAGAGGAAGGTTCGTGGTCCAGGACATTCGGACATGACATGACTGCATTGCTGGTCAACAGGAAATGCAATGGGGAAACATTGCTGTAGGTTGCCCCGAATCAGTGTACCGGACACGGATGATATTCTGGACTCAACTTACGTCGTCTTCTGGGCTCGTAAGGACGGTATCGGAAGAGTTTGTAAGGGCATGCATTAATAGACTGCGCTTGGCAAAGTGGCTCGTGCCTGTGGTCGAGATGGAGCGCACTGAATGCACCGTGCCATATCGACTGTTGGACCAGAGGACACAGTTGATGGCAAAGACCGTGACGAAGAGTAACTTTGGTAGCCCAGACCACATTATGGTGGGAGAGAGAAGTTAAGGAGCAGGCCTCCTGCGGACGTGGTCAGGGCATACGACCTCGAATGCAAGCTCGCGGAGGAAACGATGAGGACATGCACTCGACCAAGACGCCCATGGAAATTACACCTTTCTCACGGCCCGCGGTGGCTGCGTGTCTGTCCTGCCCGAAGCAGGGCCGAGGTGCCTTGCATTCAGCTTCTGCTTATTGGGTCTTATCTCACAGCAGTGTCCTTCTTAGAGGTTCTCTGTACGCTGCACATCAACGGTCGTCTAAGGTCTGGACGACTATAAATCGAAGCATGCAGGGACCGACAGCCTGAGCAACTCGAACCTGCCCCCTGCTACGCGGATCATCGCAGATTTACACTCTCGATCTAATCTTATCTTAAGGTGACGTTACAGCTTACACGTGACCTTGACATTGCTGGTGACACCCCGTCACGGTGCATAAACACGTGAATTGGATTCCCAGTCGTGGTCAGGTCTCGCCGCTGCTCTCCGGATCCCATATAGCCTCTGGTTTCTCCTGCGCAGTACAGCTACCAGGACACCTGTTCTGTACAAAGGTGTGTGCGTCTGAGTTTTACGACAGAGGTCCGCGCTCAACAAGAATGGTTAGCTCCGAGTAGCACGGCAAACCAAATCGCGTTCCCGCAGTTCCATGTCGCTCTCGCGCCATACACTCAGGCAGCTGAAATTCGTCCTCCCAGGAGGGCTCATTACCTTCTGGCTTGGTAGTCACCATCAACTTTGGAGCATCATCAAGGGGGAGGCGCAGGTCGACCACTGGGCAAGGTGAGCAAGCTACCAACTCTGACGCACCGACGTCATGTATCTCACATTCGATTGCGAACACCCTGGTGGGCGCGTCAAGACTTGCGGCGCTAGCTTCGCTAGGCTCTGCTATCGTGACGGTGGCCCTGTTCTCGTACATCTTGCTCGTCCCGCTGATTCAGGGTCAGCAACCGAATGTACGCATCAGCCCTATCAGTGGATGCGAGCCTGCAGCTGACTTTCCAATCTTTGTACTCAGTACCGCCGCTGGAGAGAACATGGCGTGTTGTCCTCGGTAATCCCGGTATGTGGTTATCCACGTTTATCTCTCACGTTTCCGCGGACTTATCGCAATTGTCAGACCTTGACAGCGTCGATAGTATTGGGCTGGACAGCGCTATCCTACACACTGGGCCGATGGTCTCCCCTTGGATACTTAGAAGGTGTAGTGGCAGGCAAGTACATTCTACAGTCCAGTTCTCTCATGCCCTGATTGTCTTGGTTCACGCCTGCAGCTTCTGGGCTGTATGCCCTAGCTTTCGGACTGCTTGGCTTGATTCCCGCACCCAAAGTGCCCCGACAATGACATCCCGATACCCCGTCAATGTCCTCTATATCGATTTTCACTATGTGTATCTCGCATTGTATCTTTCGGCGCTCTGCTATATTACCGTTGTTCCTGGACAACGACGTCCGATTACTGCCACTTGTTGCAAAAGCTGCTCGGACTCAACTTAGATTCGGTCTCTACCATCGACCAATCTCAGTTGTCTGCCGGTATTCAGATGCAAGGCGCGTCTCTTGGCACTCAACGGAGTTGCAATCCTACTGCGCATGTTCGATGACATAACCAGGCGAGATATCGGACAGAACGACACTGGGTCAGTTGGTGATACGAAGATTGGTCTGGACCCAAGACTTTTGGGAGTCTTGTACAACCACCAGATCACCGGTGAGTAATGAGGATAAATTATTCGCAATATCAGGTAGAACAAACTGGAATATGTAATGCAGCATCGAAAGCTGGCTGGAAGAGAATCCTTTCGCAGCTCACCGCCGACCTCTGGATGGACCCAGGGCCTCAGTCAATGTGGAAAATCAGTAAAACACCTGCTGTAGTAGGACGTTCGTGGCTGTGGACTGACCGCGAACTATCGTACTCAATATTCGAAGAACTCTGTAAGCCATCTGATTGATATCCGGTGGCGAAGTTCTAGGCCGGGACGGACGAAAGTGGGATACCATTCCGGTCGTACGACTTGTGTGAATTTGGTTGCGGTGTGAACGGCGGCACTGCTATGACTGGAGCTGTGGCACCCCAAAACCACAAGACAGATGCAGCATGGGGAGCGTTGCACAGACATCAACACAGGGAAGATGATATGGGTGATGATATTTACGGCAGACTGCGCGATGCACAGGACGGAGGAGTTTAGCCTGGGATTTACTTGGGATAAGGAGTCATAGGACCGAGTTAGGTGCAGTTAGGTGGCGATAAGATAGGAGATAAGTGTGGCCACGGCTGTTCACTTGGATGCTGTTTTGGCGCGCTAACGACCCACGCGACTCGACACTCTCCTTGCCATCGCTTCCTTCTTCTCATCATCGATAGTTCACGATTTTCTTCACGGTCCTTCATTCTGAGCACCCGGCCTCGCCGTTTACTAGTTGAAGTTTGCAACTTCTAATATTTAACCTACCCTCTGGCCTCCTACAGCAGACTCCCAAACCCGCCTGTCGTTGATTGAGATCAAGGAATCATGTCTTCTTTTCCTGAACACCCCGGGTCCCCTCAATCCGCTGGCAGCATGTCCTCGAGGCGCCTCACAAATCGCAATACCAACCGCTACAGCGTCACCGCGCTGTTTAGTATGGCCGCAGAGCAGGACGTTGAAGTTGAAGATGAGCTTGGGCGAGGTGCGTCTCCTTGAGATACTCATCCGAGTCCGCTTAACATGGCCGGTCGCCATCCTCCAGCACAAAAGCGATTGCGGGAACTCAAGTCTCGCATCTCTGCACAGTCGAAACGCAATTTCGTCCTCGAGCGGGATGTCCGTTTCCTTGACTCCCGCATTGGGCTTCTCATCCAGAACCGGATGGCTCTAGATGAGGTGAGACGTCATCGGATAGGGCCCATATGACCGAGCTGACCTCGTATTCGTCTATCAGCAACATGAAGTTGAAAAGCATCTAGAGGAGGTTGATGCTACGGAGGGCCACTATCCAGACGACCGCAAGATGCAACAATATTCCAATCTCTTCTTCCTCCTCCAGTCAGAACCACGACATATCGCCTCATTATGCCGGCTTGTCAGCCTAACCGAAATTGATACCCTGCTGCAGACGGTCATGTTCACGCTCTACGGCAACCAATACGAAAGTCGCGAAGAACACCTGCTGTTGACCATGTTCCAATCCGTTCTCTCGTCTCAATTCGAGACCGCGACAGAGTTCGGATCGCTGCTACGTGCCAACACACCGGTTTCGCGCATGATGACCACATACACCCGACGTGGCCCGGGTCAAAGCTATCTGAAGAGCGTGCTCGCCGAGAGGATCAACAGTCTGATCGAGCACAAGGACCTGAACTTGGAGATCAACCCGGTGAAGGTCTACGAGCAGATGATTCTGCAGATTGAGGAAGAGACCGGTTCTCTTCCACCGAATCTCCCTCGGGGCGTACCGCCAGAGGTCGCAGCCGCCAACCCCGATGTGCAGGCTATCATCGCGCCACGGCTGACGATGCTCATGGAGATCGCTAATAGCTTCCTGCTGACAATCATCGACAGCATGGAGAGCGTGCCCTATGGAATCCGGTGGATTTGCAAGCAGATCCGCAGCTTGACTCGGGTGCGTAGTCGCCGTCTCCTGGTGACGACAATAGGAAATACTCATGCCATGCCACACTACAGAGGAAGTATCCTGAGGCGACGGATTATGCCATATGCTCGTTGATAGGTGGATTCTTCTTCCTCCGCTTTATCAACCCGGCAATCGTTACGCCTCAAGCATACATGCTCGTGGAGGGGGTGCCGGCCAAGTTCCCACGGAGAACATTGACCCTGGTCCGTCCCCACGGATATCGTGGTCAATTTGTATCTCACGCGATGTCTAGATCGCCAAGATGCTGCAGAACCTTGCGAACAAGCCATCGTACTCTAAGGAGGCATACATGATAACGTTGAATCCATTTGTCGAGAACAACAAGGCTCGTATCAATCAGTTCCTGAATAACCTTTGTGAGGTCGGAGACTTCTATGAGACACTTGAGGTGCGTTAGTTGACAGTAGGTTGCCTTGCCCACTAACTCCCGCCAAGATGGATCAATATATGGCACTCTCTAAGAAGGACCTGGTGATCAACATCACGCTCAACGAGCTGTACAATACGCATTCACTGATCCTGCAGCACATCGAGGTTCTGGTATGTTGGATAATGTTTCAGATGTCTCCAATGTGACTTCATTCCTTTGTTTAGTCACCAAACGACAAGCAGCACCTGCGGATACTGACAGATGAGCTCGGAGCAGCCCCCGCACAAGTACCTCGCAAGGAGAACCGGGCGATTGAGCTACCATTGTACAGCCGCTGGGAGACGCCTATCCAGGACATCCAGAGCGCACTCATGGACTCGGTATCATCTGCTGATATGCTCTACATGGAGACCAAGTCGATCTTCGTGCAGCTTATTCGATCCCTCCCTGGTGCTGCTGACAAGCGACCGTACAACCTCGCGGCGATCGCCGAATGGGCCGCGACTACCCGGGACGCAACACTAGTGCGCAAGGGCATCAAGGTCAAGGAGATGCTCCGCGAGCTCGAAGAGCAGAAGATCGTCGAACGGGTGGATGGCTACAAGCTTATGCAGGAGGAAGTCACTGCGGAGTTGCTGCACCTTGGCAGTCTGCGCGAAAAGGTCCTGCTCGAGACGCGGTCGCTAGAGGCCGTTTACAAGACCATCTGCGACCACAACAACTATCTCCGTGGTCAACTCGAGCAGTACAAAGCATACCTCCAGAATGTTCGGTTGACTGCGTCCAAGGACAAGGGCGCTACCACGGGAGTTGGTGTCGTCACAGTCGGTGGCAAGGAGAAGAAGCAATCCAAGCCGATCATACATGGCCCGTACCGGTTTACCCATGCACAGCTGGAGAAGGAGGGCATCATCGTCGAAAGCAATGTTCCCGACAATCGGTATGTAGCTTTGTTCCACGAGTGCGACCATCGACCGAGAGGGCTGACTTCCGAGTAGTCGGCCGAACATCTACTTCAATTTCACCTCTCCCACTCCCGGGACGTTTATCATCGCGCTCCACTACAAAGGCCGTGACAAGGCTATCCTTGAGATGGACCTCAACATCGATGACTTGCTAGAGAAGGTTAGTGCATTGCGTCCGATAGCAGCCCTCCCAGCTGAAAGCTGACGATATCTACAGCAAAAAGACAATAAACACCTGCTAGATCTTGAGTACGTTCAGCTGAACGTCCCTAAGGTGCTTGGGCTGCTTAACAAGATCTTCACAAAACGATGACGGTCGAGCGCTTGCCCCTGTCATCTTCCTCTGCTGTTTATATATCCCCGCGACACCCTTCGACCATTGTTTATTGACGACTCTTTTTATGGCATTGTACGTTCCAGTTGTCATCTCTCTCCCTCCTTTTATCTCTGCTACTTATACCCTTGTCCCTCTTATCGGAGTTCTTGCGTTCGGCTTGTATGAGGCTGCCTCGTATTGTCTCGCCTCTCCATGAGGATGTATTATCTGGTATCTCTGTATGCACGTCTCTGGACAGTAATGTGTTTTTGGATGGTATTTGATTATGAGCATGATTACGCTCCTCGTGAGGGTATAGTGCTATCCATAGGAAAGAGTATGATGCTGGTATAGTATGATACAAGGTATCAGCAAATCGATGTTCTGTAAAGGCGCAAATTGTCAATCTGTAAAAATAGTCGCCTCACGCTGTTCGACAGGTGAACAGTCGACTACAAGAGATACGGCTTGTGAGAAACTACCAATCTCCACACTTGGTTTGCAGCACCACGAAAATCCTTCTTGAACTCAAACAGGTTGCGTGACGTGTTCCTCCGAGTCATCTTCTGACCCTGGCGCTGCAGCTCCTCGTCATGGCGACGCTCGGAATCGGAGTCGGACTCATCAGCACCATGCGCCTGTGCAACCTTCTTGGACGACTTGCCCCTGCTGAGCATGTCTGCGGGGATCTCGTCCGCACCAGTGTAACATATCCGTCCTTGAGCGAGCGCGATGTCGACTTGACGAGGATGGAAAAAGTACTGCTCATTGTGAGTTCATGCTGGGGAGGTGGCATTGATTGTTTACGTACATGGTTCCATTGTGCTATGAGTTGAGCGACAGGTCCCTTCTTCTTACCTTTCATCGTCATCTCAACCCCTTTTGTCACAACCAATCCTGCAGGGCAGTCAGTTCAGGGATTTCTTGGAATGAATATAGGCGTTGGTCTGACCCGCGATCAACCCAAAACCCATAGCTCTAGGTGCGAGATCGGCTGCAAACTTGCTCGTTATGGGAGCCTCCTTTGCCACTGCCTTGACGTGCTGCAAGAACAAGACCCAGTCTTCCTCGCTCACGTCGTGTGTCACGAATGGGTGAGGGATCGCAGCTGATGGTGGTGGGACATCTGGGAAGCCTTTCTCGAGGCGGGTGCTCAGCCCTAGCAATGCACTTGGTAGAAATGGGCCGTATGGCAGATCAGGCGGAGGTTTCCGGGAGAAACAGGGCGGAGGGGGGCTCAGCAAGTGCGCCAGGACGTCTCCCGAAGCAGCTCCCTCGGGTACATCTCTGGGATGGGCCTCCGAGGATGGGCTCAGAGACGCAGCATCACTCTGACTGGGCGAAGTCGGTGATCTGATCGACGACGATGACGACGGAGAGTATGGGCTGTTCGCCGATCGGAAAGAGGGCGCGTAACTCAGCCCCGCATAGGAACTCGAGGCTGAAGTGGCTGAGCTGCTGGACCGTTGAAGTGGAGCATAGGAGCTCTGCGCTTGACTCCACGGCTGCGAGCTGGGGCCTTGCCGGGGATAGAAGGAGGCTTGACCAGAGGGCGGAGACAATTGTTGGGCGGATTGAGGACTGTACTGCGAGCCAGACCCCCCTGCCATGGGAAACTGGTCGAAGTGCATCGGAGTTGGCCATCCTGGCGCACCAGGATTGTGAATAGGAACTGGCATCGGGAACGGCGCGCCGGGGGCGCCAGCCGTACTGTTCGAGTCGAACGCCACTACGTGGTATGCAGGCGGAGGAGGGCCATCGAAATCGAAATCGGCAGAGCGCTCGACGGCGGGATCGTCTGAAAGATATTCAAGCTTGCCCATGGTCGCTACAGTGGAGGGATGGAGGCAGGAGAAGTAGATAAGAGCGCCGATGCGTCCAAAGATATAACAGCCGGAAGCGCTGAGTGGTACTGCCACGGACCATGATGCGAGTGGCGAAGACCAATCAATTGCATGTCTCAGGAGTACCAGGCAACCCGGCAGTCATTGTGGAACAATGCCCCACTTGTGGTCTGAGATTTCCGGGCCAGCGCGAGGGAACCTGCTCGTGCATGATCAGCGCGGAAGCAGTGCGGTCTGGTTACCTCACAAAACTATGATGTGATCTCATGCCGCCCACACAATGTCACAGTCAAGGGTTACTGGTGTCAGCGAGAACAGCAACAAACCAGCCATACCAGAAGAGAATGAGCACATCAACGTGGGCGGTCTGTTAGCTCGGGCACGCCTCGTGGTTGATGGCCGAAATGGCATCGATTGAGCGTTGGACACGACTGGCAAGGTGAGCACTTCGACCCCATAGGCCATAATTCGTCTTCCAGTCTTATGTCGCGGACAGTGCTTATACTCTGATTCCTGGGGAGACCGCGAGTTCGACATGGAGAAGGTCAAAGACTGGGACTCTGATCAATGCGTGAAGCTCAGGCACAACTATAATCCTTAGCGGCTGGCTCAGGCTGTGCATTGGCGGCAGCTGTACTCTCGACGCCTGTCACGGTATCCAAGTGCCAGTGAACAACTCGACATCCGGATACCTCCTGTTGCAGTACTTGTTTTCCTCCAAGTCTGGCTTGTCCATTTACGCAACCATTCAACACGGGCCCTCCAGATAAGCTATTTTAGGCACGCAACTTAAATCTTACATGAATTGTGTCTCACTGAGTCATTAGTTATTTTTTGCGCCAGCGAAAAGCAGGTCTTCATAGGAGTTACGATGACTGCGTATGAACGTGGTCCGGTCGTTCCAGAAGTGGTCTCTACCCGATCAAGTGCAATGAGCATGTCCGGTGCTCCGTATTCCAGCGGTAACAATGTCCAAGATGCGCCCAGAGTCACATCATCTGCCCTCTCCCACTCGAGCCTCAATTCTCGATATGCAGCCTGGTCGGAGTGCCCGATCATCAAGGTCATTCACAAATATTTGGTGCCATCCCCCTTCCAGTCATATTGCGAAACTTTTTGCTTCTACGGGGAATTGCCACTCACGATGAAATCATTCAGGAAGCCCGGGTTGAGTAATGGGATGAAGCTCTCCAAGTACTTAATCTGCTTGTCGCTCAGCGAAACATCGAGGGCCACAATGTTCTGCATGAGCTGCTCAACCTTGCGGTAACCGACGATAGGGAAGACGTAGGGCTGCTTCTGCATGAGGTACGCAATCGCGACTAAGTCGCTTGATCTCAGTCCTTGTACAACAATAGGGGGCCTAAGGGTATGCTTATCGGCTCTGATGTTACACACTCCGACTTGCTTGTTAATCCCTTCCAGCGCCGCGCACACCTTACGCTCATCTTCGGTGCACTCCTCTCCCGAGCTGCCGTGAAACCAGATGCGACCCACGAAGGGATCTCATATTTACGTATGATACATCCGTGATCTGGATATACTTAACGTGCTCCTTGGGTTGCTTCCTAGCCTCTTCCTCTTCCTCTGTACTGCGACGACCTTCCAGGGTGCGAGCGCAAGGCCGTATGCCCGGGCCATTGGGATGATCTCGAGTTACAAGTCGTGGTAGAAGACGTGGATGGAGAAAGGCGTCTTTCCAGTTAGCTTGGCGTACGTGTTGCATTCGGCAATGACCCATGCAGAAGCATCGGTTATTCCTGCCTACTATTGAGCGAGAGTTGGGGTGAAGGGCACGGACGGACGTACCAGGTAAAGAACCTTGCGAAAGACCACAAGGTTATGAAGACCGTTCGTCACTTGGGGGGTGCTCGTGTTAAAACCCACGCAAATGTCGATCTATTGGTGAATGACTGATTCGCCCTTGAAACGATCAAAACTTACGAAGTGAACGTAGAAATTGTCGATATACGAGGTACACAATTTCTGGAGGGATGCCTCGAGCGAAATGTACATCGATTTCAAGCTGTTACCAACATAGTGCGTCTTCTGTGGGATATATGCCGCATTCTTTAAAATCGCGTTGTACTTCACAGAGATCGACGTCAGCACCGACGGCGATAAATAAGGGCGCGCACAGCCACTTCATCAGCAAATCCTACGGTTTGATTTGATTTACTTGAGACTACTTACACGACTTGAAGCGACTTGAAGTCGTTCCGACTGCCTGAAATGGTCTTCAGAGCGCTTGAAGCGGTTAAGGAGACGCCAGTAATTACAAGTAGCGTTTCGCACTTGATAGTCCTTGGGCGCCTTTTAGTTACTTGAAATTGTATTGAGCTTATGCCTGCGACTTTGACGCATTTGAATGTTCTGAGCTGTGTTGTTCGGACCTTGAAATTTGCTTTGAATCTTCTGAAGCCCTTTGATTTCACTTGAATACACCGAGCCATACTTGACGTCAGGACTCAAGTCAGCCAAACTTGATTCAAGTGCGCGACACATGTCTCAGAGCTCGGACAAGTCACATGGAGTAGCACTCAGCAGCGCACAACAAACCACACGTTCATGCAGGAGTGACAAGGAAAATGTAAATGTCGTCAATTCTCGTAAAGACAGGACCAGCTATCTACGAGTAATGACTTAAAGTCCGGGGGGGCCCTTTGCGAGTTAGATAAAGTGGCGAACAGTATCTACATGTACGTGAAAGATAGCATAATAGACTAAGCAAGCGGGACAGCGAACCAACGAGGACCAGGACAAGCACGGAATGACGAGAGCAAAAGTCAAAACTGGAAATCGTGTATGAAGAGGGAAACCAAGAACGTGTATGATTGCGAAGGAATTAGATTAGACGAATTTAAGAGCGAGGATCTTTGAGACACGTGTCCGAGAAGTACGTCCTTGGACTGATATGACGAATATCTGGCGTAGTGGAGGATACGACGATGGTGACAATGGTGACAATGGCGACATTGAATCATGATGACAAAGAGTGCGACATGCTGCGGCTGAACGACAACCCCGACATACTTGACAAGTACCTGCCTCGCCAACGCTAGGCGGCTCGGAATGGTCAGCGTGCTAGGAGCTATCAATGGCTGGGCTATTTAACTCACCGGACGGCATCTACCAGTGGAAGGTGATCGTTGGCTTGGGGGGAGCGGGAACTCCAACAGGGTCAATGGGTTTTGTTCGGTTTAGTGCTTTGCACGGGTAAGGGTAACCCGCGTGGGTTGGGTACCCTTACCCGTGAGGGTACGGGTACGGGTCGTTGTGCTAGTACCCGTGAACCCTGCGGGTACGGCCAAAGTGCCCAAAAAAGCGCTTTGGGAACGAATTCGAGCATGCGGGAGCCATACCAGGGCTCCCGCATACTCTCCGTACCATTTTTGACACCGCAGCAGTGTCCTAGAGGGCGCTTGGCCACCCCCGGACCAGCGCTTCACGTACCCGTACCCGTGCTCACGGGTCTATACCCTCCGCGGGTACGGGTACGGGTCATAGCGCTGGCACCCGGGGGTAGACCCGTGCAAAGCACTAGTTCGGTTCCTCCTGAGCTTGAGTCTCTCTTGCTGGGCCCGTTCAAGAATGCTCTCCCATCTCCAGTCCTTGAGGACCTTGATCTCGTTGTGGGCGGTGTTGGCATATTTCCCGAAGTTGTCGCCGCTGAACTCCAGGTCCTTGATTGATGGATCGCGCGAGGTTTTGGAACGTATCGCGATGTACGCAGTATCCACGTGGACCTGGTCGATGAACATGACCCGCTTCAAATTATAGATGCGGAAGGCGCGATATGCCTAAACTAGTGTTAGTGACCGAATGTTAAGTTTGCGGAGCACCTACCGCTGTCATAACCAATGCGAGAGCACCTTGGGGATAACCGTCGTTATCCCACCCCGGTATATTACAGGCATTAGCCGTGCGCTTGAGATGATGTGCAAGAGCCCTTGCAACCCACACAGACTTACCCACCCCTTTGGGTTTCTGAAAGCTCATGAGTACATGTATGAAAGTATTGCGTGCTACTTACCGGATTCTCAAACGTGCCATTGTTCTCGTCACAGAGGAATTGACCTTCCTTTAACATTGTGTTAGAGAACTTGACCCTCTCTGCCATGTCATGGTAGTTTCGGCCGTCGTTGGAAAGCTCGAAATAAACTTTGAGCATTATATGGGTGCAGGACGCAAACCCGTGCTTGTAGTCACTTGCACGTGATTCTGCCTGGAAGACGCAGCCTTTAGTGCAATTCTCCGGGAGTATGAGGTAGCGTACAACTTTGCAGATAGGGTCATCCACAGCCAGGACTCGTGGATACCGATCTCCCCAGAAGTAGTCGTAGATATCTTGCATGGCCTGCACGGCACGCGCAGGGTCGATGTCGAATGGGTTGCTGTTCCTTCCGATCCACTTCTCGTAAGTCGCGGTGAACGTCTTCCACAAGATGCCTTTTTGCTGGTGGATCCAGGGAGGGAGATCCTGTCACAGTTTTTCGAAGCTAAGCGCTTAACCAGCGCTAGAGCAGTGGCAGGCAGTGTGTGTTCCATTCTCAGAACAGTGACGAGTTAGCTGGTAGTGGCTGCCTGCGTGGCTCCAGGCTAGTCACGTGACATAGCAGGCACGTGATGCGCACATGTGCAGGTGTCCCAGAGTCACATGTCCCAGTCTAGGTCTGGCTAGGCATGGCTAGGTCTAGAAGGAGTCTAGAAGCGACAGGAAGGTGCTGGAAGGTGCTAGAACTATCTGGAAGGTGAAGGGATCATCTGGAAGGTAGTGGAACCTTCTGGAAAGGTCACAGGATCAGCTCTAGAGAAACCATGCGCTGGTGGAGCCAGATGATGTCATAGCTCCACTTGCTGACTGAGACAGCTCCACTAGGTGGAGCTAGGTGATGTCATACTGTAGGTAGCCAATAGGATTTGTAGATTAGAGTAGTAGTACCATTGCCACCAGTCCCAGGGGGACTGGGGCCCACATGTATATAAGGAGGGCAGCTGGG